>CM034703.1:242343288-242357418 GCA_020142125.1 Phrynosoma platyrhinos
AAGGTCTCACAAGAACCTAACCCAGATACATAAGGATGCAGAAGAGGGCAACTAGAATGATCAAGGCACCAGAGCATCTCCCCAGCTGGTGGTGCAGTGGCTAAATGCCTGTACTGCAGCCACTCACAAACCACAAGGCTGTGAGTTTAATACCAGCCAGGGACTCAAGATCGACTCAGCCTGGTATCCTTCTGAGGTCGCTAAGTACCCAGTTTGTTGGGGGCAATTGGCTTACACATTGAAAAATGCTTAGGGAGAGCTTAAGTGCACTGATAAGCGATATAGAAATGTACTTGCTATTGCTATCGCTCTATTTGGGCTCTATAGTTTAGTAAAGAGCCAAGGGTTGAGTGCATTTTTTTCTCATGAAGCCAGGATCATTCAGTGTGGCTGAATGGTGGAAAAGACAAGATAATTGTCTTTTGAGAAAGGAATAGTTAAGCTATGGAATCTGTTGCTACTAGATGTCATAATGGGTGTCAATCTAGGGGGCTTTGAAGCAGAAGCAGACAAATTCATAGATCGTAATGGCTGGTCCTCATGATGGCTATGTATTATGTCTGTTGTCAGAGCTGGTATGACTCTTACAATCAATTATTAAGGAATACGGCCAGGAAGATGCTATTAGATTCATGTTCTCCTTATGGACTCATCAGGCTGGCCAATTTCACTCTGATCTCATCAGCTGCCATGTATGCTCTGAAGACCTAATACTGCACTCCATGCATCTGAAGACATGGATTATGCTAAAATAAATCTATCTGAGTGCTACAAGGCTATGTTGTTTGGCTGGAGCAAACTAATAGGACTACCCCCTTGACAATTTCAAAAAAAGTAACAGGGAAACAGCCTATCAGCCCTGGGAAGAAGGTAGCTGAGCACATGATGGAAGAAGAAATGAGACCCCAGCAAGACTCAGTCTGAAGTCAGGCAGACATTGTAGAGATTTGGCAGACAGATCAATCTGAAGGCAATTGCTGGAGAGAATTTGAACCAAGAAATCCAATCAAAGGGAGAAGCATTAGCCCAAGACATTGTTCTGCCTGAATCTGAGCAGCAAATTATGCCTATGATCACAATCAAGATGCAGAGTACTAAAAACCACCAAGGTATTTGGCCATGTGAGGAAGAAAATTCTGCAAGTATCTCTTTGCAGTTAAAAAAAAAAAATCTCAGTTTTGCAATATTACATTTTTGTCATTTCCAGAATCTGGAAGTTTGGATTACAATTGGATATGCTGGTTGGTGGGTTTTTGCAAGCTGTATCTATAATTTTGGAAATACTGTATTAAAATAGTAAACAACCGCCCATGCCCCTTTTATGATACTTCAAATCTCCTGCTTAAGGTAGCTGCTTCATTCTGCCTAATAACAGGGCCAACCCTAAAAGGGAACTCAAACAAGGGTTGCAATTACGTAATATGGCAGTTACATAAAATAAAGGGGATAGGGAAAACAGGAGACTGAGAGGGGAAGACATTGAGACAACAAAGAAACAGAAAGTTTGATAGACCTTGAGCAAGCTTTGGGGATCTGGACACAAAACAAGAATTTATCTGCAGTCAGAATTCCCAGGCTGCTGTCACACTGCAGAATTTATGCAGTTTGACACCACTTTAACTGTCATGGCTCCATCCTATGGAATCCTGGCATTTGTAGTCTGCCATGGCACTAGAACTCTCTGGCAGAGAAGACTAAATACGTCACAAAACTACAAATCCAAGAATTCCATATTATTGAGCATGGCAGATACAGTGGTATCAAATTGCATTAATTCTGCAGCTAGATGTAGCCCTAGAAGGATACATTTTACCATGTCAGCCAATAAATAACCAAGTGACTGCATTGAGAGTGGAGCCATGAAAAGGAAGATATTATTCACCCATCCTCATCTACTCCATTGCCCCATTTGCCTCACCAGAAGGAGCAGGAATGGATACATTCTGAGGCCTCTAATTCAAGTCCTGAATAATTCTGACTGAACCTCACTGAACAACTGTTATTCTATTGCTCTAACTATAGGTACAATTTGTACCTAGCTTCAGTGCTCTGCTTCATATTGCTACAGCACAAAATATATTTAGATGTTTGCTTTCCCTCTGACGAAAAGTAGAAAAATCCCTTCATTTGGAAGAAAAGACCTTTAGTTCCAACCCATTGTGTAGAAAGAAACACTCTAAGTGGAATTTCTCACAGATAAAACGTGTGCTGTGCATTTTGCACTATGTCAAGCACTTCTTTCCAGGTAACGAAAGAAAAGGAGCACCGTGCTCTGTTCTTTCTTTTGGACATTAACTGTTTTTAAAAAATCCTTCTCCTGTAGTCATCAGGGCTTAATTAATTCTCACCTTTCTATGGGATCAGATGTTCCTAGCAGTTTCCCCAGAAAAACAAGCCTTGATAACAATCCAAATAATAAGAATGAGTGACAAAAGGCCAACCATTGAAAAAGAGAAATAGACACTGATATTGATATATTATTTCATTCAGCCTGCAAGCAATGTGACATTTGCTTTGTTTGGTTGCTGGCCTTCGTGATGCACGACATGGCAACTGCCAGTATTGGCAGCAACTTACAAGCCTTTTTCCCCCAGTTAATTAATGGAGGATCTGCAGGTCCTGACCCAAGACAGGGATGCTGCTGAAAAGAGCAATAAAGCTGTTATCACTGCCTAGTAGGAATCTTATCTCATTTCATTTAATGACATGCTACTCTTGCATCATTTTGCATGACAGAAATGTGCCAATTTATAATGCAATCCTATACATGTTTAGTCAGACAAAACTTCAAGGTTAAGTGTTTATAGGACTTGTAGCCTGAAAGGTGGAAAGGGTTCTATTTCAGTTCTAAACATTGTTTTTGAAATAGGAAGATTGATGTTCCTCAACTTTTACCAGAGCATCATATCATCTTCCTTTAAAAGCCTTTGTCCTACACTGCCCATATCCTCATTCCATTGTGTAACTGTCACCAGCTTTCACACTTTATTAAGCAGTTTGCATCGGACACATCCTTCCCAGATTCATCTCCCTATCAGTGTTACAATTTTAAATGATAATGGCACACAGAGAACTATGTCTCTTCCTTAATTATAGCACCTTCACTGCAATGGCTCCATCTTATGAAATCCTGAGATTTGTAATTTTGTGAGGTATTTAGAATTCAGAGCCAGAGAGCTCAAATGTTTTACCAAATTACAAATCACAGGATTCCACAGGATGTAGCCATAGCAGTTAATTTGGTACCAAAGTAGTGTTAAAGAGCCCCTGGTTTGGTGTGATAGACAGAAACAGAACAGGAAGGCTCCCAATCATATTGAGGATGGAGCAAACTTGTTTTCTGCAGCTCCAGAGACAGAGCAAAGGATTCATTCTAAGGAAATGGCTGCCAGAGCACCCCTGGGAGTGGCAATGGACCCGGGCTGCACCCAGGCGGCAATTTCAGCAGCAAAATCCTTGTGATAAAATCAAGATGCCACCCATTTTAAATGTTAAGCCGGCTCAGGTAGGCTGGTTTAATTGCTTATGCAATAAGCTTCTTAGTAAATCCTGATAAAAGGACATATTTGATAATATAAAGTTGATATCCAAAGGCTAAAGAAAGGGAAGTGTTTGTTTGTGGGTTTTTTGTTTGTTTGTGGGGTTTTTTTTAGAGAAGTTGGTTTTTTTCATCCTTTTTTTTTTTTAATATATATATATCACTGCAGGAAAGAGAGGGAGGCTCATGTAAGATCCCTCCTAGATCCCTTTCACATAAACTCTTGCCAAGCCAGATGTCCCCCATCCTATATCTGTGCATTTCATTTTTTCGCCCTAAGTGTAGTACCTTACCTTACATTTCTCTCTGTTGAAATTCATTTTGTTAGTTTTGGCCCAGCTTTCTAATCTATTAAGGTCATTTTGAATTTTAATCCTCTCGTCTGGGGTATTAACTGCTCCTTCTAAGTTGGTATCATTGGCAAATCGGATAAGCATGCCCTTTATTCTTTCATCCAAATCATTGATAAAGATGTTGAATAGCACTGGCCCAGGACAGAACCCTGTAGCACCCCACTGGTCACTTCTCTCCAAGATGAAGAGGAGCCATTGCTGAGCGTCCTTTGGGTTCAACAATCAGCCAATTACAAATCCACCTAATAGTTGCATTATGTAGCCCACATTTTACTACCTTGTTTGGGGGGACCATGTCAAAGGCTTTACTGAAATCAAGATCTGCTACATCCACAGCATTTCCTTCATCTACCAAGCTGGTAATTTTATTTTATTTTTTAAAAGATAAGATTAGTCTGGCATGACTTGTTTTTGAGAAACCCATGTTGAAATTTTGCAATTATGGCATTCCTTTCTAAATACTTACAGATTTCTGTTTCATGAGCTGCTCTAGAATATTTCCTGGTATTGATATCAGGCTAACCAGCCAGTAATTTTTGGGGTCCTCTTTTTTTCCCTTTTTGAAGAATTTGAACATTTGCCCTCCTTCAGTCCACCGGGACTGCTCCTGTTCTCCAGGAATTCTCAAAGATTTTTGCCAGTGGCTCTGAGATACTTCTGCCAGTTTGTTTGTGTGTTCGTTTTTTAATGTAGTTCATCTGGTCCTACAGATATGAGTTCATTTACATTAACCAGGTATTCCTATACTACTACTTTACTTATTTGGTGCTTCATTTCCCCTATTGCATCATCTGCTCCATGTTCCTCAGGTTGACCACCCTTTTCTTTTTGTGAGAAGACTGAGGCAAAGTAAGCGTTGAGTAGTTCTGCCTTTTCTCTGTCCCATGTTAGCATTTCACCATCATCTCTATGCAATGGCCCTATCATTTCCTTCTTCTTCCTTTTGCTACAGACATACCCAAAAAAAGCCCTTTTTATTGTTCTGAACCTCTCTAGCAAGCCTGAGCTCACTTAAACAGGTAGTGGTCTGAGTTTTGGATTATGACTCTGGAGACCAGGTTTCAAATCTCGGCTGGACCAAGAAAACCCACTGGATGACCTTGGGCAAGTCACACTTTCTCAGCCTCAGAGGATGGCAAGGGCAAATCCCCCTTTGAAGAAACTTGATAGATTCACCTGATAGGTTCACCTTAGGTACCATCTCCTTGATAGGTTCACTTAGGGTACCATAAGTCAGAAGTGACTTGAAGACACAACAACAGCACCTACACAAGTTCTTAGATAACTCTTCTAAAGCTAGCCAAGGCCTGGAATATATTCACTACCTCACTGACATGGGAGCCACTTGTTACCACTGCAGGCAGAATCTAGATATGAGCCTATGTGGGACAAGCCCTCTGCAGCTTTTTGGACTTTTGCATTCCATCACAATAATGTCTGTGTGTGTTCCTGCCAAGCAATGTCCCCCACATCCTCACTGCTTGCAAGAGTTCCTTATATAGCAATGCTAAATTTTAATACTAAACAGGAAAACATTCCTTGAACTAAGGGACCACAATTGGCCCTCTACATTTTCAGATTTGATTTTTGCAGATTATTTGATTATTAGCGGATTTTATTAATATGTTCTCTCTAGGAATCTCTAGGTCCTCCAGGGTGACTCAATGGTCAAATTGTGCCAGAAGTTATGCTAGAGAGGTGATCTCTCATGCTAAAAAATAGTGGGTTTTTATTTGTGTTTTTTCCACTTTCATGGGGTCCTGCAACCCTAACCCAGTGAATGCCCAGCCCATTCATAACAAGGTTTGTAAAATCGCTTTCCCCCAAATAAGTTGAATGCAGAAAATCAAGGGTGAGAATTCCCACTACACAAAGGCTTATTTCTAAGTGTTTTTGCATGAACCTGCTTAGTGAGACATACATGTGCTGTTTTAAGGACTAAATATATTGTATATTAATTCATATGCCTGGAAACATTACTAATATGTTTCCCAAATATTTGAAACATTAGAATTTTTAAGACAAATTTGTTCTGGTTTGTTTGGAACAACTGAAGTTACTTGAAGAGAGCTTGGGGATTAATTTCCAGGGCCTAGATAAACACTTAATTAATTTTTAAAAATAATTCAAAGATACTGGGTTGGTGTCTTGAAAAGTGATTAAAATATGCCCCTATAGCCCAATTAACAAATCTGATCTATGAACTTGTGATTATTTTTTCAATAAAATGTGCTAAAGGAAACTTTCCCCATTTGTTGGTTCAGTTTGTCTCAGCCTCCAGGCATATTTCTTAAGTGCTTTAGGCCTTAAAGAAAAGATTCAACAAACCAACAGCACACATTGAAATAAAACAAAGCAAACTACCATATATACTTGACTATAAGTCGACCTCGTGTATAAGTCGAGGGCAGGTTTGGGGGCCAAAATTATGGATTTTGCCATGACCCATGGATAAGTCAAAGATAAAACTTGGAGGCTCCTTCAGTGTGTGTATGTGTGCATACAGCAAGAAAAACTTTGAGACTTTTTGCTACAGCATGCTTTCACTTTGCTTGGGCAGGAGAAGGACTCTGTTTGTTTAAAAGCAATTAATCACTCAGGACTCTTTCTGCTTATCTCAAGAGAAAAAGAAACGTTCTTCCCACTGCCTGGGGAAATCTGAAATAGCTGTTATCACATTATCATACTGACCCATAAATAAGTCAACCTGGGATTTTGGGGTCAATTTTTGGGCATAGATATTTTAACACTTATAGACGAGTATATACAGTAACTTCCAACAATGTTAAGAGAACATAACCCAATACCCATGAATCTTCCCTATATGTTCTTTTCCACTAGATAGATGCCCCTCTAAGTATCTTTTCCCTTAGAAAGATTCACCCCCATGCCCCTTTTGGATTAGGTAACTGGATAAATACATGGGTGGGAAAATATTTAACAGCTCTACAATTCTTTCAGTTACTTACAACCTTCCAGATTTTCCTACATGGTTCTCAACATCAAATAATTCTCCCTTTTTTCAGTCTTTTGGGCATTCTTAAAACATGTAACTGACAAACCAGCAGATGTGGCATCAATTCCCAGCTAACACAACTATAAATATTTGCTTTTGTATATTAAAACTGCACAGAAGAAAAGGGCAAAAGCAGGGAGAGAACAGAAAACAGAAAGGAACAGATACTCCAATTTAATGATATATTGATATATTTCCTCAGAGAATAATATTACCCATAAGCTCTTTAATCCACCAAGTAGTTTCATGATGATGAAAAACATGGGTATGCAAATATTTAAAATGCTGAAATTCTTCAAAGAGAAATCTGATAAAAATTACTTCATGGGACCAGCTATTGGCATCAAAAGAGCATCTCCACCTGTCCACCTCTATGTTCGGTCAGTATCTGTTTGCCAGGGAATCATTCAATTAAGAGAGCTTGGAAATATTGTTGTTTTTTTTTACTTCAGCTCCCATAATCCCTCTGTGACCATGCTGGCTGGGAGCTTCTGGGAGATGTAGTCCAAAAGTATAAATTTTTACTGGCAATAGGCCCTGGGTCAGAAACTAAGGACACATCATATAAGCTCTTTGTCCTGTCAAAGGTAATAAAATGGCATTCAATAAATTGCTGCCTCTGCCCCACACTCACAGCCCTAGGTGTAGTAAGGGCTATCTGTTCCAGCATGACCTGTTTGTTGTCCTTGTTGCAAGCTAAGAATATCAGCTCATCTGGCTGGGTCTATTTCTTTAGTTAATGGTGGCCCATCCTCTTTTGTCTGCCTCAATGAGGTGCCTAGTGTGTGGAAGCAACTATACGCCATGGGCACAAAAGTACAGAGCATCACAACCCATTGATATCTTTTGTTCCTCCTTTCCCTCATCCTCAGGACCTTCACCATTATTTTCAACTGGAGCTACAAGTGGGGGGCCCATAAGTGTGTAATTTAACCTGACTTAGGTCCATATACCTTCCTGACCAAAGAAACCCCCATCCATGCCAGTCATTCCTCTCTCAGGAAGAGGTTCTGGTTCCAGTTCAGCCTCAGCGTGAGGATGCCCTAGTCTGGAAAAACAGACTACCTGGACAGCATATCCCACAGGTAAGGTACAGGAGACCTAGTAGCACAAGCTGGGTGATGATAATATGGTGGTGAGTATGTCATCATGCTTACAGTGGTGTTACTAGAGCAATGTGGACCACACCAGGTAACACCCCAGAAGAGGAGCTACATACGGCCGAGTGCCTTCCCCCTCCCTGCCACACAAAAGTAAAGTGGCATACGGCAGTGAGGGAGAATGCCCAGTGCAACCCTTCCCTGCCATGCACCATTTTACTCGTGAGTAGAGTAGCAGGCAGCAGCAAGGGAGAGTGCCCAGCGCACACACAAGCTCTCTGCCAAATGCCATTCTATTCACGAGCAGAGCGGCACATAGCAGCAAGGTAAGGGGTATGCCCTTTTGGCCCCAAACAACCCTTGAAGCCCTGCCCCTGCACTGGGTGACACCTGGGCAGTAATGCCACTGCTTGCTTATGCTGCAATTTTGATACTACTTAAATCTTTATTTTCATATGTTTGCTAGATAAGCAGTAGACTGCTCTTTATTTATTTATTTATTTATTTTTATTATTATTTTTTTGGCAAGCAGAAGGTCTGACATAGCAGCATCCACCTGACCACATGCTCAGCCTCCAAACTCATAATGTTTGCAGGCATTAGCTTTATCTGGGAAAGAATACAATGGGAGGCATTCACATCACTTTATGCAACAATCCTGTTTTATTAGCCAATACCAAAGCTACAACATTAACAGCTGTAAACCCAATAAGCATTGGCTTTAAATTATTGGAGTCCTATTATTAATTTTGAAGCAACCAGAGTGGTGTAGTGGTTTGAGTTTTGGACTAGGACTCTGGGAAATCAGGGTTCTAATGTCCATTCAGCCACGGAAACCATGGCGTGACCTTGGGCAAGTCACAATCTCTCAGCTTTTGAGGAAGGCAATGACAATCCCTCTCTAGCAACCCCTCTTTGAATTTAACTCTTGCCATGAAAACCCAATGAGAGTGTTACCATAAATCAGAGTCAAGTTGAAGGCAGTGTAATAACAACAACAAATTTCTAATTTCACTTGATAATTTTACTTATTTAAATTCTGAACTTGAAAGTTTTTTTAATCAATTTATTATCAAGGTGTTGAGGAATACTGAAAGAGTGGCACACAGCTCTGCAAAGCTGGGTGTGTGTAACCAGTTTTAAGACAGCCAAACAGAATATTTATCCAATGCCCAAGTCTGTAGGGATTCACAGCCAGAACAGTTATAATTTAATAGAATTCTAATTTATTTGATGTCAAGTCTATAAAATGAGAGAAATTTCTAAAGATTAACCACATGGGATTCTTAATGGTCAGCTATCTATTTTTTATTTTAATTTTTTTTAGCTTAACTGGAGCTACCATTGATAATGCATTTAAACTAAGTATAGACATATTTTCAAAATACTGAAGGCACTACTGCACAGCTTGGAAAGCTGGCTCTAGAAACCCTGGATAATTTTAAAAAGCAAATCTTCCGTTGCTGAGCAACAGCACACGCTGATATAAAGAAAGCAGGATATTGGAAGACTTAATATTGGGAAATTCTGATTGCAATGGGGAAAAATAAAGATCAGGCTCAGGGTAGTCGTACAAGCTCTGTATAATTGAAATAGAGATTTTATTTTAAAATTGGATGGAGCAATCATGGCAGTATTAATCTTTCTGTAACTTGAGTTAAGGTGTTTAAAAAAAACTTGCCATTGACAAGTAGCTAACACAGAGTAATGAAACACAGCAACAGAACAAATAACACTGAGAAAAGAGAAGACTTAATAAGCCAAATTCAAGAGCAGTATTTTTCCATCTAGAACCTTGTATCAATTTGCAATACAGTTAAAGACCAAGAGATTTATCCTGCAAGGAATCAGTGTCTCAATTAATTCACAAATAGTCATAGCATCCATTTGCTCTGTTGAAAATGTATATGAGCATTCTCTGAATCAAACTAGATGTTAAGAGGAATGCATATTCCCTGGAATTAAACTGTTTTCCTTCCCATGCTGTATGTTCCTATACACCAACAATAGGCTTCCAGATGAAGCCCACATTTATCTTCCAATACATGACAAAACAAGCCATGCTATATGCTAGATACATAGGTGAGGAAAATCATGAGCTTTTTTTAGATTAAACAATGTAGAAGAGGCCTGTCATCTATTTAAAAGGTAAGCTGCCACTCCTGAAGGCTTCCAGGGAAGAGAACTCTATTTATTTATTTATTTACTTGCCAGAGTCTAGAGCAAGTTGCCTCTTCCGCTGGGCCGAGGAGGGGGGAATGGTGGGGCGCTCGCTCATGCGCATGGGTGCACCACCGCCACTGCACGTGCTGCCACATCCACCTCCGCGCATGTCGCAGCCACCATTTTGTTCTCCAAAACGGGGGTTGCAACGCGTTCACGCATGCACAGGAGTACTGTGCATGTGCAAACGAGTCGTAGCCCCCATTTTGGAGAACAAAATGGCGACTGTGACTCGTTTGCGCATGCACAATACTCCTGCGCATGTGCAAACGTGTCGCAGCCACCATTTTTGAAATCAAAATGGTGGTCGCGGCATGCGCGGCCGCACAGCAACCGAAATGTGCGGCGGTTCACGGCGGCAGCAGCAGTTGTCTGCCTGGGCCAGTAAGCTGGAACCGGCCCGCGGGCCATAGGGACCAAGAAAAGCCTTGTGGTGTCATGGGGGACAATTCTTGATGATATCCTGGTGAAATCATTAAGCAGCATATTTTAAGCATTGTATGTGTGTGCGCCTTCAAGTCGCCTGTTGACTTATGGGTCCACACGGATTTCATAGGGTTTTCTTAGGCAAGGAATACTCAGAGGAGGTTTTGCCAGTTCCTTCCTCTGAAATATAGCCTACAGCACCTGGAATTCATTGATAGTCTCCCTCCCAAGTACTAACTAGGACTAACTAAGTACTACCCAGATTAATTTCCGAGATCAGACAGGATCTGGTACCTTTAGAGCATTTAGGCCATTTTAAGCATTAAACACATTTGAATCAAAAACACCAAGCCTCACAAATAAGCAAAATATTTCCACACTCACTTTCTAAGGCAATGCTCACTCAAAGATTCCTTCCTCTCACCCTGAGGACCAGAGAGTTATGCATTTGTAAGACCCAAGCAAGACCGCTGAAGACTGGGGATCTTGGAGGTCTCTCTTTCATAGGGTTGCCATAAGTCAAAGTCAAGTTGATGGCCAATAACAACAACAACAAACTCAAGCTTCTTCTCTATGTACTGCCTGAAGTACAATCTAAAACAAGTTTCACTACGATGTGATAAATAGTTTGTTATGGTAGCCTCACTCAAAACTTGTTCAGAGAATGCACAGATCCCCTACCCATTATGTTTCATAACATACATGATGGTATCTGGCAAACATCTGCAGTCTTATTATTGGCATAATAATTAGCCAATGAATGCTCTTGAAATGCTGTTTTAAAAAACTCTTGAATATATCTAATTGAAGATTTTTGAACTTATCTAGAGTTGTGCCCCACATAGGCACTAGAATGCGTTTTCCCTTAGAAAACCTTGAAATGATATTTCTGAGTTGGCCAATTACTTGTGATTCATGGACGATAAACCAAAACATCCATTGGTCATTGTCTGACTTATGCTTTAATGGCAAATGTCATTCAACATTCTTACCTGCTTCCTCCTAACATTCCTCTTCAAAGGAGCATATAGAGCCTTTTATATTGGAATACATGTGCGCACACACAGTATGAGAGATTAAGAGAATAAAAGTGTCTGTAGGCTTAGATCAGGAGTTTATGACCAGAGTTTGGAGAGCACTTTGAACACCTAAAGAGAAAAAATTGTACACACAAAAGAAATTATAACTCAGAGAAAGAGGAACCATAACTCAAAGGTGAATAAAAATTTGGATTTCAGAAAAGTGGAAATATTGGGGGGATGGAGGTATAGCTAGGCAGAAAGCTAGAGATGTATTGATCTTGTAGTTTAGAATTTAGACATGTAGTTCATCACATGTAGTTTATCATGTGGCATTAGTAGGATGTCTTTTTAGTTAGAAATATAAAAATGTGTTGGGAGTTGCTAGAAGAAAGTAATCATGAGTATCACATATGTCTCGGGGGAAATTACAAGATTTTTGACAACATAACGCAACCACAGAGACCTTATCACACGGGGGCTGAAGCAGTCGCATCCCCGTCCCTTCGCGCTTCCTTACCCAGAAAGCAGCATCATCCCAGCATCATTCAGGTCACAGGAAATGTAATTCCCATTTCGACCAGGCATTCAAAAGAACGGGGATGATGCCTGGATGATGCAGCATCATGCTGCATTGGGACGGGGATGTGAGCGGGTTACCTGCGACATCATTTGATCAGTCGGGGACAGGAAGCGCGATCACACAGGGATGCGACTGGGATGCGACAGGGATGGGCGGGGTCTCCCTGCGATGTCGTGTGATCAGCCGGTGACAGGAAGCGCAATTGCACGGGGATGCGACCAGGATGCGACGGGGATGGGCGGGGTTTCCCTGCGACGTCGTCTGATCAGCCGGGGTAAGGAAGCGCGATCGCACGGGGATGCGAGTGCTTTAGACCCCCATGTGATAAGGTCCCAGGACAGAGGTTCTGCTTTTCTGGGGAAAGTGAAAGTCAATCAAAACAATGAGAAAAAACAAGAAACTGAAGGTCAAAGGTCTGGTATTACTGTGGAACATGGACTTAACAAAGGAAAATCCGATCAATATTAAGGAGTTAAAATATTGTAATCAAACAGTTAGCCACAACAGAAGATTTAAGTTCCAACAATATCAGATTTTTATTACACAGAAATGCATTCTGGCTTGCAAATAAAGCACAAATCTGTTTATTAGATCAGCCTTCCCCAACCTGGCTCCATCCTCAGGGATTGGACTGCAACTCCCACCATTCCCATTTGCAGTTAGCATGCTCTATGATTGTAGTCCAACCCATCTGCAAGGTAATAGGACAGGGAGGGCAGGTGATTTCACATTTGTATTTGCAGGAAGGTTACAGATTGTACATACAGTTCCTCAGAATGTTAGGGCCTAAATAGAGACTGCTGGAGACTCACAACTTCCACCAATTCAAATCTCCCTCATGCATCATCACCATAAAACCAAATAAAAGAAGCACAAAACAATTTCCCTGCCTCATTGGCTGCCATGCTCAGGAACCCATGAAAGGCCAAACATAGCGTTCTTATTTTGCCTTTGGTGAAATACCTTGAGCATTTTGGACTACAACCACCATCAGCCCCAAGCAGCATGTCAAAAATAGTGAGTTGAAGGATACCAGATTAAAGAAGGCTGACACAGCAGCAAGGAGAGGCTTGGTTCTGAGTTGATAACAAGTATGCCATAACAGTTTTTTAGGCCCATTGGTGGAAAGCACTGCAAAGCAAGGGTGGGAAACTGTGCCAGGTGTGGGGGGTCAGTTGTTGCCCCATTCCAATCACCTTTTTAGCCAATTTCTGCCTCATAGCGTGAAGGGCTTGGCAGGTTGAGAGTTCTGGAAAGTGGTGACCTAAATCGCCACATTTATAGTCAGTGTTCAGTTGAAAAATTACTTGAAAATTGGTACTTTTTTTAATGTTGAGAGGCAGTGAGCTTCAGGTTTCACCAGAAGAGGTTCAGCAACTGCAACAATTGGGGATATGTAGCCAGATGCAATTCTCTTTCCCCCCCCCCCCCCCCCCGCTGTCAAGAATCATAAGAAACATTTGTCCCTTTGTCACTTGTGAATTCAAGCCAGAAAACTGTGACATTTCAAGGGGTGGATCAGGTCATACCTAACTGTTTGTGCTTTCTTAGTCTGAATTCATGTGACACACATCTCCTTCTGATTGATCCAGCCTTAATTCCTATAACAGTCACTACAATTTTCACTCCAAAATAAATCAGCAAATTTAAATTCCCTCAGGTTGTTTCAATTCCTTTTCTCATGTTTCCAAATCTCATATTAATTTATTTCCATCATAGGCACATCATTTCTATATTGTTTTGCTGACAACGGAAGTGAGGTGTGCCCGCCAACCTCAACTGCTTACCCAACTCCACCACCTTTGTCAAATTTCCCCACCTTTTATCAGCTTTTTTCTAGCTTTCTAAAAGGAACCATTAGATCACCATCCT
>CM034703.1:242369402-242379613 GCA_020142125.1 Phrynosoma platyrhinos
CAATACCCCTCAGGATATTCTCTTTATTAACTCCCTCCCTTGGAGTTTGGATGGGGATTAGGCCCCTCTCTCTCTTCTGGACCTTAACCCTCTTCTACTCTGAAACCTTCCCCACCAGACCCTCACTCTCTGGAATCCAAACCCTATCTGACCTCCAGCTGTTCCTAATGGAATTTTCCCCTTACAGCCCAATACAGCCCTAATGGCTGTCAACCTTAGTGATGCCACTGCTAGTTACCAACCAGGGGAGTCTATTTTCCTGTTACCAACCTGTTGTCATGCCTGTTAGAACAGGAGATGGGTTAGGCCTGCATACTTCATTTGTCTCTATCTGGAGGAGACTTTTGTTTTGTTTCCTTTGGAACAGATCCAGTTTTGCCAGTTAGTTAGTACATCAGCATTACCCTTCTCCATAAACAAGTTACTTTAAGAAAATATTTGTAGACTTCAGACTATCACACCTTAAGGTAACACAGAAGTATATATTCACATTACTGAATTAAAGTTCAATCATACACAGGGTTTATTAGATTTTGTTTTATTCTTTCCTTTGAATTATTCATTGAGTAGCTGCAATTTCTGAAAGAATAATTTCATAAAGTAATATAGCAATAAACCTCTCCATGTACCATGTACCAGTGTGGTTGGTATTTATTATGCACTTGCAGAAAAGATCAGTCCATCTCATTAATCATGCAAAGGTAGTGGAAAATATACATTTGATAATTTCTATTTGAAAATAAAGCCCAGTTCATGTTGTAAAATCTGCATGAAACGAAAGAACTGAATTGCTTATGTTTCGTCTAACAATATGCATAATTACTCTCAATCCTTCTAGCTTTGTCTGGGATTTTGTCTTGCTCTCTTGTTGTGGTTGTATATTTAATTCATTTGGTTTACCATACTTTATTTTTACATTTGAGAGGCTTCTTTCTTTTATCTTTGAAAATGGAGACACAGAGTGAAAGATTCAGGTACTTGGACTACAAGTTCTAAAATTTACTTCATAATCTTGGGTCATCCATTCATGACCACCCATTCTCAGACAAACTAACCACACCATGTTGTTGTGAGCATAAAGTGGGGGGGGGGAATGGTGAGGAGAAACACAGATGGTATCTTGAACTAATTTTTAGGAATGTTGGGGTTTCATGTATGTATGTATGTATGTATGTACTTCCACCCCACTTTTTCACTAAAAGATTTATTTGAAGCCTCTATCAATTGTTTTAAATGCCAATCAAAAATTGGAAAGGGATTAAATAATAAACCAAGGATGGTCAAAGTACATCCCAATCCCCCATGCCCCCCATACAATTTTTTTCATAATTTTTCTAACACCCCCATGCCTTCTAGGAGTAGTAGAGAGGCAATTTATTTATGTTCTGAGCTGTCCTGAGGTCCTGAGCTGTCCTATCAGGGAGAAACTTCCTCCAAAACTGGAAGTCACCTTCTGGTTGAGAACAAGGCTGTTCCTGGTCCTAAAATAGGTCATACCCCCCCACACACAAGATGCAGAAGGAGGATATTCAGCAAAACAAAAACAAAAAAGTTTAAAACTTACAAAAAGTAAAAGGGGAGTTGTGGCACTCCCAGATATAGTGGGGAGCATATGTGGTCCCTGAAGTTGCCCACCCCTGTAATAAACCATTAAAATTATAATAACTGAATCTAACTATTCAGTACTAATACTGGATTAGTAGTAAAGGTAAAGGTATTCCCCGTTGACAAGGTTGTTGTCGTTACTAAGCCGAAGAGCCAACATTGTCAGAGACTACTCTGTGTTCATGTGGCCAGCATGATTGCACGGAACACTGTTTATCTTCCCACTAAAGTGATAGCTATTTATCTACTTGCATTTGCATGCTTTCGAACTGCTAGGATTAGTACTGGATAACATAATCTGATTTAGCAATCAATCAATCAGTCAATCAATCCATTTTTATGCCGGTGCACCAATTCACATCTTGAACCTCCCAAACCCTCCTTCAAGGGTAGCTCCACATATGGGATAGTGCAGTGCTCAAGAAACGATGGGCTACTTAGTTACATATCCATATTAAGTAATGTCTCCTGACCCAACCCTGCCAAACCTATTTTACTTGTCATGAGCTGCACCAAAAGAAAGGGACTGGCAATTGAGGTGGAGGTGAATTATGTTTCCACCACCACCCCTTCCCATTGAGGGAGGCTGCAACATGAAAGTGCAACAAAAGTCTTGCTTCTGGTGGAGGGGTTGGAAACACCATCCACCTGTGCCCCGATTGCCAGCAAAACTGACAGCCTCCTCTCGGTGCAGCTGGTGCCTGGTAAAGTAGGTTGCGGGGGACTCTTATGATCACGGCAATAGTGTCATGATCATGATTACAAAGGGATTGTGAATATGGATCAGTTATGGATAAGTAACTCCAGGTTATGCATCCATTAGTGTGATACTGAACTCCGGCCAATGTAACTAAAGATGGTTTTCAGATCAAAAGATGACTGCTGCCATGACAGGCTGATGCAGGGCAGGCCATAGGAAAGACATTCTTTCTTAATTGCTGCAGCCTGGAAGTCCAGGGACAGTGATGACTCATGGAATGTTTCCAGATTACTTCTTATATTTCAAGGGAAACATACCCATTCCACAATAGGTTGAATCACAATCCCCAAGTCAGGTTTGTTTTTTTACCAAGTCCCATACCCCTCACAAACAGATACCTTTACTTACACATTGTTGTTATTGTTCTGTGCCTCCAAGTCATTTTTTACTTATGGTACCCCTAAGGTGAACCTATCTTAGGCTTTTCTTGGCAAGTTTCTTCAGAGGGGGGTTGCCATTGCCATTCTCTGAAACTGAGAGTATGACTTGCCCAAGGTCACCCAGTGGGTTTTTTATGTTCCAGTGAGGGTTTGAACCCTGGTTTCAAACCACTACACCACACTGTTCACAATCAGTGTTCTCATATAGTGATCTAATGCAGGAGAGACAGAGGAGAAGAAAATGGTTACAGGTTGGAGTGATGTAGGAAGAGACTGGATGTAGTAAATCAAACCAATAGGAAGTCAGCCAGCATGTAAACTAGTGAATAGTATAGGCATGCAAAGATTCTCTCACAGAACTAGGACAGAAAGCAGCTTGAGATCTGACTCTGTGGACTACTGCTCTCATTCAGTGGCTCAAGCAGGTGGGTGAAGGTATAGATATCAGCAAGTAAAGAAGTAAAGAAATTGTGGAGCTTTGTATAGTCAGGCAGACAGCTAGCTGAGATCTGTTATATGTTGCTTTTTAGACTTGAGCTCACAAACAGGAAAAGAACATAACATCCTTTAGTTTGAAATGAGAGATCTCTTGGGAATTGCTGGACAAAGCTCTTTTAGTATTACATTTGCCAATGTGAAATTACTGCATCTTTAATCACAGCACATAAACAAGTGGTATAGAACGCCTAGAGAAAGTGCAGGTCAGTTAAGAGAAATTAACAACAACAACAATCTACAGATGGAAGGTCTGGTCTCACTGGAAAAAGTGAATTTAACAAAAGCAAGATCCAGTCAACATCTAGATTTTGGACAGTTAGCCTCTTCCAGAAATCTTACTGGGAAAGCCAAAGAGTGGGAATCATGTGCTCTCCAAATGTTGCTGACCTAGAGTTCTCCACAGCCTTCACCAGGATTGCCAATGGCAAGGAATACTGAGAGTTGTAGTCTACCATCTGGAGGGCCACATATTTCTCAACTCTATGTTAAACTATGCTAAGATAATGCTGGGCTACAATGACAAAAAAAAAAATCCATCTTTTTTTTCCTAGTAGGGCTAGAATAGATGTCAGACAGCAATAGAACTACACAGCAAAACTATCCTGAAATGCAGTGATGAAGCTCTGTACTACCCTCCTCTGATGCATGTTCCCAATCCAGTCCTCTGGGGGTTTTGGGAAAGGCCAGACTCTTTCCCCATCATACCACTATTTTTTTTTTCTGCTCTTTTTTTATGGGTCCTTCCCCATTGCAAAAGATTAAAATGGATCTCCTAAGACTCTGGACATTATAACATAAGCCTCATTCTCACCACAGCTGTAAAAGGAAATGGGTATTAACCAGTTTGGGAGCTTTCTTTATCACATGTCCCTTCACTAGCATGGCAGGGGCTTTTTCTACTATCGTGTTCTCTTCTGCACTCCCCCTTAATCCCACTTCCCAGGCCTATGCCTTAAGCAGCAAGGTTTTTGTTGTTTAGTTGGTTTTGTTTGTGTTTCTAATGCAGTTCCAGAGTTATGGCAATGAGATTTAGGAGTTTATCACACGGGGGAAATCCCGTGCAGAAACGGGATTTAAGAAGTGGGGGGAAACCTGCAAAAGCGGGCAGATTTTCACACACATTGCTGTTAAAATGGGGTTAACCCGAATGGAAAGTAGTCAAAAACTGTTTTCTTTTTACTTTCGGGATTTTCTGAAAGTAAAAAGAAGCAGTTTCTGACTATTTTCCATTTGGGTTAACCCCATTTTAACAGTGATGTTGTCTGAAAATCTGCCCGCTTTTGCGGGGTTTTTTCAATTTAAAACCCTGTTTCTGCACGGGATTTCCCCCGTGTGATAAACTCCTTAGAGAAACAAAGATAAAAGAAAAGAAGAAAAAGCAAGAAAGAAGAAAGCCTGCCTGTTTGCAAAAAGTGAGGGGGAGTGAAGAAGTGGGGAGAGGAGACTGCCTCGGGAGGAACGTATTGCACCTAAGGAGTAATGGCACAGCAGTGTGATTGGAACCTTATTGACAGTGTTCCCCTTCGATGAAAAGGCACACTTTAACCACACTTCAGTGATGTCATGTGATCAGTATCACAAAGGTGCTATTTTCCATCTTTAATTGTACCGTAGTTTAAAAACTATGTACAATAAAGTCCTTAGTGACTGCCTTTGCAGACTGCCAGAAATAGTGCAAATTGAGTCCACTTTAACTGCCCTTACTCAGTGCTAGGGAATCATGGGAATTGTAGTTTATTGTGGCGCCAGAGCTTTCTGACAGAGAAGGCTCAATGTCTCAGAAAAAAATACAGTTCCCATGATTCCCTAGCACTGAGCCAGGGCAGTTAAAGTGGACTCAATTTGCACTATTTCTAGCAGTCTGAGAGTAACAATGATCTAAACTGTGCTGATATTTTTGTTCCCACTCTTTATTTCGCCCAATGTGACCCCTGTGGATTTTGGTGAAATTTAATTTGGCCCTCAGGCTAAGCAAGTTTCCTTACCCTTGCCCAGTAATGTGCAGGCCCAATTCCCACTCAAGAACAATTTGTTTCACCTTTAATCTATGTTAGTATTTAGGTTAAACCCAGGAATCTAGCCATGTAGGCTTAAAGTTTTGTGTACTGTCATGGAAAGGAAAAGGTGGATCATCATGCAATCATTGTTATCCTGAAATTGAGGAGTTTATCACATGAACCCTGTTCTCACCACAATTGTGCTCATAAAGGGAACCAGATACATACTGGTTTTGAAGCGTTCCTTCTCACGCTATACGTCTTTACTATACATACAAGTGGGAACATGACCTCTCTTCTGCAATCTTCCCTAACCCCACCTCCCTGCCCAAGCGCTACCCAGTGTATCTTTCTGGGTTTAAAAAAAAAATTGGTGGCAGTTTTTATCATTTTTTAATGCAATCCCAGAGGCACGCTAATACAATATTTTTAAACAAAAAATAATAATAAAAGAAAATAAAAAGCAGGGAGGCTAACTGGGAATAGCAAGGGGGAGGGTTGCCAGGGGGAAAGAAAGGATACTGACACCACGTGACTACCCAATCATGGAACTGAGACATCAAGAATTTATTATACCTGGGGACTAATGGGACAGCTGCACATTTGGAGGCTCATTGACAGGTTTTCCCATCAATGACAAGATGTACTGTAACCACACTTGGGTGGCAAGGCAGCAATGGGATGGAGACAGCATCATGTCTAAGGTACTATTTTCACATTTTAAAAGCCCATGTGATAAAGTGTAAAGAGATGTTTTCACCACCTTAAATAGAACAATGCAAAACATATCCTCCAACATTTCATGGATGAAAACTGGGACACATGTGGCAATGTTAAAGTGTGGTCAAGGCCTGAGCCTACTGGGAAGAGCAAGATTCCACTCTCTCCTCTTCCCCTGCTGAGTTGACTGAGCACAAACTGCTTTTGCATTTTTAACTCAATTTACAGCAATGGAACTAAGCCAGGGACAGAGGGGAAAGCGGGGGGAGAAGAGGAAAAACTGGGACATTTTAAAAGCAGATGAAAAATTGGAACAACAAAGGATTAACTGGGACTGTCCCTGTCAAATTGGGACAGTTGGGTGGTATGACAAAATGGTTAGGTTGGAAAGGCTGAGGTGGCAACTTTGGGCCAGTAGGTTTAGATGTCATGAAAGGGTAACCAGTTCTTTTTTATTTATTTTTATTGAATTAAAATCAGAGGGGGAAATATGTGTTTTTTACAGCATCTTCTGTCTTTGGTCCATAATAGTTTGACTGACTTTGGACAGTCTGGTCTGGTTATTCACCAGAGGATGACCATAAGTTGCACTACCTTACACAGAAAAGGTCTTGAGTCCTTGTATTGGGAGAAAGGCGGGAAAATAATAATAATAATAATAATAATAATAATAATAATAATAATAATAATAATAATAATAATAATAATAACAACAACAACAACAATAGATGATGATGATGCTGTCCCTGTGAAAAAGTAAGTACAACTTGACTGATCTATAATTAAATTCCAGCAATATGCTTGCATTACTGTGCCTGGTTTTCTGCAATCACCAATATTTTCAAGGTAAGTTGTTATGGCGCCCCCTTGTGGGAAGCACTGTGTTGTTGAAATCTAAGTACCACATTTTAAATAATGAGCATTCTTTGTGTATTGTGCAAGAAACCATGAACATTCCTGACATTATGTACTAATAGGTCCAGTAGAAAACTAAAGCAAATTCATCTGGAGTATGCAAAATTTTTAAAATCAGTTACCAAATGGCAGCCTTTCTAATTCAAAAAATGAGGCTAACAGACAAAATACAGTTGGCCTCTGTATCCATGGGGTTTTTTTTTAATTCACAGATTCAACCATCCACTGCTTGAAAATATTTAAATATACATATACATTCCAAATAGAAAAGCTTGATTTTGTCATTTTATATAAGGGATACTATTTTACTATGCCATTGTATCTAATGAAACTTGAACATCCACAGATTTTGGTATCCACAGCAGGGTCCTGAAACCAAAAAAGGTAAAGAGGTAAAGGTATTCCCCTTTGACAAGCTTGTCAAGTCATGTCCAACTGTAGGAGGCAATGTTCATCTCCGTTTCTAAGCTAAAGAGCCAGCGTTGTCAGAGACTACTCTGTGATCATGTGGCCAGCATGATTGCACCAAAAGCTGTTTACCTTCCCACCGAAGTGGTACCTATTTATCTACTTGCATTTGCATGCTTTTGAACTGCTAGGTTGGCATAAGCTGGGACTAGGGACAGGACTCATCCCATCATGCAGCACTCTTGGAACCAAATCCCAAAGGATATCAAGGGTGCACTGTCCCTAAATCCATGGATTCTGGAATAATTTTTGGGGGGTTAATTGGACTTTTCAGCAATTTTCCTTTCCCTGTTTATACTATAAATTGTTGCTTCCTTCCAGGAAATAAATTATTCCACCAAAAACATGATGATGATGATGATGATGGTGGTGATGATGATGATGATGGTGGTGATGATGATGATGATATTATTATTATTATTATTATTATTATTATTATTATTATTTATTTGTACCTCACCCCTCAGCACAATGAGACCGGCTGACAACAATTAAAAGTACATACATTATTAGCTGATTCTTCTAACACTGAGAACATTTTTGGAATTTAGGTTAGAGACAGGAAGAATCAACAAGCTATTTCCAAAACATTTTTGTCATGTTTTTGTCAACCGTGAGCATTCATAAAACATAGCACTATGGCAATCACATGAAAACTGAAAGAATTTAGATCAGAGATAGGGAATTTTGGGCCCTCAACTATCTCATTTCGGCCCTCCCATCAGTCTTATCCAGCATAACCAAAAGCATCTGAAAGGCAAATAGATATGTTTTACTCCATGCTTTAAAATCTAACATTTAGATGAAGTATGGGGAGGTGGGGAAGGTCTCACCAAGATTGTGCATGTTACAGCGATGGATTAATTAGACTTAGAGATCTCTGAAACATAAAGTACAGTAAAAAAAGGGGGGAGCAAAACTTTAAACTCCCCACAAAATAATTTATTTGTAAGGAAATCATCAGACTACTATAGGAAATAATAGAATAAAAGGTGTCATGTCCAACTCAATGAAAAACAGTTTTTGCTCTTCCCCATTTGTCCTGCTGCCCTTATTATGAGTCAAATGGGAGCAAATGCTCTAGATCAGTGATTCCCAAAGTGGGGCGGTGGAAAGGTCCAGAGGGGCAGTGAGGGAAAAAGGTTGGCAGGGGGCAGAGGGGGGAAAGAGGGCAGCAGGGGGGCTTTAGTCAAAGTACTGGTGTTCAAGAAAGACAAGGGGAACTAGCACCTTTATGACCATGGTAGGATGAGGAGATAGAGTACATGGTGGTGGGAGAGAAGTGGCAGCAAAAAGGAGCTTTCACATTGAGACCCTGCTTAAATTTTGTGAATTTTGCCAGGGCTTGGATGGCAAGTTGGCACTATACTGCTGGTCCTGCATTCTTTTATTGGACAGACCAAGAAAAATGGTAGCACAAGAAACAATGTTTGTGTGTGCGTGTGGAGACAACCTAAAGCCATGTGGGGAAAACACATCTCTGGGGCAGGAGGGGGAGGAGTATCTGGGGATGATTCTTTGAAAAAGGCCTTTGCCTCTCTCAGATTGAGAGTCCTTCCTCACCAAGAAGAAAAGTGAGCAGCCAGCTGTGCTCCTCTTTGCCCTGGTGAAGAGTCCTTCCTCATTGGGGAGAAGTTTCTCCCTTTGCACCCAATCACCTCAGGAGCAGCAACTGAGTAGATGGTCAAGCCTTTGGCACAAAGCAAGCACGACAAGAGGCTTCTCAGCTGCTGCTCAGTTGCTGCTCCCAAGATGACCAGGTGCAAAAGAAGCAGCAGCTGAGCAGCCGGTTGAGCAGTAACCAAGAAGCCTCTTGCCCACAAGGCCAGCACAGGTGAAAGGCTTCTCGGTTGCTACTCAACCAGCTGCTCAGTTGCTGCTCCATTTGCACAAAGTCACCTTGGGAGCGGCAACAGAGCAGCTGGCTGAGCAGCAACCAAGAAACCTCTCATTTGTGCTGGCCTTGCAGCAAAGGCTAGTGTGGGCAAGAGGCTTCTTGGTCACTGCTCAACTGGCTGTTCAGTTGCTGCTCTGTTTGCACACAGTCACCTTGGGAGCAGCAACTGAGCAGCTGGCTGAGCAATGCCTGTGCCAGCCTTGTGGGAGAGGGAGAAGCAGGCCTGGGCTGTTGCCATATTCACAGAGGAGAAGGCAGTGGCAAGCAAGGTGCAGCTGAGGTAAACACCGCTCACATATCAAGAAATAGGCCTTCGGGTACATTACAGTTGTTACCCAAGAGGAATGGGAACAATAGGCCAAAATGCTTAAGCAACCGACAGATTCCAACCACTGTAAAGCTAATAACAAATAAGAAGCCAATAAAGTTGTTGACCATCATATAGAATGCACGCTTAAAGACACTGGCCCCTCTAAAATGTCATAGCATCATATGGCCCAGCTCAATGCTCTGTTTTGACACAAGACTGTGCCAAGCACATTGCTCATGGCAAAAGTGTGTGTGTGTGTGTGTAAACCTCCAGGGGATGTCTTCTATGAGATGGCCTAGAAATACAGTACACCTGTGCTGTCCACAGGTTTGCATTCCATGAATTTGAGCTTCCATGGACGGCAAGCTTCAGCTTTTTAAATGGCCCCATGCGCATGTGATGGCACGCACAGGAGTGCACACCCATTGAAATATATGGCACTTGAGGTCCTGTGTTTTTTACTATCTGTGAGGGGGGGGTCTGTAGTGGATCCCTCACAGATAGCAAGGGCCCACTGTATGACCATTGTTGAAATTGTGTTGATGGAGTGTTGTAAACAGTCCTTTGAACCAAACACCAAAAACCTGGAACCTTCCGCAAGCTTCTTTTATTATAAAACAGCAAAAGCAAAAACAAATAATAATAATAATAATAACAATAA
>CM034703.1:242379713-242391802 GCA_020142125.1 Phrynosoma platyrhinos
TCAACATTTTAACATTGACTCTATATCCCATTAAAAATCCTAACAACCATACCCCTTCTTGATCTGGGCACCAGACAATGCCATGCATTTTAGACAACCCAACAAAGAGGATAGAGTGTGCACAAGAATTCCTTATTATTTCCCCCCATATTGGCTGTTGCACAATCAAAATGTTGAGTTGGATGCCCAAATGTCATGACAGTGAACACAAACAGGTATTAATGTTCACATAGAAAGGAATTATACAAGACGAACTTTAGAAGCTATTGTGGTGGTATTTTGTGATAGTATTAGGGGGAGAGGGTTGGTCACCATAGTGCTGAAAATAAAGAACTACAAATGGCCCTGTTAAGTGATTCAACAGTATTTGAAAAATAGTTTTAAAAAATACCAGGAGGACTTTTAATTTCACAGAAACTGAGATGTTACCATATCAAGTGACTATTACATTTCAGCTATTTCCAGGCAAGAACTGTTTTGCATCAAACTTGGAAGTGATAATTCAGGATGGTAGGCTAGTCTGATTGTTCCCTGAACAGTTTATTTCCCAAGAATTTTAATATTTGTCTACATTTTTTTTATCTAAGTATGTGAATGTGCATGTTTGGTAAACTGCTGTCTTTCCTGGACTATTAGCACCAGAATCACTTTGAAGAACCCCATGATCCTTTATTTGGTCCCCAGGGCTTGGAAAATTTACTTTCTAGATTCTAGTTCTCACAGTCCCCCAGCCAGCATATTATTGGCCACACTGGCTGGAGAGGGAGGGAGGCTTTGGAGGTTGTAGTAAAAAAAAACTAGTACCTGTGCAGGCAGGGGGATCCTATGAATTGTTATCCACAAAGTAAATTTTTCAAGTTCTGCTTTTGTCAACAGACAGCATTGTCAATAAAACCACAGTATTTAGAGCAGCATACTTGGACTTTTCAGATGCTAGGGAACGAACAACAGCCATTGACTTCCACCTCTCCTGGATACCAAAATCGGTGGATGCTGAAGTCCCACTATATACAATGGCATAGTAAAATGGTGTCCCTTATATAAAATGACAAAATCAAGGTTTGCTTTTTGGAATTTATATTTTTTTAAATATTTATATTTTTAAAAAATATTGTGGATACTTGAATCCATGGCTAAAAAATCTGTGACTATGGATGGCTGACTGTGCAACAAAATCCACAAAATAGTAATGCCTTTATTGTTTAGGCCAGAGGGGGAAAGTGAAATATTTTTAAAGCATCTGAAAATGTGAGATGAAAAAAAATTAATCATGACTGTCTCTGCCAAATGAGGATAGTTGGAGGATGTGCTTCTACCCTTGCAGCTTGTCCACTGGTGAGGCATGATAAAAAATAATATTTCATCAACATCTGGAGGGTTGAGGGTTCTCCAGCAAGGATCATCTCCGTTCCTCTTGAGTTGCCCAACAGAAGACACAACAGTCTAACAATTTCCAAGGAAGTAGCCAAGACATTTTAATCTATTGCTGCAAAGAAATAACAAAAAGTCCTGTGGGTCCTTAACAACTAAGGAATTTTTATATCCTAATAAGACGACTCATGAAATATAGTCCATGACAGCTTATCTTGCAGGGGTTTATTTCTAAACAAGTGATGTTGAATAAAGGATTAAAAAAGCACCACCAAAAGTTCATCACAGATTCAAAGGAAGTTTACAACATTTCAAAGAATTAAAAGTGATAATATACACCTTTGTTTACAGAACAAAATGTTACAAACAAATGAAAGAAGAGGAAGTGTGGGCTTTTTGATTATGAAATTTGGCTTTTCTTGATGCAAAACAATGCCAAATAGTATTGCTTATTGTTTTTCTATGAGGTTGAAGCCAGTGGCGTCACTGGAGGGTGTGGGGGTGCAGAGTGCACCCGATGACACCCCAGAGGAGGGTGACATCTGGTCTGACTCCCGCCCCACTCCTCCTTGCCATGGCTTGGTTTTCTTAGGAGAACCAGGCTGCAGCAAGGAGCCAGGCCGAGTGCTCACACACACCCTGCCGCTCCTTGCCATGGCTCGGTTTTCCTCAGGGGAGAACTGGGCTATAGCAAGGAGGGGCAGGGAGGCACGGCCAGCCAGCCCGGCTCCTTGCCATGGCTTGGTTCTCCCAAGAAAAACTGAGCCACGACAAGGAGGGGCGGAATGCGCCCTTCCAGGTGGAAGCCCTGCCTCTTCTGGGCAGAAGCCCCACCCCTTATGCCCAGAAGTTCCACCCCCTATATGTGGGAACCTTTTGGCTAATTTTCAGCTCTGTACGTGTCAATAAATCTTGTGTCTCTAAGGTAATGATTTTACTCAGCAAATGTTACACAGAAACCAAATGGCACACCAAAGTCAAACCATTCACTTCAGCCCAAGACTTTTCACAATATATTGACCAGCTTCCCTTCTTCCTGTTACTGATTGATTGCATACGCTTGATCAGAAAATGTTGTATGCATCACACAGCTCTTTATAGATGCATGCACCTGCATGCACTTTGTGAAATACCAGGCATTTTGCCACAGATATCATATCCTCCAACATTTCACAGCTGAAAATCTGGGCATGTGTGGCCAAACAACATCAGAGTGTGGTCAAGATGGCAAAAGTAATTAATGAGAAAGAACACCAGCTAAGAGAGGCTGCAAAAGTTAGCTTTTGCAAGCCAAAGAGATTTACAAATGAAGTCTGTCATACGGCAAAGCAAAAATGCCAAAATTCCAAAGGGCATGCTTATGACCTTGGAAATTTGTTAAAATCTGTTGATTAACTGGTGGAAGAAATAT
The DNA here is from genome assembly GCA_020142125.1 of Phrynosoma platyrhinos. NCBI lineage: Eukaryota > Metazoa > Chordata > Lepidosauria > Squamata > Phrynosomatidae > Phrynosoma > Phrynosoma platyrhinos. The sequence continues at coordinate 242,382,496 of CM034703.1, forward strand.
AGAAAGAATGCAAAGTTCTTTTGAGTGGTTAGAATCAGGAAGAGGTAGGTGTAAAAACAGATTTATCCTGACAGCACTTAAGAAGTTCTTTCTAATTATATTATACCCATATCAAAGCAGAAGTTTGCATTCTGCATGTGAAGCTCTACAGAAATATAAAGTGTCATGAGCTTCAAGCTAGACTAAGCGTAATGTGGTTTCCACTCAAATCAATGGGGCTGCTGATTTTAATGGGAATTTGGTTCATCAACTCTCTTACTCTGGTTCCAACCCTGTACACTCATTTTACCATCCAGCTCTACTAAGGGACAGAAGCAGCAGCATGGTGATTCTGAAGAGCTGTGTGATAATGACTGTCCCCAACCCAGTTTCCATTTCCTAGACCAGAGGCCGGCAACCTACTGTCCCCGGGCCGCTTCTGGCCCAGGTTGCCGGACTTACTGGCCCAGGCGGCCCCCTGCCGCCGCCGCTGCCGCCGCCGCACGTTTTAACCTCCGTGCGGCCATGCAAGCCGCGGCCACCATTTTGTTTTCCAAACAAATGGCGCGTTGCCATTCCCCCCCCCCTCGGCCCAGCGGAGAGGAGGACTTCGGAGGACCAGCCCAGGACTCAAAAAGGTTGCCTACCCCTGTCCTAGACTAACAGGATTGTAGCAAGTTATGAACCTGGAGTGATAACACCCTTAGTGAGAAAAAGCCCAATAATATTTCTGCAAAAGCTGCAAGAAAGCAAAGCAAAGCAAAGCAAAGCAGCTTCATTTATATACCGCTTCATATCACACTATGGGGTGTCTAAGCAGTTTACAACTGTAAGCTCACTGCCCCCCAACAGTTGGGTACTCATTTTAGCGACCTCAGAAGGATGCAGGCCTGAGTCAAGCCTGAGCCCTGGCTAGTATTGAACTCTCAGCCTTGTGGTTTATGAGTGAGTGGCTGCAGTACAGGCATTTAACCACTATGCCACTAGGGCTTATTGTTCAAACTGCAAAGCATACAGTAATTAGATAGCTGTCAAGGAGCATTATTTCTTTCTATAGCTCTAGCTCTATCAGACAGGTTAGTTGGTTGCTTTTTATATTAAGGGTTTCAGGCGCTATGTAAATAAATCACTGGTGATAATGCATCATAACTTACATCTAGAACTTGGAGGAGGCCTTGTATGCAGATCATACCTTTAGTTATTTCTTATGCACATCCTCACATTCAACCAAATTTTGAAATGACCTTAAATTAAACTATCATTTTAAATCAGAGTCAGTTTCCCCCTGCCACTACTGCCAAGATATCTACCATCTAGATCAGGGACAGGCAACCTTTTTGAGACCTGGGCCGGTCTCCCGTAGCCCAGGTCTCTGCTGGGCCGAGGGGGGGGGAATGGCGACATGCGCGCTCCTCCGCCGTGCGCAACACCCCACGCTACCGCGGCCGCCGCCGTAGCGCACCCGCACCCGCCACAGCACATGTCACAGCCGCCATTTTGGAAGTCCAAATCGCGGCCGTGACGCGTTTGCGCATGCGCAAGAGTACTGCGCATGCGCAAACGCATCACGACCACCATTTTGATTTCCAAAATGGCGATCGCAGCGAGCACGGCCGCAGAGCGGCAAAAACGCGCCCCGACGGCAGCGCACAGCGGCGGCAGCAGCGGCAGCAACCTTCGGCCTGGGCTGGTAAGTCTGGGGCCCAGGGCTTTAACCGCTCCCCGGGCCGTAGGTTTCCAGTCCCTGATCTAGATCTTATGTCGAATTTATTGTTTCCTTATTTGGAGATAGATACTCAAACAATTTGTCTCTGTGACAACCAGCTTTCTACATTTCTCCAAAATGTTACAGACTCGTGTTACAATGTGTTGACATATAGTGACATTCTGCTAGTTGAAACACATCAGAGATGTTTATGCACCTCAATATAGTTCTGGTTTTGGAGCAACAGTGTCTTAAATCCAGTTATGTGAGCCTCAAAGTGCTATAGAACATCATGCAGAATAGTCTGCCTGCTATTAAGGTGTGTGGGCTCTACAATGTGTGTGGGTCATGCTGCCGCACAAGTATATTTTTAATCTCCTAATATTTGCTTAAGGATAGGGTGTATGAAGAATTCCCAAAAGGCTCAAAATATTCATGTTTATTTCATTCTTCCAATATATGTGACAATTTCATATATAAAGCAAATGATTAAGTATCAAGATGAAACCATGTCCTATTCCTGTCCACTTTAGCTCAACCACATAAAGTATGGCTATGCCTATGCATTTATGAGTTATAGCCTTCCCTGTTTCATGCAACTCATGTTCCATGTTCCTACTACATAAACTGTGCAGCTTTGGACTTTCCTTTTGCCTCTGAGCATGTCAACAGCTGAACATCCTTTGGGTTGGGTCCAGTTGCATCATTAGACACAATGCTTTCCATACTTATCTTCTGCTCTTCCCCAACATCTGGTTGAATGCCTTCTGGTACTCTGTCTCTCTTGTTTCATTTTGGATTGTCTCATCATCAGGTTTACAAGGTAAAAGGTTTCAGCAGTGATTTACCATCCTTTCTTCTGCATAGTGCTAACAACAATTAGTCTAAAGTGCTGCTGCCATTGTCTCTGAGAGATCCTCCACCAGTGTCACCACCCCCACTACTACCACTACCAGTTGTTGTTTGCCATTTGCATTGTTTAAAAAAAACAGTGTAGATGATAAATCACATTTAATATACAAACTTGTTTGTTTCTTAGTCCAGCAATGAAATAATTGACCTGTGAAGTTCAATATCAGATGAGCTTACTCTGAGTAAGGTCTCAACACTCTGGCACCAAGAACAAATTTGGAAGATGATTCAAAGCATGTGCAGAGTGCCTGTCCCTACCAAAAAAATAAAATAAAGGCAGCCAGTCTCTAGCTCACAGGGATCAGATCCCAGTTATCATTCACTCTCAGCCCAATCACTTTTCTTGCTGAGAAATAAATCAGTGAGAATGAAAAGCAACCCGCATAATCAAAACAACACAAAGTGCTCTTAACTATTAGCCAATATTGTTAAGGAGAAAGACCCTGTTATTCTGAAGGAGAATCTGAGAATTAAAATATGGGTTATATATGTGCAATTCTAATAAGCTCTGTCACTGCCTGTTACAGTCAAAAGTTTGACAGGTTCTTTCAGCAGAAAAAAGAAAACCTGTTCTCAAGGAAATGCAATTCTTGCACCTTGTGATTTGGGAGGTGATCTGCCTCCTGGCCCCTGGCACACGACAGTCTACATCCACTGGTTGAACAGACATTCTGAGAAAATACAAGATCTTCTTTAAAATAAAATTACTACATTACTACAAAGGGTTTTTTACATAGTGGTTATATCTATTTTACTCTTCAATCTTTTATTGTTGTCTGTTCGTTCATCTCTGTACTGATCCATTTCAGTCTTATACTCCATTGGGAGTGGGGAGAGAAGAGGTATTTTACTTTGACACACCAAATTCCTTATGGTGTCTGTGATGTTTAATAGATTATATGATCTAAATTGTTTAATTGCTACTTTTTCATTTGTAAATCAAAATATACTTTATCTAAAAAGCAGCTTTTTCACTTTAGCATTAATTTTTATACTAAACCTTTGTTTCACTTTGCCAGATTACCAGTTCTTGTCACTTTGTATACTCACATGCTACCTAACTCTTAACTATTTGTAACTTTATTTTTATTCATTTATACACATTCAGTCAATCAATCAGTCTTCATTCACAAGTCTCACAGAAAGGGAAGGAAGCCATTTTCATTAATGCAGTTTGGCTTTGGTTTTGGTGTTGTTGGATTTTTTATTTTCTTAAATTCAGGGCACATGGCTTCAGTGGGTAATCAGATAAGAAGAGAATATTGAGGTTTGCAAATTTGTGTGAGAAACAAGACAATAACAGAAATTGACTTTCCTGCCATAGCCTAAGCCTGGTAGCAGGAATATTTAATCTAAATTATAAATTAATAACTTGTGCTCAAAACTCAAAATCCAAAAACCACAAGAAGCTATACCTTTACTGGGCCACCAAAGGATAAACTACATTATGCAAGCTTTCAAAACTTCACTGGCTTCTTCATCAGGAAAAGATGTCAAAAATCTTAGAGGAGAAAAATGGTGAGAATGTTAGAGTCACAACCCTCCATTCTGTCTGAGATGTTATCAGTTAAGAAGGTACTGAGTTGTTTCAATGAAGGCAAAGGCCACACTTGTTATTGGCCATGTGAGAACTAGGGACAAAGAGCAATAAAAGGCAGGCATGGGTGATCAGATAAGAAGAGAATGCTCAAACCCATGCTCAGAATGGTTTATGAAGAACTGGGGGAAAAAATCAAACCAACATTGAAAGCATATAGAATTCACAAAATAACTATGCCTATTTGGTGAAGGCACCCACAACAGTTACTCAAATTTTCAAATATGCCCATGAGCCAAAAAAGGCTGGAACCCCCTGCGTTAGATACTAGAAGAGCCTGCAATAGGCATTTTTGTAACATGTCACTATGAAAAATTGGGCCATGAAGTTTGTCTTGTTCCAGCACAGAAGACATTAATCCAGATGTGAGGCAGAATTCTTGCCTTTGAGATGCTGTTGTTGTTTGGGAGAGATGGAGCTATTTCCTTATTCCATAATTTTGTCTGGAAATGGAAATATTGTTTGTGGTAATTGCCACACATAAAGATCTAGCATGTACAAACAAGAAAAAAGCCCACTTTGATTTTTCACATTTGTTGACCCATTTTAAGCAGTTTAAAAATAAAGGGATTAAAATCAAAGAAGCACAATTTTGAACAAAAAATCCACATGTTGGAATAAGCTTGGGAAAAAAAATAGACACAAAGCCAATGTTCTGTAAAGAGAACAATTTGTTCTCCAAGATACCAAGGATGGAGCACAATAAGTTGTGACAACAGTGTGTTTGCTCCAGTTTATTTAATTAAATGAGTATGGGACTTGAGCATGGACTGCAATATGTGTGGGTGTAGATCAATAGCATTTCATGATCATGAGTCTTCATTAACAGTTTTATTCTATGTAGAAATATCTAGAATTGGGTACAAATAGAATCAAGACAGGTTCTTTCTTCTTATTCTCTTGAATCCCTTTGCCACACAGTATACAGTAATAGGGATGGAGAACCTCCAGCTCATGGCGCCTTTAGATGCAACTTATGGCTTCCTTCTATAACAGTGGTTCTTAACCTTGTTGGAGGTACTGACCCCCACCAGTTTCATATGCACATTCACCGAACCCTTCTTACGATTCTTACGCATTCACCGAACCTTTCTACCGCCAATACAGATGGACCGTCAGTGCCATCCGGTGAGGGGAGTGGGCCACTGCGCTGTCAATCACGCCACACGGCCAATCAGAGGACCACTTCTGTCGGTGGAGGCAGGGCAAGCTGGTTTGGTTGGATGGGGCATATAAATATAAAACGTATACAGGTTATCACCTGCAGCCAATGATGGACGAGTGGGGCGTGTCATCACAAATCATATGAATCAGATGTGTGTCTTGACTTCCGCCGAACCCACGAGACTGACTCACCGAACCCCTGGTGTTCGATCGAACCCAGGTTAAGAACCACTGTTCTATAATCTTCATGAAGCATTAAGGTCTGCAGGGGAAGGATCACAGTTACTCCTTTCTCTCCCATATGCTGCCACCCTACCCTCTGCACAGCAATTGGAACTGAAGAAATGTAGAGCTGAAGGAGGGACAGCTAAGGTCTTCTAGTACAATGCAAGGAGCCACAACTAAAGCCTGTGAGATGGTCATACAATCTTATTAGACAACAAGGGTAGAAGGTCTAATTTTATGTAAATGGAGATCTTGGACCAAACAAGCCTTATCCTCTCCACTCTCTGCCACCATCCTCTTGAACGAATTCCCACCTCATAGCAATGAGGCTTAGGAAAGAATTTCTGATTCACACATGAAATAGATCATGTTCAGAAGGACTACAGCTTAGGATAGAAGGTTTAAAGAACCTCCTGCATTCTTCTACTTTCCCATCCCCAATCTGCCATCCCTACGGCCACTTAGAGAAAAAGTTCCAATTGCTACGCAGCTTGGGGAGAAAGAGAAACATAGGAAGAGAGACAAAAAAAGAGGAGAGAGAAAAAAAAGTCAGAAGGGAGACAGAATGAAAGGAAGATGTTATGACCCATTTTAGCAACTATAATTAATCCTGTGACACAAATAATCAAATCAAGAGTCAGTGTTGTCTTCCAGTGGACAGGAAATCATTATCCCATTCTTCTTACCATAAATGGCATTGCTGTTGTTTTTATGTTCTACAAGCAAAAGAAGAAATGAGTTCATGTCATTACTGATGGTTATCGTTTATTCTTTAAAAAGGTTTTTGATTACCGGTACCCTATTTTGTAAAAAGCCTGACACATTGTGTTTAACAGGAGAGAGACTTTTTAGCCAACTCCAGAAATTTCTGCCATTGATAGATCAAATGTGTAGCCCCTGAAGAAGGCTACTCAGTAATATAGAGGCCAAAACATTATGGGCTTTTTACAAAACTGGATTATAAAAAACCCCTTTTAAAGGATAAAATATAATTATCAATAAGCACATGAAGACTTGTTTCTTCTTTTGCTTATGGATCCTAGACACACTTTCCAGTACTAATATGTGATGTTGTTTTTATGTATCTACAGGTTGACTTGGATTTATGGATTTATAGAATTTTCTTAACAAGATTTTTCCAAAGAAGGTTTGCCATTGCCTTCCTCTGAGCTGAGAGAGTGTGACTTGCCCAAGGTCATCCAGTGTATTTCCATGGCTGAGCATGCATTCAGACCATGGTCTTCCAGAGTCCTAGTCCAACACTCAAACCATTGCACCACACAGATTCTACTAAATGGCATATGAAGAAAGTAAATCATCATATTCACTCCTGGGATAATAAGGCAATTTGAATGTTAAAAGTTAAGGAAATTTCAGTGTTATCTTACTGTATTCTCTGTTTTCAAGACAACATGTTACAAAATGAGTGAGCGGGTAGCACTTCATCTGAAAGGTTCACAAGTGTTCGTCCCACAGTGTTGCTCTTTATCATAACTTCTGCCTCTCTCCCTGGGGTAGAAAGCAGATAAATTTAGATCTATTGGTGGATCATAGAATCACAGAGTTGGAAGTCTCTCATTGCAGCTGGCTGCATTATAAGATGGGCTTTGGGGCTTAGATCAGAGCATAGCCATGACATCATGACTGCATATCTGCTGCAGCAACTTTGCCTCTACTTAAAAACTTCCAAGAGTAAAGAGTCCATCAGTTTCCAAAGCAGTTTGTTCCATGGTCAAGGTGCTCTTACTTTGAGGAAGTTCTTCCTAATGTTTAGTCAGAATCCCCTTTCTTGTAATTTGAACTAATTGAGCTCCACACAATAAACTTACATCAGCCACCATGTTATTTATTACAGTCTCTCTTAAAAAAGTACACATATATTCACAAACTTACAAAACTAGCACACTGGGTCTGGCATCCTGTTGGTGACATACATAAGCTTAAGTCCAGCATACACCTCTATTTGTCCTATTTTGGTCATTGGATCTGCTAATTGTGCAATTGCGCACTTGCACAATTGCGAGATCATTGATGGGTTTCCCCAGTCAATGAAAAGTGAGAGGTTGGGGACAGAGCAGCTATGGGTCAGAAGCAGCATTGTACAAAACATCTCACCAAAACCACTTTTTTCCTGGTTTAATCACAGTTTAAAAGCCATGTGTAGTAATCTCATCAATCTCTTTCTAAAGGGGTGAAATTCAGATTCAGTCCAGCCCAGGAACCAGTCTGTTGGGGCATCATAGGGACAGCAACTATGATGAAGGACTGTTTCAATCAGCTAACTTTGCCTTTGCTTCAAGTTCTATTGGTGCATCCTGTTTGATATCTTCATGTAACCAACAAGCCATTATTTTGGTACACCTGGGATTTTGTTTCATTTTGGAATGAAGCCTTCAGAGTTGGTTGACCTGGGAACTGAGTGGATCAGGACCCTGGAATTATTGCACCACATAAAAGTTCCTTTTGCCCAGTATTTTTTACTAATGAGTTTTTATTTACTTTCAAATGTGCAGATATCCCATACCAATGACTAGGTGATAAATTATGATAACCAAAGACAGAAATGCTGTAACAAGCCAAGAAGTGTTTTTGAAAATTTACAGTGGTAAATGCATCATCTTAAAACCATAAACACTCTTTATGATATTTTGGCCCTTTAATTACCTCTGGCTTGCAACCATTTCCAGCCTTCAAAACAGTTATTTAAATGGTTTGAAGGGATGAGGAGGAGAATAAAGCTCAACAATCTGGTGCATTTCACTTCCAACATCTGGCTTGAAAAGTAGATGAAAGCATTATCGGCAGAAAGGCTATAAATCTGCAGCAGGAGAAATACAGTTGGTTGTTAACTGCTTTTTAAAAAGACATCTGGGAAATATACCACTATTTGTAAGAATGGAGAAAAATCCAGACTATATGTTCATGACATTTAAAGCAAGTGTCTCCATCAAGAATCTGAAATGGTTGTTTTCAAGTGTTGCTTATGAAAAAAATGCACAATCTCTACCAAGGACTAAGATCTCAATAGGATTTTGGTCTTTTGTCAGATTTTGTGCTTGCCACGTAGCCTCTGCTGTGCAATGCATCCTGCATGACTCACCTATTCTCTCTCCAAATAACTGATTTATGGAATTTCTCATGCAAGTTAGAAGTTTAGGAGAGTAATTTAAATTGGAGGAAAATATTATTAAAGATTAAATTATCAAGCATGCAGAAAGACAAGTTTTGCTGAAGATGTATCAACCTAACTTCTGTTAATAAAAAATGATTCCTATAACACTATTTAGAGTTCTATGAGAGTATTAACACATACATTGATAGAAGTGATCCAGCAAAAACTGTTTAGTCCTTTTGGTTCTGAAGGCCATATACAGTGCAGGGCAATACTCAACAGAGTTGTCTGATCTCCAGGTCCATCTCATAGTTTCCAGGAAGACTATAGGCCACAGGCAAGTCAGAGAATGCTGAGCAGGTAGGTGTTGCTTTCTCCAGAGAGAAACTGGATAGTAATAGGAGCAGGAATTTGGGGCCTTATCATCTTGATTTAGTGTTTTAAGGTTTTCCCTCTGGGAGCCACTAGGCTCTGTGTCTTGGAGAGAACAAGAGAAGGGTCTGGGAAACAATAGAATGACTTTAAGTATAAAGAGATGTTGTAGGCTACTTCTTCAAATACTTTCTGCACTGGTACCTAGTTGGTATATAGAACTTAGTGTGGGCTTATATAT
>CM034703.1:242394313-242405589 GCA_020142125.1 Phrynosoma platyrhinos
GATTTTATTCTGGGGATCCCTTTGATGTTTTTTCCACTTCCCAAATATTTCCTAAGAACTACCAAAAACTTTTCAGTCCCACTCCCCAAATCAGTTTACATTAACTCAGTAGTTTCTGGAATGAAATGTACCTGTACTTGCATGTGAGCTCCTACTGTTTCAGACCCAGTAAAAATGTCTGCTACCAAGGAGAATATCACACGGGAGGTTTAGCATCCTCCTCCCGTCATTAAATTGTCTTTAAATCATCCTAATCGCGTGATCGGGGTTCACACCCTCACATGCTTCTCCTGTCCTTCTCCTGTGTTTAAAGCATAATGGAGCCATTCTCACACACTTGTCCCATCAGTAAAGCATAATGGGAACTTCCGTTATTACCAAATGGTGGCTCCATTACATTTTACTGATGGGACAAGCGCAGGGGGATGGCTCCGTTATGCTTTAAACACGGGAGGACAGGAGAATCATGTGGGGGTATGAACCCCAATTGCACTATTTAAAGCCAATTTAATGACAGGAAAAGGTGCAAGCCTCCTGTGTGATATTCTCCAAAGTAAATACAGCCATTGTTTCCAGGACACAGATTCAGTCATAAAGTCATAAATTTTATTCTTTTTAAATCTTCTTTAAAAGCATCACATCTTACCAAATGTACATGTCAATACGTTTAAGATGTATGTATGATATCATCATTTAAAGGTATAATTTTAATTTTGCTAGCTGTTTATACTGTCGCCATTACATTCAGTGATATACTGGAATTACAATTTATGAGTAACATTAGCACAAAAAGGGATTCTGTATGGTGCTGTATGAGAGGAGATTACTTGAGGTGTGACACTATGAGTTACTGCACCAGGTGATGCCAGCTCTAATGATGCCACTGCTCCTGCCCCTGAAGCCATGCCAGACTCTGAACAGAAAGCACAGCCATTGCTGACGGGGGCGACACTGTGGCATCCAGAGGGCTCATTCATGGTCTGGTGCAGCTGCTAGGGAAAGCAAGAAAGGGAGGCAATGCCCTTTCTCACTCACCGAGCAGCCATCCAGTCCTTCCAGACATAGTACCCCTCTGGCTATACACCCCCCCTGGATGCCAACCAGTATGGTCTATATACCCCACACCTCTCTAGTGATGCCTCTGGATGGAAGCCTACTGAATTTACTGTTTTGTTTTGTTTTCTACTGACTTTTAGTTCCTTTTTCAGTTTGAGACTCCTCCCTCTTTGAGTTGGCTCAATCATGAGTACCTTGTAGCTTGTAATGTTTGTGTGTAGATCAAGCGATGTAATAGTGTCACTGTATTCTGCTTTGGTCAGGCCCCACCCGCAATACTGTGTCCAGTTCTGGGCACCACAGTTCAAAAAGGATGTTGAAAAACGAGTGTGTCCAGAAGAGAGTGACTTCCATGCCCTATGAGGGAACGACTTAGGGAACTGGGTATGTTTAGCCCTGAGAAGAGATGGTTAAGAAGTGATATAATAGCCGTGTTTAAATATTTGAAGGGATGTCATATTGAGGAGGGCGCTAGCTTGTTTTCTGCTGCTCCAGAGAATAGGACTCGGAACAACGGATACAAGCTACAGGAAAAGAGATTCCACCTCAACATTAGGAGGAACTTCCTGACAGTGAGAGCTGTTCGACAGTGGAACACACTCCCTCGGAGAGTGATGGAGTCTCCTTCTTTGGAGGTCTTTAAACAGAGGCTGGATGGCCATCTGTCGGGGATGCTTTGATTTTGAGTTCCTACATGGCAGGGGATTGGACTGGATGGTCCTTGTGGTCTCTTCCAACTCTATGATTCTATGATATATGGGGTGAAGCAGATGGGCATGAAGGAGCGATCTCTGGCCGCTCCAGCTGTGATTGCTCTGGGACCGCAGCAACTTTATGGCCCGCTCCCATAGTGGGCCACTGCTGCTGTCCTCAACAGGCTGATGGCAGGACCAAATTAAATCCGCTTCTTTTGCTGCTGGCCTCAGAGCGGCTACCAGACACTTCAGGGATGTGCATTGTCTAAACACCACACCCCCAAAGCAGCCAGAAGCTGCTCTGTTTGGCCCATCTGTTTCGGGCCTATGCTCCCTGTCCTGCATAGAATGTTAGCTAAGCTCTACACATTATTTTCACAAGTATCTTACAACTGTTGTATCTTATAATTTTTGTATTAGGGCTTCTGTGAAGAAAAGGTAATAATTTGAAGACTAGATCAGTGGATTTTGTAGTGGATGATGGATGTGTTGGAATTGTAACCAGTTTGCAAGTCCAAACTTTTCTGCAGTTAAAATGCTTAGACTCTTATTCATGCAGATGGAGCATGGTTATTGTTGTTGTTAACTGTCCTTGAGTTGACCTTGAGTCATGACGACCCTATGTATGAGACATCTCCAAGATCCCCTGCTCAGGAGCTATGGCTCAGGCCCATGGCCTCCCTGATTGAGTCTAACCATCTGGAGTGTGGTCTTTCTCTCTTCCTTCCTTCCACTTTTTCTAGCCTTATTGTCTTTTCTAATGACTTGTGCCTTCTCATGATGTTGCCAAAGTATGACAGCCTCAATTTAATCAGGCCTGATCTGTTCTAGAATCCATTTGTTTATCTTCTTGGCTGTCCACTGTTTCCTCAGCACACTTCTCCAACACCATCTCTCAAATGATTGATTTTTTTTTTCTATCAGCTTTCTTCACTGTCCAGCTCTCACATCCATACATGGTGATGGGGTATACGATAGCTTGGACTATCCTCACTTTAGTGTTCAGAGTTATATCTTTGAACTTTTGGTTCTTGTCCAGTTCTTTCATAGTTGCCCTTTCCAGTCCCTTATACTTATATATGAGAATGTGTTCAGTGACCTTCCTCCAGTGTTTGCATCATACACTCAGGGATTTTCTTTGGAGTTTTCTTCTGCAGAAACAGGAGCTTAATGACAGCCCCAGAGTTCAGCACTTGAAAATTCCACACTTTGTATTGACATGGTTCTGATCAAGGATCAGAAAAAAATCAGAAATTAGAGCTATGGTCCTGCAAATTGGCAGTTTACAATACAAAAGAACACTCTTTAAAGCAACAGTGAAGCAAGTACACTCAAATTTTGGAAGTGGGTAAGGCTGATAACTTTTCAGCACTCCTTCATAGGTTTAACACTTTTCCTGTTGTTGTCCTCCTACTCGAGTTTCAGGAAAGCAGATCTTTTCAGAGCCCTATTTGCAAACTTTCCCCCAAAACTGGTCTCCCACATATCAAGACTCACACTCTGGCCATTTTTCTTTTTCTGACTTTTATCTTAGGTTCTTTCTTGTTGGCCTACTTGTCTCTCTGCTTTCTTCACTTCTGCTTCAGCTTCAGTTTTAATTTCAGCTCTGCTTCAGCTCATTTTCTGCTTCCAGCTATATTCCAGCTCCTACATCAGCTCCTTCACTTTTAAGCCTTGGTCATTTACCTACCACAATATTGCTTTCACTTTCTATTGTCTACAATCCCTTGTATTTCTGAAGAAATTAAATCTAGCCACTGAACTTAAGCCTATACAGTCAGCCCTCCTTATCCACCAATTTTTTTATCCATGGATTCAAGCATCCACGGCTTAAAAATATTATTTAAATAGTATAAATTCCAAATAGTAAATCTTGATTTTCCATTTTATATAAGGTACACCATTTTGCTATGCCATTGTATTTAATGGGATTTGAGCATCCACGGATTTTGTTATCCACAGTGGGGGCCTGGAACCAAACCTCAGGGGATAACAAGGACCCACAGTATATATCAGGACAAAATATCATAACATATTGTGGAGACACACCCAACTAAAGGTGGTGGCAAATATGGGTGTGCAACACCAGTACCCTGGTGAGATCAAATTCTTTTATCCAAAAAGGCTCCAATGCTGAATGTAAAGTCCAAAAGGGGGAAATTTATTTTGAAGAACAAAAGAAAAAGGGTTCTCTAACAGGCCTAAAATAAAAGGTACTTTACAGTTTAGATTTCAGCAATCTTCAGGGTTGTCATCTCTCTGGGTTTGATCTTGGTTTGAACTCCTTCTCAATGAAGCTGGTGCAGGGTCTTTCAGCTTCTGGTGCTCTTGACTTCTTTGTCAGTAATGTTTAATAGAATTAACTGCTTCTGGTAAGTAAATTGGCTAACTGGTAAGTAAATTGGCTAACTGGTAAGTAAATTGGCTAAATGGTAAATAAATTGGCTAAATGGTGTAAAAAATGCCCTTTCCCTCTGTCTGTGTCTGTTTGCCACCAAACAGATAAAGCCAAGCCTGCCTAAGAAAAACTAAAAATCCCAAGCTGAAGCAGAGCTTGCTGGGAAGGGGCAAACCAAAAACTAGAAAAATGCAGGGGATTCCTACAGCTCTTCCCACAAACTAATACAGTGGAACATTCCTATGCTCAAACTGAAGTGAAAATGAAGGAAAATGCAGGGGAGAAATTAAACAGTCCAGGCTGGACATCACACATACTATTAATGTAAAAAGTAAAGGTAGTCCTTTGATATGAATGTCTAGTTGTAACCGACTGTAGGGGGCAATGCTCATCTCTGTTACTAAGCCGAAGAGCCAGTATTGTCCAAAGACTGCTTTGGTGGTCGTGTGGCCAGCATGACTGCACCAAACGCTGAGAAGTGGTACCTATCTATCTACTTGCATTTATATGCTTTCAAACTGCTAGGCTGACAGAAGTTGTGACTAGTGATAGGAGTTTACCCTATCATGCAGCATTCAGGTGTCCTATATATATCAATTTAAAAAAAACATAAAGCACGGTTCCTTTATAGGAGTTTATCACATGGGAACAATTGGAAATATAAACGGTGATTTATCTGTGATAATCCTGCAATTGCACTAGTGCAGGGGTCAGCAACACCAAATGTTGGCATGGTTGTGATGATAATGGCACATTTCTACATATGTGGTAGACTGTCCCCCCATAAACACATTTTGGCAATTGGTACTTGAACAAATTTCCAAGAAGTAAAATTATGTCCAGAAATGCTTTTTTTATTGATATATGTAGACACAAACTCAAATTTGAAACATAAAAACCTTATAGATTTTTTTAATTATTATTACAGCAGCCCGTGTAGAAATTGCCAGATGCTGGAAAACAGGAGATGTATCTTTAGATAACTGGTGGAAAAAAGTATAGGACCTGTGGTTACTTTTAAAACTGTCAGACAGAATGGCATGTTACGCAGGACAACCAAAATCAGGATTTTTTTATAGACAAATGGTTCCCACTCATTGACTTTATAAACAAAGACAGAAACTAGAGGAGACAACCTCCATCTGAACCTTTGGTCAGACATTCTAGTCTAGATTTACACAAAGACAGCACTGGACTTTAAAATTACCGCTTACGTTGAACAGAACCCAAGAAGGAGAACTGCAGTACAATTCAAAATTGTGAGATGAATTGTTTTATTTTGCTTTATTGTTGTGATATGTTTCGTACATAGTTGTTTACTTATAATAATAATTTTCTTTAAAAATAATTGTTAAAATAATAAAACAACAACAAAAATACACACAAACAAACAAAAGGGTGAGAAGCATTAACACAATCATGGCGAGAATGGAGGTGGTGTGATAAGCTCCTGTGTTGCTGTGTCAAATGCTCTTATATAATGGAAAGAAAGAAAGAAAGCACCATACTGGGAAAGCAGAGTCATGAAGAAAGGGTATGTAACTTCAACCTAGTAGACCAGGGATAGGCAACCTTTTTGAGCCGGGGGCCGGGTTGCTGTCCCTCAGACAATTGGGGGGCCGAAGCACTAAAAATAAATAAATAAATAAATAAATAAATAGATAAATAAATATTTTATATAAAAAAATAAAAATATGCATGCACACTCTCTCAGCCCCAGAAAAGCCATGGCAAAACCCTTGTGGAGATTTTGCCAAGAAAACCCCAAGAACAAGTAATAACAACAATAATCAATATCATCATGGCGGGCGGCGGCGGCAGGACCGGCCTGGGGACGGTCCAAAGGCCTCGGGGGGCCGCATCCGGCCCCTGGGCCTTAGGTTGCCTACCCCTGTAGTAGACCATGAGCACAAGTATGTAAACCAGTCCATTTTGTTGGCGTCCTTATCATAACTGGGCATTGAGCATGAGCTATAACAACAATTCTAGCTATTAATCAGAATGCATATCCTCTGGGATTAATCTATTTTCCCTCCCCAAATGGGATTAGCTCAGAGATGTATACTTAGCAACCAGACTTGCAAATTAAGCCATTCTTTACCCTCTAATAAAGAATCATAAAACAAAGCACATTAATCTCAAGATACAGAAATGAGAAAAATTTAAGATACATGAATGAGGAGGAAGTACCCCTGGGAAAAAGTGGTCCCTTTCTTATCTTGATCCTTGGTGCATTTTAGTGCCTACTGAGTGAATTCTGTGAAATTTTCAAAGCTTTCATAACATGAGAACTGAAATATACTAATCATATATAAATAATCTTGCCAAGAACATATCTATGAAAGAAAAGAAGGGGGGAACAGTAAAACAGATTTGTATTCTAAATTACCATATGTTGAATACAGTCTCTCTTGCACAAAAAAGGCAGTGGACCAATTTAAAAGTTTGCCAAACAAATAAAAAAATAATTTTAAAAATCTGAGTAATATGTCCTCATTTTGACCAGCTTTCCCTGCAGTATTGCAATAGTAAAATGAGGACATAAAAAGAATTTCATACTAGTAAGTGGCAGAAGGTGATTTTGGAATATTGCTAAATAGGCAAGAGATTAGAAATATGATATGTAAATATGCTCATCCAGATATAAAATCAAATTTACGAGTTAATATAATGTATGGTGTGATACTAAAGAGGAGAAAGGGAAGAATAAATGTATAGAAGTGCTATAGAAGGGTAAATTATTTAGATAAAATGAAATATGTACTTACTGTCGAGGAACTATAGGAAGGAAGGTCGTAATTGTAAATATGAGATGTATTATTATTAGTAAGAGAAGTATTTATATTGTAATTATAAAATAAAATTAAAAAGTGCTTGATGAATAGTCAAGAGTTACAAAATAAGTTTGAAGAGGACAGAAGATAGAAGATACAGTTTTATTTTATGTTTGATGTGTATTTGTACTGTTTGTTTATCTGTATGTTTATTTGTAAACAATAAAAAATCTGAGAATATGGCTGCAAAAACAGCTATTTGTTTAAAACCTGCATGCTTAGTTTGGTTGCATCTCTTCCAATGGAAAATGAATTCAGTTACAACACAGGATTTTAGTCAGCTGTGAACTTTGGCATCAACAGCATCCAAGTAGTATTTTCTAAAATTCCATTAACATCTTACATAAATCTCATACTTAAGACACTTAAAGTACTTTTGAGCATATTTTTAAATGCATATATTTGTTTGTTTTAATTGCTTTGTGGTTGGCTATGAAGGAAGCTGGTTTTACAACTGGTTTTCAAGCTTTTGCATTATTTATGTCACACATGAGCAGATGCTTTCTACAGGCTTTCCACCCACCAGTACTTTCACAGAATTTTACAGATTTGAGTATTGCTTTTTTACATTTTATGCTAGCATCTGAACCCCCTTCCAGAGTTGTCTCTTTGATGACTAATAAATTTTGGAGTTCCCTTATCCAATTCCTTCTTATTTTCCATAACATCTGAATCACAGTCCTTCCCCTTTACCATTCCCTCCACAATGATTTTAAAAAGTGATGATCAGAGAGGAAATGTTGTCATTTTTCTCTGGTATCCTCACTTGTCAAAAGAGTACCAGCATACCTCTGTTAACAAAGTCTGCTGCCACAATGCAGAATTAATACAGTTTGACACTACTTTAACTGTCATGCCACTGTCTTATAAAATCCTGGGATTTGTAGTTTGTTGTGGCATCAGAGCTCTCTGACAGAGAAATCAAAATATCTCACAAAACTATAAATCTTGGAATTCCATAGCATTGAGCCATGGCAGTTAAAGTGGTGTCAAACTGCATCAGTTCTTCAATGTAGGTGCAGCCAATTGAGCTCCATTTTACAAAGGGCCTCGGCAGACGGGTAATTGGGCCATCTCCGAGGCCCGGAAGAGGAGGAGCCGCCGCACGTTCGGCGGCCCTTCCTCTTCCTGAGGGCGCACCCGGAAGCGCCGGCCGTCCGCACGGCCGGCGACTGCGGGTTGTCCTCATGCCGCGGCAGCCGAATGCGCCGCAGCGTTTGAGCCCCGGAAAGTGCGCCTGCCGCTTTTAGGGTGCACTTTCCGGAGAATCTAAAAAGATCGCCATTTTGGCGGTCCTTTTAGATTCGCCGCAGGAGCGCCGTGGTCCGGAGGCTGAACTCCGGCGGCGCTCCGGACCAGGGCGTCTCCGACGCCCTGGTCTGCATCCCCCCAAAGTCTTTTTACATCAACCCAGTCCTGTTTTTCTTTCTTGTCCTCTTTCTAGCTAGATATTTTAGCTGCCTTTGCATTGGAAGCAATTGGTTTGGCAAAGAAGAGCTGGAGAAACAAACCTTTAGTGCTGGGTTACAACAATGTGCCTGAAGTAAACAATGCAATAAATCTTGAGCTGGAAAATAATGGGATTCTTCTCTACCTGATGCTACTGTAGCTGCATGTGCCTACCTACAATGAAGGTAAACAGCAGCCGCCTCCAGAGTGTGGATGCATGAATAGCAGAACAGAGGAAAAAAACGGGAAAGGAGATAAGCCTGTCTCACCAGCTATCCCCAGCATGTTTTTTTAAAAAAATCATTGGTTGTTATTGTTGTTGTTGTGTGCCTTCAAGTAATTTCTGATTTACAATGTCCCTAAGGCAAACCTATCATGGGATTTTTTGGGATTCAGTGTGTGACTCGTCCGAGGTCATCCAGTGGGCTTTCTTGGCTGAGCAGGGATTCGAACCCTGATCTCCAGAGTTGTAGTCCAACACTTAAATCACTGCACCATATTTCTATAAATTTAATGGGGGTTCCAAAATAGAAATCATAAAAAAGTAGAGGCTAGTGAAAGAAAAAGATATCCCTGGATAAATTTTTCAAGAAGCCTTTGAGTGGGCTCAAATAGGTTTAAAATATTTTTGTGTGCTTATGCAAGGCTTACCTGACTCAGTTGCTTCATTTCACATGTGCATATTGTTAGTTTTGAATAAAAAGTTTGATGAAACTTGTTGAACTGCTTCTTTTGTGTGTGTGTGTGGTGTAGGAATCAACCCCTTTTCTTTCCATGTTATTTTTACCTCTGGTACCAAATTTTCTATTAAAGAAGTCATACCCAGGAACACATCTACTTTGTTACCTGAAGTATATCTGTAATACTTTAAAAAGCAAGATGGTGAGATATTCATGACATCAACAGGGCTTTCCCCTAATCTTGTTTCGCCTGAGAGAATAAGGGAGACTGTCAATTAGATTCTGGGCGAGGTTCAAAGTGTTGGTTATTACCTATTAAGCCCTCCATGGTTTGAGTCCACTTTTCCTACAGATTGCCTTCTTCTATATAATCTGCTCCATATACTCAGGTCCTATGGGGGACATTTACTCCAGTTAGCCAAGACTAGGTTGGCAACTGTCAGCCAGAGGGATTTTTCTTCTGTCACCCATAGGCTGTGGAATGACCTGCTAGAAGATATCTAAATATGCTATCTGAATTTAAAACTGTAGGAAAAGTGGACTCAAACCATGGAGGGCTTAATAGGTAATAACCAACACTTTGAACCTCACCCAGAATTAAAGACCAGTCTCTTCTAGCAGGCCTAATCCAGATGATTTTTAAATGGTGAGTTTTAAATTATGATTTTAAAATATGGATCAACTGTTTTACTATATATTGATCTTATATGTTATTTTAAACTGATGCTGTGTTTTATCTGAAGTGCATTTTATCTGATGTTGTATATTATATATAAATCTGTTGCTGTTCCCCACTTTGATCCATGGGGTAGGCAGGTAAGAAATTTTACTACTATTACTACTACTACTACTACTACTACTACTTATCATCATCATCATTATTTGAAGGACAATGAATTACTAAAATTGACATGGTTACTTCTTGGTCTTGATAGTTTCACACGAGACAGAGTAATGGAGACAACAAAAGAGAACGGCAATGGGGCGATGAGCAGAGAGAGGAGTATACAGTCAGAGTAAAGGTGGTCACATTACATTCAACACAGGTACAGTATGTGTCAGAAATAACTTGAAGGCACACAACAGCAACAAACAGTATGTGTACACATGTAAGAAAGAAAGTCGTAGCTACAAGGAAGGCCAAATGAGAGGCTTGACTCCACCCAATAAGAATTATGCCCCCCCAAAAAAATTTCTAGTAGTGCAGAGAGAAAGATATGGAAAATTGTTCACACCTAGAATTCCTGTATTTGCTATGTTTGCACCCCCTTGTAACTTTCCTTGACCTTTTTCTTTGAATGCCTAAACTGTGTTTCTGAGTGATGAGCTGCAGTTTTATGTCACTGCAATGCTAGAAATTTGGTGGCTGAAGGAAAATTTCATTTTGGTGGGGAAGGATTTATTTGGGGAGGGGCAATACCTTAATCTCCCACACACACACACACATAGCTCCACCCTGTCTGTTACTGACATAGATTGATGCACTAGGTTTAAGAAGATTCCTGTGTTTGGGCACAGATCAAGAATGAAAACAGAAACAGAGACTCTCTCAAACATGTTAACATGTATGCTTATATGCATAGTATATATACCTATGGTTTTCAGTGGGTAATACAGAGCAAACATTTATAAAATATAGTACTAATGTACATCTTAGAAATGGGAAGGTGGATTCTTGTGTGATCATTAATGACCTTGAAAAATGTAGGCATGATTTTGGTTTTAGTCTGTTGGCACACTGGAAATTCAGAAACTTCATTAAAATTATTATTCATCTAGTTCAGGGGTAGGCAACCTTTCCCCTTTAAGGGCTGAGGGACTTCAGCTCCCAGAATCCCAGGAGCTATTGGCCAACATGGGACTATTGGCCAACATGGCTGAGGCTTCTGGGAGCTGAAGTCCCTCGGCCCTTAAAGGGGAAAGGTTGCCTACCCCTGATCTAGTTGGAAAAAGGTTTCTTATAAAGCTACACAATAATAATAATAATAATAATAATAATAATAATAATAATACATTGTATTTATAGCCTGCCTCTCCCTGCAGATTGAGGCGGGTTACAACAAATAGGAGTAACAATAAAATTCAATATATAATAAAAACCAGATTTCTAAATAATCCCTTACCCCAACCCCCCCTCCCAATCATAAAAAGAAAAAGAAGCAAA
>CM034703.1:242406986-242417878 GCA_020142125.1 Phrynosoma platyrhinos
TTTTTAAAAAGTGGTTTAACCACTGCCTCTTTTAAACTAGATAGAAATCAGCCTTCCTTAAAAGATGCATCGATTATGTGCCTTAGGGGGGTTGCAGACTGCCAGAAATAGTGCAAATTGAGTCCACTTTTAGGGTTAGGGTTAGTGCTAGGGAATCATGGGAATTGTTTTGTTTTTTCTGAGACATTGAGCCTTCTCTGTCAGAGAGCTCTGGTGCCACAATAAAAGACAGTTCCCATGATTCCCTAGCACTAACCCTAACCCTAAAAGTGGACTCAATTTGCACTATTTCTGGCAGTCTGTAACCACCCTTAGTTGCATTTCCCCTCTGGACAGCCAGCCAAGACAGGCAGGGATCAAGAGAGCAGGTTGTTTTTTTCACGCTACCAAGGAGCTTGTCTGCATCCTTGGTAAAATATGTATATACAGGTTGAGTCTCCCTTATTCAAAATGCTTGGGACCAGAGGTGTTTTGGATGGGGGGGGAGGGAGACCTGGATTTTGGAATACCTGTATTTGCATATACATGCAGAATAAGGTTATCTTGAAGATGGGACCCAAGTCTAAACACAAAAATCATTTATGTTTCATCTACACCTTATACACATAGCCGTAATTTTATACAATTTTTAAAATAATTTTGTGCATGAAACAAAGTTTGTGTGCACTGAATCATCAGAAAGCAAAGGTGTCACTGTCTCATCCACCCATGAATAAAGATTTAGTTTTTGGAATATTTCAGATTTCAGAATTCCAGATAAGGGAGACTCAACCTGTATCAACATAACAATTAATTTGATATTACATTATTCACAATTCTATGTGGATTGTAC
Source organism: Phrynosoma platyrhinos (assembly GCA_020142125.1). Taxonomy (NCBI): domain Eukaryota; kingdom Metazoa; phylum Chordata; class Lepidosauria; order Squamata; family Phrynosomatidae; genus Phrynosoma; species Phrynosoma platyrhinos. The sequence goes on from CM034703.1 coordinate 242,407,819, forward strand.
CACAGCACTTAATGGAGGTATGCTGCTTTTTTTCCCCTATCAGGATCACTGTATCTTCTCCAGTTGCATGTCTAGGTAAGGATGTAATAGCTGTAGGTTTTTCCCTTAACAATGGTGCATTAGGATTTTTCTCAGATAGCATGCTGTTACTGAAGACACAAAAGCCCTGTTCCAATTAAATAACAAAGCAGAAATGAAGGTTTGTAACACACTGAGCCAGTACTCTCAGAACTGAAGGTCAACAGGGGTGGATTATGTAACTGGTAACTCCTATGCCTTTTTAAAATAAAAGGCTAGGAATTTATAGAAATAAATGTTTACAGCCCAAGTAAGCACCGGCTTCTGCATATTATTGTGACAATGAATCTGTTTAGAAAATTAACAACCTTGGTTCCATATGACCCTAGCCAGTGAAACAGATTTTTGTCATTGTTCAGAATCTTCTTTTCTCTTCTGAATTTTCTTCTTCCAGACTAAACATTAAAAGGTGGTCTCTTACAGTGGCATTTGTATTTTCTCCCCAAGTATTCTTTGAATAGCAAACTGCCCTTACCTCTTACAATCTTTTTGCAAACTTTCACACCAGGCTGGCTTGCTTTGGAGTGAATTTTACATGAGAAGCTGTACCAAAAAAAATAAAGAGAGGAACTGTGAGCATAATAACTCACAGTTTAAACTTAAATCCATTTAACTCTGGTTCATAGCTTGTCTCTTAATAAGGCATCACACACCAAAAAAAAAAAAAAACACCTTCCAGCTAGAGTTTGGGAAAGTTGTCATTTGGAATACAAACCCCAGAAACTCCAGCCAGCATAGGAGTTATAGGCCACAAAGGTAACTTTTCCATGCTTTGGTTCTGACAGCTGTGGTCAGTGTAAACAAGTGTAACCTCTTCAAACACTTTGTATAGTTGGCCTCAGGAAAATGCCATTTACCTTGTGCCAATAGAGTGTCTTCCTATCCATGGGATGTATCCTTGTCTGAAGCACAGGGCAAACTTCTGGGGAACCATAGCTTTAACAGGTTAATGTCTCAGTAAGTCAAACGTATGAGCCTGACAACGTGTCTAGATGGAGACTGATAAAACTGATAATTCTGCATGGGTTTTGAAAAAAAGACTACCATAAATATGAAAAAGAGCGAACACATGAAAGAAGCCAAGATGAAGCACATCACTGTCTAATTGCCAGATCACACATCCTGGAGACTGTGGCTGTGTAACTGAATCTTAAACAGCAGACATTAAAAATGTAGCTAGAACATTTCATGTCCTGTTTGCTTCCCATTCCTGTTTCACCTACCCTTTCCTTTGACACATATATTTAGGAACAAACTGCTAACATGCATAACAAATTTAGGGAAAAGAAGGACAAGATATAGTAATATACAAACCAGTTAAGGAGGGTTCAAGAAGGAAGTACAATGGGCTATGCAGTTTGAGGTGAAACTTAGAACTTTCTGCTAGAGTGCTTTAGTGATACACAATCCATGGACAATGTCAAAACCAATGGTTCTCATGCTTTGGTCCTCCAAAGGTTTGAGGCTTCTATTCCGAAATGCCCAACCATAAGCTATGCTGGCTGGAATTTCTGAGAACTGAAGTTCAACATCTGGAGAACCAGTGGTTGAGAACCATTGGACAAGAGCAGTGATTCCCAAGCTTTAGTCCTCCAGATGTTTTGGACTTCAGCCTCCAGAATTCCTGACTGTTGGTCAAGCTGGCTGGGGCTTCTGGAAGCTGAAGTCCAAAACACTCGGAAGACCAACATTTGGGAATCCCCAGACTAGTACCTCTAAGGACCTCTCTAAGGACGTCATCAAACTACAAATCCTATAATTCCATAGGATGCAGGCACAACAGTTAAACAGGCATGAAACCAGATCTTGGAAAGTTAGGTTTGAAAAATAGTTCAGTAATGTCAGCCATTAGAAATTGAAAAATTAATTTACTAGCATAGACGCTAATGATTGAATTTGTTTAATTCTTTGTGTTACTGTTAATTAGCTCCTTGATTAAAATGTTCATGTTGGGCTAGACCAAAGGTGGGCAAAGTGAAGCTCATGGACCACATTCAGCACCCAGGGTCATTTGGGACCACCAGGGATCAAAACATTGCCCCTAAATGTCTTCTAGGGGGCATGGGAGCATTTTTTTAATTTTGGTTTTGGGGTGGCCCTTGTGATGTTTTAGGATGAAGAACAGTGTTTTTAAAACTGGAAGTAAACCAGAAGTGGTTTCTGGTCACTTCCTGTTTTGAAAAATGGCCTTTTGGGTGCCTAAACACATGGGAAAGTGCCCTACACAGCCCCTACACAGGGTGATGGGGGATATCAGGGGGCAAAATTTGTGTTTTTGTTTTGCATTGAGGGTGCAGCCCCCTGCTCTGCTAAGAGGCAAAAGCAGTTTCCCAGCCTCCCACAGTTACTCATGCCTGGGCTAGACCATAGGATTTACAGAGCATGGCATGAAGGTTGTCACTGTTGAACTTAGGGAGCACAGTGTAGTACAGGGGCCAGCAACCTACGGCCGGAGGCTGGTTAAGGCCCCGGTCCCTGGACTTACTGGCCCAGGCCAAAGGTTGCCGCCACTGCCGCACGCTGCCATCACAGTGCCTTTTTGCTGCTCTGCGGCCGAACTCGCCGCGACTGCTATTTTGTAAATCAAAATGGCGGTCGTGACGTGTTTGCGCATGCGCAGTACTCTTTCAGCGGCAGCGTGAGCGGAGGGGTCACGCGCGGCGGCGGAGGGTGCGCGCCGCCATTTCCCCCCCCCCTCGGCCCAGCCAAGACCTGGGCTACGGGAGACCGGCCCAGGTCTTAAAAAGGTTGCCTTCCCCTGGTGTAGTAGTTGGTGTGTGAGAGCCAGTTAATATATTAATTTATAAATAATCATCTCTTAATTACCTTGGCTCACCTGCTGTTTTCTGAACTTAAGGAAATACTATTTATTCCAACAGGAAAGGAGAAGAACTGGAAGAGGTTATATCCTCTTCCATGACTATTGCTCTGCTAAAGAAACAGATCTTATCTTTGCATTCCAGCCTCATGCTCCGCATAGCCAGAATCAAAGAGTAAAATAGTTAGGAAACAGAGGGTCCCTCCACAATCAAAAGAAATTATTTTATATTATACACTTTTGTCTGAGATTCCTCTTAAGGGCATATTAAAAAGCTAAAAGGCGTTGAATTTATCAAAGGTTGACACAGGTGTAATTTTATAGTAAGGAGGGTGGGAAATGCAGAAGAGTGCTGTGAAATGAAGACAAAGATTGCCCCTCTTACTTCACATGAAACTTGTCTGAATTATTCTCCTATTTGAAAGTGACAGGAGATTGCTAATTAAATTGCCTGCCTGAAGTGGGCCAATAAGAAGATCCCCACCAATTTTCTCTATTTCCTTAACAGCCAGAATAGTAATTGGTATCCAGCTGTTCACATTTCGTATCTTGACAAATTTGCATTTTCATGTCATATTATTCATCCTAGAACATTTTACACATTCCATTTGTTAGTTTCTGGAACTACAACCCAATTTTAATGTAAGAGCATTTTCATGCAGGCAGCATATAAGAATAATCTACATTCCTGTAAAAACCTTACTTGAATAGGGCTGGGATCACCCAGGTATGTAAGAAAAAGTGGAAGGCCATAAATGTAAACATTGAAAATGATTTGTTTGTCCCCACTCACTGAAAACTACAAAAACCTCAGGGTTTGCTTGCTGCTTTTAAAACTGTTTTGTTGATGAGAAATATAAAACTTCAGGATTGATTGTAAATAGGATCAATATAATATAACTAAGGTAGTTTATTATTTAAGATTTTTTTTAAAGAATGTATAAAAATCATTTTTAATAAAAAAATAAAATGGAAAAAAACTTCAGGATTGCTCAGTTGTTAGCATTAAAATTATACTCTGATCAAATACAATAAGCACAACTGATCTGGATTAGCAGTTATTGCGGAAGAACTCATTGTGTCTACAGTAGTATGCTGTTTAACATATACATGAAACTGCTGAGAGAGGTTGTCCAGAGTTTTAGGGTGTGATGTCAACAATATGCAGATGACACTCAACTCTACTACTCCTTTCCACCTCAATCCAAGGAGGCTGTCCTGGTCCTAAACCAGTGTCTGTCATCAGTAATGAACTGGTTGAGGGCAAACAAGTTGACTTAATCCAGGCAAGACAGAGGTGCTCTTGATCAGTCAGAAAACAGATCAGGGAATAGGGATCCAGTCTGTGTTAGATGGGGTTACACTCCCCCTGAAGACACAGGTCCACAGTTTGGGGATACTCTTGGGCTCAGCTTTGAATCTGGAGGCCCTGGTCTCTGCAGTGATCAGAAGTGCTTTTGCACAATTAAAGCTTGTGCACCAGCTGCACCTGTTCCTTGAGACATTGGATCAGGCCTTGATGGTACGTGCCTTGGTTACATCCCATTTGGACTACTGTAATGGGCTCTATGTGTTTGGAAACTTCAGCTGATCCAAAGAGCTGCAGCCAGGCTGTTAACTGGAGAAGGGTACAGAAACCACACAACACCCCTGTTGGAACAGCTCCATTGACTGCCAGTTTGTTTCCGGGCACAATTCAAAGTCCTGGTTATGACCTATAAAGTCCTATATGGCTCAGGTCCATGGTTTTTGGCAGACCGTATCTCCCTGTTCGAAACAGCCTGGGCTCTGAGATCCTCTGGAGAGGCCTTTCTCTCAGTCCCACCACCATCACAAGCATGGTTGGTGGGAACGCTAGAGAGGGCCTTCCCAGGGAGACCAGAATGACTCCTTCCTTGTTGGCCTTCCTCTAGCAGGCTAAGACCTACCTGTTTAGACAGGCTTCTAAAACTGAATGATTGTAAAGGACTGGCTTGGGATGCTGCATCATTTTAAAGTATTTCATTTTAAAGTGTTTTTATAGAGTTTTATCTTTTAAAAATGTATTTTATTATTTGAATAGCTATTGTAACATTGTAATAATTTAATTCCTTTCTAATGCACCTCTTTTCTATGTTTTTAATTGTATTGTTTTTTAATATTGTGAAGCCGCTCTTAGCCCCAGTTCTGGGGAAAGGGTGGGATAATAATAATAACAACAACAACAACACAGTAATCTGAAAAATTTGTGAATAATAGGGGGACTAGTGCATGCACATCTCCCTTCCAAAGCCTCAAACAGCTCTAGCAAGCTATCTGAGGCACTCCAAAAACCCCTCTCAAACCTTGGGATCAGAGCTAGGAGAGTGCCCTGGCCACTTTCTCCTTCGATCCCAAGGTTTGAGAGAGGTCTGGGGAACCCTCCCAAACCTTGGGATTGGAGCAAGGAGGGCATGCTGGCTGCCTCCTCTTTTGATCCCAAAGTTTGAGGGAGGTCTAGAGACCCCTCTCAAACCTTGGGATCAGAGTATGGAAGGTGCCCTGGCCACTTCTTCCTTCGATTATTCCTGAGTCCCTAGCTGTGTGTGTGTACCCTCCCAGCTGTTCCCTCCATCCTTGGCTTTTCCCAAGAGGGAGGAGTGCACACGCACATAGCTAGGGACTCGTGAATAATCGAATCTGTGAAGCCACGAATATCGAGGGACACCTTTATTTCTACAGTGTAGATGCATTCTATCAAGTACAAACAATAAAAGCAAATCTCTGAAAAACATCTGTTGAAATTCATGTCTGAGTCACACCCATGACCAAAGATACATCAAAATAAAAGAGTAAAGTGGAAATCGATTAAAATGAAGAAGAGGTTGTATATAACATTTCAAAGAAATGAATATCATTCTGAGTTACAGATTCATGCAACACCAGATATGGATGTAACAGGTTGGTAGTTCCTTTATTTGTGGGCATGTTTGTGAATGAATTGTTTAGCATTGGTTTAGCAACTATGTAACACCACTGAGGTCTTCTCTGTATCTCCTCCATTGCCCAGCCCACCCCAACCCAGATTTTGAATCACATGAAGCTGACATTACACAATTATAAGCAAAAGGTCAGTGCTGATAGCTCTACCCAGATGCTTGTGTGGGATGACTAAAGTCACTAGTGCTTATGACCAGCCACTAGTGCTTAGCTTTTGTGCAGCTGGGAACCAGTCATATGGAAACCTACATATGTGCATACAAACAACTGCAACTCATTCCTTACTACAGCCATCTTGGCTAATACATCCAGCATCTATTCCACCAGGCTGAGAAAAAGGGAGAGAAGAGACAGGACCACCAAAGCAAAGAAAAGCAGCTTCATTTATATACCGCTTCATGTCGCACTATGGGATGTCTAAGTAGTTTACAACTGTAAGTTCATTGCCCCCCAACAGTTGGGTACTTATTTTAGCGACCTTGGAAGGATGCAGGCCTGAGTCTAGCCTGAGCCCTGGCTAGTACTGAACTCACAACCTTGAGGTTTATGAGTGAGTGGCTGCAGTACAGGCATTTAACCACTGCGCCACCATCCCCTAGCTTTCTTGTGAAGTGAGCTCCATCAGGCATTGTCTTTTCCCACTGTCATCCAGTAGCCATTCCACCACACAGAGGAATATTTCAAGATTAAAATCGGTATATGAGTTTTCTTGTTTTCATTCTCCCTCCCCACTCCTTTTTCCTGTAATACTTTAACTTTTTAAATCAGGAATGTACAAAGTGTGGCCCCAATCCATTTTTGCAGCCCCTAAGGGCCTCCATATTTAGCCCCCAAATGGCATAAATATTGTCCCAAAATAACCAGAAGTACCCATAAGGTTTCTGGATGTACTGTTGACCATTTTACTATGTTTGCAGATATTGGGAGAGGTCATCTTTTTAGGCCTTTAAACATCTATATGAACTTCTAAAAGTCTATACAAACTTTTCTTCAAAACAGGAAGTGGTTAGAGCATGAAGTCTGATCACTTCCAGATTTGAAGAGAAGATTATATGGTTTTCCCAACCCATTTTCACAACAATTCTGTGAGTAGGGCTAGGCTGAGAGTATAATTTTGTAATATATTGTTAAGAGAAGAGCATCAGAAGACTTCTGGCAGAAGAAGGAATGAGAGGCAGTTGCTAACTTTCTGAAATTTGCAGGGCTCCTATAGGTTTATCCCTATAGCTAATCTACACATAAGTGTGCTATGCACATTGCCCTGGATTTTCACACATTTATATCTACGCTTCATTGTCTTCACTTTCCTGTGCAAATTTGCATCTGTTTGCCCTCCCTCTTCTGAAAATGCACAGCTGTCCAATCCACGTAAATTGGACAGATGACCACACCTTCCATAAATCACATCCTTGCAGATACTCATGGGCACACCAGTAAAAAACACTATTCTTTTGTCTGTCAACTTTGAGGAGTCCCTCCCTCCGCAAAAATCTCAAATTCCTCTGAATTGTGTGTGGAGGGATCTCATTCTATTCGAATACAATAAGGAATGTTTTCATCATGTAGACAAATTCAATAGCACTGCACATCTCCTCATAGGACTTGTTGGAGCCTTGTACTGTAATTCTTTCATTAAATCAAACAGTATTTCATGGTGCTTTAATTTGGTTGGATCATGTCCACCCAGCATTGTTTTTATTTTCCATCACTATGGTGGCTGGAATCATCTTAGGAATGTGCTTTGGTTGTTGTTGTTGTTGGCTTAACAGATGTTGGATCTTCTCCTGTAATTCACAACATATTTCTTTTGCGACAATGATCATTTCCTTTTGGAAGCTATTTAAGTCCTATTTAGCAATTTTCATGGCTGTTCACCAAAGGCATGTCATATATTTTTAAAGTGCTGCATTCAATTTCTGATTTTAATCTGGATGTGTATCCCTTTCTTTCTTATCAAACACCTTTAGCTATTTATAAACTTTTTAGAAAGCCAAAACAAGGAATATTTGACCCAAACATTCCTTCATGCAATAGAAGCCAAATTAAATGAATGGCAGTCCAATTTAATGAATGCCTATTTAGAGACAAATAACACAGAGTTCAACTGGACTTACTCCCAGAAAATGTGCACAGGATAGCAGCAGACATCCAATAACCACTTACCTGGGATAAAGGACCATTGAACTCAATGAAACATACTTTTGAATAACATTTATAGGATTTCATAGACAAAGGACTGCAGTGTGAAAGTGACATTTCTTGTTCTCATAACCAGCTCAGGCTATGCCAGAGCTGGGCTGAATCTGACCTATAATGGTCCAGATTAAAGCCAAAACTGAAACTGAATCCTGATAAGACAGAGGCTGTAGATTTATGGTTCCCAAGTGACCTGCCCTGGATGGAAGTGCATTTGCCCTAAAGAAAGTGCTGTGAATTACATGGCTCAGGGTGCTTAAGACATCTTCAGGTGGTCCACCAGCTAAAGCTTTTCCTGACTGGAAATAACCTGGCCACAGTAATTCATATAATTCATCCCACTCTTTGGGATGCTGGAATCTGTAGTTTTACTGGTTCTTTAGACTACTCTGCCAAAGAGTGCTGGTGCCTGCAAAAACTACAAATCCCATGATTTTGTAGGATGAAGCCATGGCAGTAAAAGTGATGTCAAACTGCATTATTTCTAGAGTGTAGATGCACCGCATGTAGCATTTTGAACCAACTGAAGTTTCCACATACTTTTCAAAGACAACCCTACACAAAACTTGTTCCAGTAGTCTAAATGGGGTGTAACTGTATTACTAGGGTCAGTTTGGAGATCTCCAAGAGCAGGTGTCACTGTTGCACAAGTTTTAGTCGTACAAACACAATCTGGCCACCATCAAAATCCAGGCCTCCAGTTTCAGAGCAGATTCACTGCAATGGCCTTATATATTGAACACTTGGATTGAACAACATGAGAATGAAAAGGATGGGTACTGAAGGGGTAAACCTGCTTCCTTTGTATTTGTTGAGCAAATTATCTTAGATAAAGTATATGCTTCAGTAACCCCTAATTTATAATGTTCCAGATATGTGAGTCTCCTGACAATTGAGAGAAATATGTGAAAGCATATGCCATTATATGGTGAGATGTCTATTAGTCTCACTTAATGTTCCATTTCTCTTTTTCAAAAAAACAAAAAAACAAAACCTCATCCCTTGTTCTCATTCAACTTTTCACTTTGGCTAATAGTATGGATTGAGAGGAGAATTAAAAAGAAGCATAATCTAGGTGCCGCATGGATTTTTCCTTTTGTTATTGAAATAGTTATTGCAAAATCAGAAAAAGCCTGAATACAAAGAAGTTTTTAAAAAAAAAAATCTACTTCTTATTGAAATGTGATGCGGTGGGTGGGAATTAGCCACTGAATACTGTAGGGCTTTGCCTTTTTGGTTTCTAAAACAGCAGTACAGTGGATTTCTTCACAGCCTGTTAAACCCATTCTTCAATATATTATTATAGCAGGCTTCCAGTCAGAAGAAGGGAAATACAGCAGTGACATCTGCTGGAAGCCCCTCTGCCCTGTCATTTCCAGAGGTAAGGAGAGCACATTGAGAATAACATAGTAACACAGGCACAGAATGGTTGAAGGGTTGATTCACACAACACATAGTTAATATGTGAGATACTCGTCCTCAACATGTACTTCTGGCTATCCATGTGGATGGTATTTTTAAAAGGGGTGAGATGAATTCCAAGACGATATCAGTTTACTACTACTCATAATTTATTGTTGTGTGCCTTCAAGTCGTTTCTGACTAACAACAACCATAAGCCAGACCTATCATGGGATTTTCTTGGCAAGATTCATTCAGAGGAAGTTTGTCATTGCCCTCCCTGAGGCTAAGAGCATATGACTTGCCCAAGGTCACCCAGTGGGTTTCATGGCCGAGCTGGGAATTGCTCTGCATATGAGAGGGTATAGTAAATTAATAATTATCACCTGGAAGTTATTGTGGTATATTGATGAAATTTTGTCAGTGTCATCAATGGTCCCTAAGTGCATGATGTTGAGAAAATCAGCTCTTTGTGTCCTTTATTTTTGTTATGCCAAAAGTGACTAAAGTGTAAGATGGAGAAGACTGAGGCTCATAGTGTGATAACGTTTCTGCATTTGCAGGGTAATAGTGCCTGGCAGATTCATGATGAGATGATGGTAGTTTATG
>CM034703.1:242430123-242445404 GCA_020142125.1 Phrynosoma platyrhinos
GACATCAACTCAGCTTCCAGACCTAGTTACTATTATTTCTTGTGAAACTTATCTCTAGTTTTCTTATTACACTGATGATTTCTGAGGTAGGGGGCTAAGTTGTATTGATGCAGGGAAGTATGCCATTAAACTCTAGTCTTTTCATCAATTCAACTTTTGGGATCATGTGGCTGGACTAAGTGATTTCTTTGTAAATTCAGCTGCTCTGTGACTGCACTGCTTTCTCCAAATTGACAATTCATGAAAAGAAAATTTAGGTCCAAAACACATTGCAGAAATAATCCAGTTTGAGACTGCTTTAACTGCCTTTGCTCGGTGCTAGGGAATCCTGGGAATTGTAGTTTATTGTGGCACCAAAGCTTTCTGACAGAGAAGGCTAAATTTCTCATAAAATTACAATTCCGAGAATTTCCTAGCATTGAGCCAGAGCAGTTAAAATGGTTTCAAGCTAGACTATTTCTGCAGTGTGTTTTGGACCATAATTGCTGTAACTAAGCATACTTGAGAGCAGCTTGGTGTAGTGCTTTAATTGCTGGACTAGGACTCTGGAGACCAAGGTTCAAATCCTGGCTCAGCTTTGTAAACCTACTGGGTGACTGGGCAAGTCACACTCTCTCAGCCTCAGAGAATGGCCATGGCAAACCCCCTCTGAAGAAACTTGCCAAGAAAACTCCATGATAGTCGGAAAGGACTTGGAGGTACACAACAACAACAGTCATATTTAAGAAAACATTTTGAAGTTCACCCAGTTATAAATGGTAATAGTGGATGTAAGTTGTAACCTACCTGTTTGCATAAGTCTACATAGAAGAACTGTACTAACAAAGATGGCCCATGACATTTTGCAAGGTCCTCTTCCCACCTTCCATTTCATGTATGGAAGCCAAACTGGCAATACAATTTTACTGCAGTACTGGTGACACCTGAGAGTAGGAAGGTAGGATGTGCAGATCAAGCAGTGTGGCACCAGAGCTCCATCCTCCAAGAAAGGCCAAGGGATTCAGAAGAAATAGTTGGAAGGGAATGCCATGATTGCCCCCCCAAAAAAATATTTGCCACCAGAAGCATTTTTCTCACTTTGCTTATAAAGTATTACAGGGAAGGAAGAAGTTATGAGATACTTTTAAGACTAACCAATTTAGTCTTCAGCAGTGCAGTGTAGTGATTTGAGCATTAGACTATGACTCTGGAGACAAGGGTGTGAATCCCAGTTCGGCCATGGAAACCCAATGGCTGATCTTGGGCAAGTCACACACTCTCAGCCTCAGAGGATGGCAATGGTAAGTCCCCTTTGAACAAATCTTGCAAAAAAAAAAAAACAAACAAACCCAAAACAACCATAAGTCTCAAACGACTTAAAGGCACACAACTACAACAACTCCATTTTGAAAATATCATATGGAAACTCAGATGGAAAAGCAGCTGAGCTATTCCTTCACTTTTTTCTGTACTTTCATAGTTAAAACCAATCAACCAATACTTGTTTTTTTACAAAATTACGGGCAAGGAAATATTTATTTATTTAGAGTATTTATACCCCCCTCTTCAGCCACAAAGGCTGCTTATAGAGCTGCTTATAGATAGTTAATTTGACAGTTCACTACCCTCAGGCTTAGAATCTAAAAATAATTAAATAAAAGTTATAATATTCCCCTTGCCCTTGTTTCTATTATGTTTAATGTTCAGTCTGGCTTCATTCACCTCTATACATAATAATTACTATTTTGCCAAAGTCTGGAGAATATAGGCTAGCAGATTACAGTACAGGTTGATGCTCCCTTATCTGAAATACGTGAGACTATAAGTGCTTTGGGTTTTGGATATTATTTTTAAAAATTGAGATTCCTGTATTTGTGTATACATGCATAATGAGATAATCTTGGAGATGGGACCCAAGTCTAAACACAAAATTCATTTATGTTTCATATGCACCTTATACATGGAATGAAGATAATTTCCTACAATGCTTTTAATAATTTTGTGCATGAGACAAAAGTTTGTGTACACTTAACTGTCAGAAAGCAAAAGCGTCACTATCTCAGCCACACATGAAAAAAGTTTTGATTTTTGGAATATTTTAGATTTGGGGTTTCAGAATTCTGGACAAGGGAGACTCAACCTGTACAGTACCTGTAAAGTTAGCAAACTTAACCATTGAATCTACCATTGGTACATTCTATATCGCTGAGTATCTCCTCTTGCAATTCCGTCAATTGCATCAGTGCCCAAGATTGTGGGGGGAACCTGGGGAAACCATTGCTCTGCTCTTCCATCACTTCAGAATATTTCAAGTCATCCTGCTTGCAGGCAAGGATCATTCAATTCCAGTGATCTACACAGTGCAGCAGAGCAACTCTAAATCTTACCAAGTGGTAATAAAGTGAAATGTTTTTAGGAGAGCTTTAATGTTATCAAATAGCCATGCTGTACTAGTAATATTAAATTTATTAGGAATAGAGATAATGTCCTGAAGTGAAGGAAAACACAACATATGTAGAAAAAAAAATTTCATCCTTACAATCTCCTACACATAATTCATTTAATATATTCCAGGAAATATCCACATGCTGTGATGTTACTATCTTTATTACTGAAATCTATAAACAAGTGTTTATCAAGAGTTCTAAAGAAATGCGGTCTACATTTTTAAATAAGTTTTCACTTGTTTTCTAAGTCTACCTTCAACCAGATTAAGGATCTTCTCCAGAAATAGAACTAGAAAGGAAAACGGGAATATTTGTGAATTTCAGACTATTGTACTGCATACACTCAGTAATAAACATCTATATTACCAATCCAAGTTCTTTCTGTCTAAGACTGCAATTGTAAATCTTCGTATCTGAGAGTAAGACATATTGAACTCTACAGGACTTGCATTTGAGTAAACAAGCATAATATTGTCAGTGTAATTCTGCAATAGGAGTGCCACTACATTTGATAGTACTGATGAGGAATCTACTTGTTCATTTGTATATCTCTGCTAGAACAGAATATGGAGAAACAGAATGGTTCCCAGTTGGCAAAGGAAGCAAGCAAGGCTGCATTCTGTCACCCTACTTGTTCAACTGGTACACAGAAAATATCATATGAAGAGCAGGACTAGACACAGAAGAAGGATCAGTAAAGAGGAAGAAACAACATCAACAATCTAAGATATGCAGATGGCACCATAATACTAGTGGAAAACATCATAGACTGGAATAATTACTAAGGAAAGTTAAAAAAGAAAGTGCAAAGGCAGACTTACTGCTGAACATAAAGGAAACAAAAATAATGGCCACAGAGGATTTACATACATTCAACTTGACAACAAGGAAATCAAAATAGTTAAAGGTTTCCCATACCTCCGGTCAAATATTGACTAGAATGAAGACTGCAGTCAAGAAATCAGAAGACTGGGAAGGGCAGCTAGGAAAGAACGGGATAAGAGTCTAAAGTGCAAAGATCTAAAATTTAACACTAAAGTTAGAATTGAGTTGTATTTCCCATCACCATGTATGGATTTGAGAAGTGGACAGTGAAAAAAGGAAGGAAATCAACTAATTTGAAATTTGGTGCTGGAGAAGACTACTGAGATAGCCCAAAAGACAAACAGATGGGTCCTAGAACAGATTAAGCCTGAACTCTCACTGGAAGCCAAGATGATGAAACAGGCTGTTGTACTTTTGGTCAAATCATCAGAAGGTAGCATTCATTAGAAAAGGCAATAATGTTAGGAAGGGCAGAAGGCAGTAGAAAGAAGAAGACTGCACACCAGATGGCTAGACTTAATCAGGGAAGTCAATGGGCTTGAGTCTGCAAGACCTAAGCAGAGCAGTGGAGGACAGGGGATCTTGGAGATGTCTAATCCACAGGGTCACCATGAGTCGGAGTCAACTGGGAAGCAGTAAACAACAACAAACACTTGCTGCACTAAAGTCAAAAGAGGGTAGTTTCTTAATAAATGCACAAGATTAGACTGTGAATATCTTTACAATCAGGAATGCAAAGGCCAGGATCCAGCAATGTCATTCTGCTGACAAGAAAATTCATCAGTGGAAACAGATGGGTGGGATTTACCTTCCTTCTTGAAGCCCCCTTTAAACCTCATAATCTGCTCCAGAGAGGTAGAAAACCATATGGAGCATTTTGGGAGAGTGCAAGAGGGAGGAAAAATGCACTAGCACAATGTTACATTTAGTTCAATTTATTTGCATTTTATCAATATTAGAAATTTCTCAAACATTTAAGAGCTGCCAACTTTCTCTACACAGGTTTACATAAAATAGTACAGTACAGTTGGCCCTCCACATTCACTGGGATTAGGGGTACAGGACCCCGTCGATGTGGAAAAACCACAAATAACAAAAGCACTTGAGAACACCTATCTAGGAATCTCCAGGTCCTCCAGTGCAACTCTGTGGTCAACAACCATGGAATTGTACTGGAGGAGCTACAAATGCCTAGTGGAGTGTTCTCTCTAGAAATCTCTAGGCCAGTGAGGGGCAACCTTTTGAGCTTGGTGTGTCAAACTTCGCCAAAAAACTGAGCATAACTCAGGTGGTGTGTCACTTTGAGGGAAAAACATTATTTCGCCACTGGAAGGAGGAGGGACAGGCCTAAATACTTTGTCCTGAAGTCCCAGAACTAGATGCTTTATGCTGGGCTTCTGTTGTTTTGGCCTACAAACCTCTGGCACAGAGTGTCTAATAGGGGAGGATGAAACATTAACTCTGATTCTAGTCGCAAATGTTTCATCCTCAGGAGTAGCAAATGTTTCATCCTCGGCTACTGCACTTGGCATGCAGCCGCCTCAGCTGACACGCATGTCATAGGTTTGCCATCACTGCTGTAGGCCCTTCATTGCAACTTTTGGTTAAAGTTGACCATAGAGTTGCACTGGAGGATCTAGATATTCTTAGAGAGAACATGTTAATAAAATCCGTGAATAATCAAATCTGCAAAAGTCAAAGCCGCAAATGTTGAGGGAGAAGTGTACTATTACATAGATTCAAAAATTATTCTCACATGTCAAACTGCTTCTGACTGTTTTAAACAGTACACAGTTACAATAACTCAGCTGTTCTTAAATAGTTTTTAGTGTTTAGGTACAGTCTCTCTCCAACTGAACAAACATCTCACTCACATGCATATTTCCAAGTGCATTTGCTTGCAGTACAGCAATCCTATACCAGTTCATCTGGAGATAAACCCCAAGCCCCACATAGTTCCCTGTGATTTATTTCTTAGACTGTTGAACAGTCTTTGCTATGCTACAACAATTCTGTAACCCAGGTCTCAAACTATTTTAGTCATTTTTAAGTTTAAAGTTAAAAATGAAATGCAAAATCTGAAAAAAAAAACAGCTATAAAATGCTGTTAGGATATCTTGCTGCAGTAACAGTACCTTGATACCAGTATACAGTGCACGTAAAAATGTGAGTTCTTGTTGTTAACTGCCATCAAGTCAACTTTGACCTATGGTGACCCTGTGAACCAGAAACTTCCAAGTCACCATATCATCAACAGCCCTACTCATGTCTTGGCAAACTTGGCTATGGCATCCTTGTTTATCCATCCATAATTGGGTCTTCCTCTTTTCCTACTGCCTTCTACCTTAGGAAGCATTATTGTCTTTAGAGAGTTATGTCTTCTCGTGATATGGTCAAAGTATGACAGTTTGAGTTTAGTCATCCTGGAGAGTTTGGGCTTGATTTGCTCTAGGATCCATTTATTTCTCTTTTTAGCAGTCCACAGAATCTGTAGAACTGTTCTTCAGCACCACTTTTCAAATGAGTTGATTTTCTTCCTATCAGTTTTCTTCACTATGTAGCTTTCTCAACCATACATAGAATTGGAGAATGGATGGCATGGACCATCCTAATTTTAGCATTCAATGACATATCTTTGCACTTCAGAATTTTGTCTAGTTCCTTAATAGCTGCCCTTCCTAGTCCTAGTCTTCTTCTGATTTTTGACTGCAGTCTCTATTCTGATTAATGACTAAGGGGGGTTGCAGACTGTCAAAAATAGTGTGAATTCAGTCCACTTTTAGGGTTAGGGTTAGTGCTAGGGAATCATGGGAATTGTTATTTTTCTGAGACATTGAACCTTCTTTGTCAGAGAACTCTAGTGCCACAATAAAATTCAGTTCCCATGATTCCCTAACCTTAACCCTAACCCTAAAAGTGGACTGAATTCACACTATTTTTGACAGTCTGCAACACCCCTAAGTCAAGGTATAGAAAATCTTGACCTGTTCAATGTCTTCATTGTCTACTTTAAATTATATAAATCATCTGTAGTCATTATTTTTGTTTTCTTAATCTTCAACTGCAAATATGTCTTTACACTTTCTTTCTTGGCTTTCTTCAGTAATCATTCCAAGCTTTTTTCTGCTAATAGTATGATGTCATTTACATGTCGTAAATTGTTAATCAGGGGTAGGCTACCTTTCCCCTTTAAGGGCCAAGGGACTTTAGCTCCCAGAAGCCTCAGCCAAATTGGCCAATAGCCCCATGTTGGTCAATAGCTCTTGGGATTCAAGGAGCTGAAGTCCCTCGGCCCTTAAAGGGGAAAGGTTGCCTACCCCTGTTGTTAATGTTCCTTCCTCCAATTTTCTTACCTTCTTCTTCATAATCTAATCCTGTTTATGTTCAGCATACATATTAAACAGATAGGGTGATAAAATACAGCTTTGACTGACCTCCTCACCAATTGAAAACCATTCAGTTTCTCTACTGCCCTGATGGTAAGGCTTTGCTGTAATCTATAAAGCACAGGCTGGTTTTCTTCTGAGATTCTTTGGTGCACTCCATTATCCAACATACATTTGCAATATGATTGCTAGTGCCTTTTCCTGAACTCAGCTTGGAAAGCTGGCATTTCACACTTTGTATATGGTAAAAGTCTTTGTGTAGAATTTTAAGGATCACTTTGCTTACATGGGAAATTACTGCAATCTCTGGTGACCGCTTTCTTGAGAATTGGAATGTATATTGCTCAGTCTGTGGGCCATTCTTTTGTTTTTCATAATGTTGACAGATTTTAATTAGAACTACAGTAGATTCTGTCTCTGTAGCTTGAAAAGGCTCTATTGGTATGTCATCTGTTCCTGGTGATTTATTTCTCCCAAGTGGTCTTGAGATCAGTTTCCACTTCATTTTCTAAAATTGTAGGTTCATCTTCAAATGGTTCTTCCTTGAATAAATCTGTCATCCTTTCATCTCTTTAATATACTTCTTCAGTGTATTGTTTCCATTGGCTTTTCATGGTACTTGGTCATGTAATGTATTCCCCTGCTGGCCATAGAACATCCCCACTCTTAGTTTAAATTTCCCTTTGATTTCTCAGAGCTTGTGGAATAGGTCTCTAGTTCTTACTTTTTTGTTGCCATCTTCTATGTCTCTGCATTGATTATTATAGTAGTGCTCTTTCTCCCTACATACCAGTTGCTGAATTCTGACCCTATTTCTTTCACCTTTTACTTTTGCTCCTCCTCTGTGCTTAGCTGTTTGAAGAGTTTCATCTGTTATCCATTGAGGCTTCTCTTTCTTTTTGGCTACAGATAGTGTCTTTTTGCATTCCTCCCTGACAGTCTCCCTGGTTTCAGTCCAGTGTTCTAGCTCTCTGTCAGTTAGGCTTAATAATGAAAATCAATTTTCAGATTATCTTTAAATTGCATAGGGATGTTTTCAGGTTATATTTTGGAACAATGTTTGGTTAAGTGTTTTTCTTTAACTTCAGTTTTTGATATTAGCAGTTCATGATGTGCCACAGTCTGCTCCTGGTCATGTTTTTGCAGA
This sequence comes from Phrynosoma platyrhinos, assembly GCA_020142125.1. Taxonomy (NCBI): domain Eukaryota; kingdom Metazoa; phylum Chordata; class Lepidosauria; order Squamata; family Phrynosomatidae; genus Phrynosoma; species Phrynosoma platyrhinos. The sequence continues at coordinate 242,437,908 of CM034703.1, forward strand.
GAGAGTGGAGCTTCTCCATCATCTGCTTCTGGTCCCCAGACTGGGCAGTAGTGCCTCCCTGGCGGCATTGGAAAAACTCCAGGGGGGCGCTGAAGGAAAAAAGAGCAATAGGGGATGCTGGGGGGGAGGAGGTGGCAGGGGATTGTGGGGATGGGAGTTGCAAGTAGGGTTGCCACTGCTGCTGAAACACTGTAAAGTCCCAGATTGAAGGCTTTGAAAAGCACGATGTTTCATATTCCTGAAGGCAGGAGTGAAAACAAGGGGGAAATTCATCCAGATCCCACCCTTGAGATTCTGGGTGGTACTGGGCGGCCGTGCCAGACCCAGAACCCAGAGGCAGGAAGAGAAAGGAGCAGCAAAAATCCACCCTTGCTGCCACCGCAGCTTTTCCACACTCCCTTGGCACAGTGTGTCTAAACCAGGGGTAGGCAACCTAAGGCCCGGGGGCCGGATGCGGCCCCCTGAGGCCCTTGGACTGGCCCCAGGCCGGTCCTGCTGCCGCCACCCCCACCACTTGCCATGATGATATTGATTATTGTTCTTGGGGTTTTCTTGGCAAAATCTCCACAGGGGTTTTGCCATGGCTTTTCTGGGGCTGAGATAGTGCGCATGCATATATATATATATTTTTTTAAAAACATTATTTATTTATTTATTTGTTTATTTATTTATGGTGCTTCGAGCCCCCAATTGTCTGAGGGACAGCAACCTGGCCACCAGCTCGAAAAGGTTGCCTACCCCTAGTCTAAACGCTGCACCAAGGGATCGCCCTGACACTGCCTGCTGTGCAGTGGAGTGCACGACAAGACAGCAGCATCGGGAAGGAGTTAAGGTGGCTGGCTTGTGGTTTCCATGCCCCGATTCTACTCCCAGGCTGGCCCTTTTGGCTGGTCTGTATTCCTCCTTAGTTGCATACTAATGGACAGGCACTCCCCTTTCCTCCATTTCCATAGTGGGGCCTCCCTCTTTCACCTTTCCCAAGCCCCAGCTTCACCTTCCCCCAAATACAAACTTGTGGGGCTTGCTAGCAGCAACTGTTGTTGTGTGCCTTCAAGTTGTTTTGAGTCATGGTGACCCTAAGTAGAACCTATCATGGGGTTTCCTTGAAAAAAATTCAGAGGGGGTTTGCCATTGCCTTCCCCGTGGCTGGGAGAGTGTGACTTGTTCAGGGTCACCCAGTGGGGTTGTATGGCAAGCAGGATTTCATTTACTTCATGTGCAAAACTACCCAAAAGCAGCTGCTTCCCTTGCTTATGATACTTCCTTTCTTCTCCCCCACCCTTAGTAGAACAGTGGACCTAATACCAAGAAATAGGCATGGGGGGGGGGGGGGGGGGGGGGGGGGGGGGGGAGGCGCTAGGGTTATCACCTAAAAGGAAAGGGGACGGTAACCTGGTAAAAGGTTGGGGACTACTGATGTAGTCCATTTGGTTTATATTTTGGCCATCAGGTGATGCACATGTATACAGTTGCCTCTTTGGTTGCTTGAAGAATGTGTTTGTAATGAACAAACTGTTAACCTCACAACATTCAATCAGTCACTCTTCTTAATTTTTTGATCCTAGGCCAAATTTTCCTACAATCTTTAATTCTGCTCTGTTTCCTACTTTTGCATTCCAATCACCTTTGATTAACAAGTCCTGTTTTGGTGTGTGATCCATTTCCTCTTGGACTCTAGTGCAGAATCTTTCAATTCTTTCTTCTCCTGCCTCTAGCCAATGTGGTGTAATGATTTGAGCACTAGACTGTGAATCGGGAGACTAGGGTTTGCATCCTGGTTTGGTCATACAAACCCCCTGGGTGACCTTAGGCAAGTCACGCTCTCTCAGCTTCAGAGGACAGCAATGGCAAACCCCCTCTGAAGAAACATGCCAAGAAAAGCCTGTGATAGGTTTGCTTTAGGGTTGCCGTAAGTCAAAAATGACTTGAAGGCACACAACAACAAAGTTGTAGCATAAACTTGTATTATGGTTATATTGATAGGTTTTCCCTGGTCTTATTGATATAATTTGGTCAAACTGTGCATTATATCCTTTGACTGCTTTTGCAACATCTCTCATCACCATTAATGCCACCCCATTTCTTCTTAAATATTTATTTCCTGAATAAAACACTGTACAGTATTCTAACTCAAACTGTCCCGTTCCTGTCCATTTTAACTCAGTGCACAGCATTGCAATGTTTACACACACCATTTCCTGTTTTAATATGGCCTCATCTACACTGCAGAAATAATGCATTTTAATATTGCTTTAACTGCCATGGCTTTGTCTTATGGAATCCTGGGATTTTTAGTCTGTTGTGGCCCCAGAGCTCTCTGACAGAGAATACCAAGTATCACAAAACCACAGATCCCAGAATTCCATGGCATTGAGTCATGGCTGCTAAAGCGGTGTCAAACTTCATTATTTCTGCAATGCAGTTTGCAGCCTATGTCTAGCCTCCCCTAATTCTCACATTCCATGTTCCTATAATAAGTATTGCACAGCTTTGGACTTTCCTTTCACCTCCAAGCATGTCAACAGCTAAACATCCTTTTTGCTTGAGTCCAGTTGCGTCATTAGCTATAGTGCTACTTGTAGTTGTCCTCGGCTCTATCTCAGTAGCTCATTGAATGTCATCCAATATTTTCAAAAAATACGGAGAGTTGCATCTCCTGGCACTATCTCTTCTTTCATTTTGGATTTTCTCATCATAGGATTTTTGTAGCAAAAGATATTCAAAAGGGGTTTACCATGCCTCCTCCTGTACAGTACTAACAAGTGTAAACTATGGTGCCACTGCCACTGTCTCTGAGAGATCATCCACCAGTGTCATCCTCCACTGCTGCTGCTGCCCAGTACCTGTTTGGCCCATTTAGTCTGGCAAAAGTATTTACTTTATTTAAGTCTTATCTTCCGCAAAACCGGGACTCAAAAGTGTCTCACAAGATTACCTAAAATGGTATAGATAAGGGGAGGGGGGGTTATAATATTAAAATATAATTAAAGAAGTTATATTATTAAATTATAATTGAATTCAAAACAATTTTAACACACATTAGTAAAAATATAATATCCCCAGCTAAAAGTCTCTTCTTCAGCAAGCAGTCATTTTGCAAAAGCCTGCCAGAATAAAAATTACATACTGGCAGAAGGACAATGGAAATTTTTCCAGTCTCTCAAGTAAGATATTCATTTAATACATCACAAATTTGGCTGTGCACTGATGTTTCATTAGGAACAAATAGTACAACCACACTAGGGACTGCAAAATAATTATGGAAATTATAATTTCAAATTTCTTACAGCCCCAGCTGCTGACACAGAAATACTAGATGAAATACTAGTAGTAAGTAGAAAACAGAAACAAACAAACAAACATGGTGGGTCCTAAAAAGAATACAGAACTCATTGTCTAGCTCAAATTGTGCTGTAAACTATTTAAGTATTGCCTTTTGAGATTTCAACTCTACTGTGATTCATGTGTTGCCTGGTAAATACTATTATTATTATTATTATCATCATCATCATCATCATCATCCCTCCCCTCTGCATAATGCAACCAGGACGGCTTTCAACATTAAAATATACATTTCATATCCCACAATCCCACCACCCCCCTTAAAATACTATTAAAACAGTTGACAGTTTAAAACACACTTAAAATAATAACACAAATAAACAATAACTGCAGCAGAATCAGGGATAAGCAGGTTGGGCTATCTATTCAGGAAAGGCCTGCCAGAAGAGATCCATCTTAACAGCCTTTTTAAAGCTGTTCAAGGTGGTAAAATGATGGATCTAATCCGGCAGGCCATTCCATAATTTGGGAGCGGTTGCTGAAAAGGTCCTCTGGGCAGTGCAGACAGCCTAGTTTTTATAGGCTGCAGCAGATTCCTTCCAGAGAACTGGAGTGTGCGGGACGGATTGTACGGAAGGAAGCAGTCCCGAAGATAGGTTGGACCCAAGATATTTAGGGCTTTAAAGGTGATAACCAACACCTTGTACTGGGCCTGGAAACTAATGGGGAGCCAGGGAAGTGATCTTAAGATGGGTGTTACGTGGTCTCTTCCCGTCGTTCCTGAGACCAGCCTGGCTGCCATATTCTGTACTAGTTGGAGTTTCTGGACCAAGTACGAGGGTAGCTCTATGTAGAGTACATTACAGAAATCGAGATGAGAGGTTACCAGCATGTGCACCACAGTTTCATATACTGTAGGCCCAATCAGATTTGTTATAAAAATTGGGAAACCAATGTTCTCTGAGTAGTTAAAATCCACAGAGTTGCCTAGACTATATCTTGTAAATACAGCAGAGATTATAGATACAGGTGGCCCTCCGTTTTCGCAGCAGATCCATTCCGAACCACCCCGCCCCATGAAAATGGAGACTTGCCAATATTCAAGCCCCATAGGCTTGAATGGGACGCACTCCCACAGGTGCGCACCCCATTGATTTCAACATTTGTCGCCCCTCCGTGAATATACAAACCCAAGAACGGAGGGGCGGCTGTAATTCGTTGGTTAGTTTGCTGTTACCGTGTTCGGCTTTCCCCCTCATCCTAACTGTGTTTTGTTGTTGTGTGCCTTCAAGTCGTATCTGATTTATGATTTTGGCAGAATTATTCAGAGGCATGTTGCCTTTGCCTTCTTCTGAGGCTGAGAGAGTGTAACTTGGCCAAGGTCACCCAGTGGTTTTCACAGCCAACCTGGTCTCGCACTGTCCTCGTCCAACACTCACTAAATTTGCTGATTAACACTAAAAATAAATAACACTGTGTTTTAATATATTCCTCTCGCAGATTGAGTAAAACAGGAATGGCCAAGGAGAAGGATTAGGATTAGAGGAAAGGGCATCACATGGATCTCTTGGTAAACAAGCTAATATGCTTGCTGTTTCTGGAAAAAGAGAAGGAGATAAAGAAGGTTTGGGCGATCCATCAGAACAGTTAGAAAACAATTGAAGAGCTGGGACTGAGGAGCAACTGAAGAAAGGAAAGGAAAAAATGAGTCATGGTATGGAATGAAATGGGGTGGGGGTTGTTTCGTTTGTTTAGCCATTAAACCTGAAAAACTGTGCTGTATACACACTGGCTTGTATGTCTTTCTAGGGAGTAGAAGGTAGTGTTACCAGTTTTCCTCCTCCAATTTATTTTGTCCTGGTTTCTGTTGCATACTGTTGTACATTGTTATTTGGAGTGAGCTGCAGTGTGCCCCTTTGTAATCCTTTAGTGTTTTTATTAGGCTTTGCTATGCCTTTGAATAATTAAGTGAAAATGTTCATCAACCTCGCCCTTTCTTCCTCTCTTGGCTTCTGCCTGTCTTTCCTCCCTCCCAGCTTTCCACCCATTATCTGCTTCAGTGGGTCACATGTTTCGAAAGCTTTGGTAAATATGAAGCTATTAGTCTGGAGCCAAAATGGTTATTAAGCTAAACCCATGCCCTCCTCCCAATGTCTAGATGTGAATCTCTTTGCAGCCTGTTACTGTCCCTGCCTGTCTTTTTGTTTTACAACAAAATCTACTCTGAACTGACTCCCACTGAGTTAAATGAGCAAAACATGTGCTTTATCTATTTGCAGATCACACTTCCTGATAGGGCTTGGAAAACTGGGAGCATGCAATGACTCATTTCTGCATATGACCAAGTGGTATTAAAAATACAGTGGGCTCTTGGTATCTGTTGGGGTCTGTTTGCAGGACACCCCCATGGATACTAAAATCCATGGATGCTGAAATCCCATTATGTACAATGGCATAGTGAAATGATGTCCCTTATATAAAATAGCAAAATCAGAGTTTGCTTTTTTTGGAATGTATATATTTTATATATTTTTGGAATATTTTCAAACTGTGGATAGTTGAATCCATGGATTAAAAAAAATCTGTGGATAAGGAGGGCAGACTGTGTTTCTGATTAAGAATCCTCTGTCCTTGACTCACTGACTCACTTACTGCTAATCCAGCTGAAATTAACACATTGTGTGTGTGTTGTGTGCCTTCAAGTCGTTTCCTAATTATGGCAACCTGAAGGCAACCCTATCATGGGGTTTTCTTGGGAAAATTTGTTCAGAGGTTTGCTATTGCCTTCCCCTGAAGCTGAGAGAGTGAGACTTGTACAAGGTCATCCAGTGGGTTTCATGGCTGAACAGGGAATCAAACCATGGTCTCCAGAGTATAATCCAACACTTGAACTACTATGCCACCCTAGCAACCTGAATTAACACATAAATAGAATCAGAGTTGGAAGGGACCTCTTGAGCTATCAAGTCAAACCCCTGCTCAGTGCAGGATCTCCAGCTAGTGCTTCTGCAGCAGTTATCTGTGCAGCCTCCTTTAAAGATGTCCAAAGGAGATCTCACCACCTCTTAGGCAATTGGTCCCATTGCCAAACCACTCTTACAGCTTTAATATCACTCAGGGTAGGCAAACTGTCCCCTTTAAGGGCCAAGGGACTTCAGCTCCCAGAAGCCTCAGCCATATTGGCCAGTAGTCTGGGATTCTGGGAGCTGAAGTCCCTCGGCCCTTAAAAGGGACAGTTTGCCTAAGGGCAATTATTAGTGGCGGGGGAGGGGGGCAGGCAGAAAGATACTAAGGAGATGACGATCAGTAACAAAAGTTAACTAAACAGGTTGTAAGATGAAATCTCCTATTTAGGATACCCTTTCCCAACCTGATAGCAGACACAATTTTATTACAGGCTGTATAGAGAGCACCAGCATGACATAAGGATGTGAAAGAGTTTTTTACAACATATTGGTTTGAGCATTGAACTATGACTCTGTCACACTGTCTCAACCTCAGAGGATGGCAATGGCAAACCCCCTCTGAATAAATCTTGTCAAGAAAGCCCCATGATAGGGTTTCCTTAGGGTCACCATAAGTCATCATGTGTAAAAAAAAAGGACTTGGTTGGGGAAAGGTAACTTTAAAATGATAAAAAGAACACTTTTTTCAGGTGCCAGAACCAAAGTGTTCACCTTGGGTCAAGGGTAACAACCTCCAACTCATTCTCTGTAAAATTGCACTGTATGTCCTGGAAACCACAGGTCAAATAAACTAACCAACAGCAGTCCAACAAATCTAAATACTGTAATTATTGGTGTTATCAAATAAAATGTTATGGTGTGAAAGGCCATCCATAATTTTGGTATAGTCAGGCATTTTACAGCAAATTTTATCAGGATCAGATGTTGGGATCATGGGGGAAATGAAAAACCCTCAGAGTAACTGGGAAGAGAGGGGGACGCTTCAGGCTGAGTTAATGTTTTCTGATTTTTTAAGAACTGTTCGAGGAGCCATTGAGAGGAAGGGCTTGAAAGAAGTGAGGAAGGCTTTGAAAGGTCCAAAACACACTGCAGAAGTAATCCAGTTTGAGACCGCTTTAACTGCCCTGCCTCAATGCTAAGGAATTCTGGGAACTGTAGTTTCCTGAGACATTTAGCCTTCTCTGTCAGAGAGCTCCGGTGCCTGCCACAATAAACTACAGTTCCCAGGATTCCCTAGCACTGAGCCAGG
>CM034703.1:242445504-242483305 GCA_020142125.1 Phrynosoma platyrhinos
GGTGAAGGTGAGAAACCAATGGGGAAATGTGCGAGGAGGGGGGTAAATAAGGAGGGCTGGGTTCAGGAGCAAGTGGAGCCTCCCAAGGGAGCCAAAACAGGTGTGTGGGGCTGAGTCCGCACCGCGGAAATAATGCGGGTTGATACCGCTTTAACTGCCATCGCTCAGTGCTATGGAATCCTGGGAATGGCAGGGTTTTTGTGAGAAATGTAGCCTTATCTGTGAGAGAGCTCTGGTGCCGCAACAAACTACAATTCCCAGGATTCCATAGCATTGAGCCATGGCAGTTTAAAGCGGTGTGGAGCTGAATTATTTCTGCAGTGTGGATACATTCTCAGTGTCACTATACCTCTGTGTGTATCAGTGGAAAGCAGCAGACAGGGAATGTGAAGTGGAAATACAAACGTGGCACCCAAAATGTTTCTTTTCCCCTTTTACAGAGACTGGGATGTAGACAATTTATGCATTTTTCACTATTATGGGGTGTATTAGGCTCCGGAGCTCAAAGGGAGCTCCTTGCATCCTTGGATTTCTCTCTCACAATCACTGTAGACATCTGTGTGTTTGTGTCCCCAAGTTGGCTGGCTGTTGGCTTATGGTGGGTGGCCCTATGGATTTCATAGGGTTGCCAGATATCTATAGATAGGCCGCACCAGTGTACAATATGCAAACACTGCTGAAGACTATACTATTATTATTATTATTATTATTATTATTATTATTATTATTATTATTATTATTATTATTACTGAATAAAACAGTGGTAGCCAACCTTTCCCTTTTAAGGGCTGAGGGACTTCAGCTCCCAGAATCCCAGGAGCTATTGGAGAACATGGGAGTATTGGCCAACATGGCTGAGACTTCTGGGAGCTGAAGTCCCTCGGCCCTTAAAGGGGAAAGGTTGCCTACCCCTGGAATAAAACCTGGATCAGTTTGTTCTTTCTGTGACCTCTCCCCCCCCCCCCCCCCATCTTATACTCTCTAGCCTATCAAAAATAGTTATATTATTTGTGGAGTTTTATAGTTTGGAAATCCTCTTCCTTGTGTAGGTGTATGTTTATATATATCTATATATCTCTCTTCAACAGCAAAATACCACACGATGGAAGAACGTTCAAATCTCATGAACATGATGAAGCTGAGTGTTAAAGTCTTAATCCAGTCAGCTTTGAGTCTGGGCAGGACTTTAGATTCTGACTTCCCTCCCCTGCAACAGTTCTTTGTGGTAATGGAGCACTGTCTCAAGCATGGACTTAAAGGTAGGTTTTCTTTGATTTTTGGTTGGGCTGCATGTGATTTCAAATATAAAAGTGGTCACATCTGCTTAAGGAGCTGTCTTTATTGCTGCTGCTGCTGCTGTTGTTGTTTTGTGCCTTCTTTCTTTAATCAGAGTTATTTTAACTCTGCTACAGATTTTTGTCTTACTGGTTATAAACATGGGGTAATCATCAGGCGCCTATAGAAGTTAATAGCCAGTCTACTGAAGAACCTTATTCTTGAATGCTGTAAGGCCTATCTAATAAGTGTGAGAAGTTGTTATATATGACACTTAAAGACACTTTTGAACTTCTTCCCTGTTTATGTGTATGCAAATATGGATTGATTATCCCTTAGTTAGAATTCCAAAATCAGAAATACGCCAAAGTCCAAAACTTTTTGAACTGCATCTCCGTACTGTATTTGCAAGGCTGGAGAGAGATGCAAAGATCTCTGAAATAGTGGGAGGTGCAGATTCATGCCAAGCGCTACACATGGGTTCCTGCCATTTCACAGATCCTTAGGGCCTTTGCAAACTGCCAGAAATAGGGCAAATTGAGTCCACTTTAACTGCCCTGGCCCAGTGCTAGGGAATCATGGGAACTGTCATTTATTGTGGCACCAGAGCTCTCTGACATAAGGCTCAATGTCCCAGAAAAAAAATACAAGTCCCATGATTCCCTAGCACTGAGCCAGGACAGTTAAAGTGCCCTCAAGCTTCATTATTTCTGGCAGTCTACAAAGGCATAGTCTCTCTCCAGCCTCAGTATGTTTCATTGTGCATATGCAAATACAGGTATTAAAAAATCTGAGATATGGAACACTTATGATCCCAAGCATTTTGGATAAGGTGTACTCACCTTGTACAACTAACACTGGACTGACAGTCTTCTTAAAACTGAGTGTTTTTCTGGTGCCAAAAGGTTTTACAATAATATAACTGCAACCAAAGGGTTTTTAAAAGAGTTCTCCAGCATGGTCTTAAATAGACTGAAAGATAGATACTTCAAAATAAATAGCATTGTTTTCAGATTGCAGGCTGAATATGAGGTGTTAAAAAAATCCCTGACAATTGTGGCCAGATAATGTGTTTAGTCAGAAGAAGTTCCACTACGTTCAGTGGGGCTTACTTCCTTGTAAGTGTATTTGGGATTACAATTCAAGGGTGCTCTAATTTCTAGTCTAAATTTACAGAATGCCCAAGAGTAAGCAAATTACCTTGTCCCTGTAACGGATGCTCTCCTTACCCATTCTCAAAATGTGTTAAACCAGGAGTAGGCAACCTTTCCCCTTTAAGGGCCGAGGGACTTCAGCTCCCAGAAGCCTCAGCCATGTTGGCCAATAGTCCCATGTTGGCCAATAGCTCCTGGGATTCTGGAAGCTGAAGTCCCTCGGCCCTTAAAGGGGAAAGGTTGCCTACCCCTGTGTTAAACAATCTGTGACTGAAGATTTTCCCCTGTTTTATTTTGCTTTCCCCTTCTTCTCTCTGTTTCAGTCAGCAGGAACGTAACACTCTTTGTGGGACCCTTTGCTTTATGTGCTTTGATCTGAAATAAAATAATTATTTTCTTGCCTTTTATCTAGCTAAAAAGAGTTTTATTGGGCAAAACAAATCCTTCTTTGGACCTTTAGAACTGGTGGAGAAACTTTGTCCAGAAGCGTCAGATTTAGCAACTAGTGTGAGAAACCTGCCAGAGTTAAAGTGAGTTGAAACAGATTCAAACTGGAGGTAATAAGGGAACAAAATATTGAAATTAAACAAGACCATAATGTTTTATAGTGATTATGTGCTATCATATATTTTAGGAGGTGAAATAGCTAGACTAATCAGATCATGAGCTAAATAACTTTTGGAGTTGAAAATGAGTGTTCTTTTTTGTTGTTGTTTTTTTAAAGAAGGGCATTAGCGACTACCCTATTTATATTTCTCACTTAATGCTAATATGTTACATTTAAGACTGTCAAAATTTTATTTATAATTCAGAACAAATATCCATCGGGTTTTGCAATTGCTCCAAAAAGTGGCCAGTCAGGTGCTACTACCAAGTATATTCAAGCAGACCTAAGGCACAAAATCACATTGAACCCAGTAAGATATGCTTCTCGAGTAAGCAGTTGCTCATCCATGAACAGATTACTTTCCTAGGAATAAATTATTAGTCCATGCTCCCTTTATTAAATGTTTTTTTAAATCTATAATAACGTATTATAGTGCATAAATTAATTAGTACCAGAACAATTAGGAAAGACAATATCTTTCAGAGGATAGGGCCCCAAATATTTAACTGTTTTTCCGAGATAAACGGTTATCTTCAGCAAGAAACTGGTTCACTTATTTTAGCAAGTGGAGTTCCTGCTAAGATTGTTGAAAACTGTTGATCTGACAGTTGTAGCATGAGCTTCTCCAAACAATAATTTCCAACAGAAGACAACAGTTTATTGGAAGAACCTGGTGAAAGTAGTTAACTATTTAGGCCCATTCCTCTTTTTTTAAGACTTTCTGTCTTTCCTTGTATTGATTAATTAGTTGACTACTAATTGAAAAATTAATATAAGTGCTATCATACCTTATTACAGTTGGACATCCACATTTGCAGCTTTGACTTTTGCAGCTTTGATTATTTGCAGTTTCGATTAGTATGTTCTTTCTAGGAATCTCTTAAGTCTACCAGCACAACTCTGCCAGAAGCTGCCGTAGAGTTGTGCTGGAAAACCTAGAAGTTCCTAAAGAAAACACTTCCTAGGCATTTGTAGGTCCTTCAGCATGGTTCTGTGATCAGCGTCTGGCAGATGTTGACCAGAGAGTTGCTCTGGAGGACCTGGAGATTCCTAGAAAAGTGTTCTCTTATGTAAAAAGAATAGTATTTTTATATTTGCGATTTTTCCACATTCATGGGTTCCTTTATATATACTGTATATACTTATATGTGCTGAGTTTGATAGCTGGTGTTTTGTGCAACTGTAGGACTCCAGTAGGAAGAGGCAGAGCTTGGCTTTATCTTGCTGTGATGCAAAAGAAACTGGCAGACTACCTGAAAGTACTCTTGGACCACAAACATTTGCTGAGGTATTGTCATACTTTTGTTCCAGAATGACATCTTTTCTCACGCAGAGAAGAGAGGCTTTTAAATGGTTCAGTGAGTTTTATTCTGCCAACGGAAACATCTTGAAGGAAAGATCTGCTCAGAAAACAGCTATGGGTGAAATGGGATATTTATTATTGTTAATTGCCGTCCAAGCTTCAGCTTATGACAACCCTATTCATGAGAGACCTCCAAGCACCCTGGTGATCAGCAGCCCTGCTCAGGTCCTGCAAACTCAGGACTATGGCTTCCTTGATTAAATCTATCTACTTGTGTGTTCTCCCTCTTATCCTACAGCTTTCTGCTTCGCCAAGTATTATCTTTTTTAATGAACCATGTTGTGTAATAGCAGTCCCAAATGTGGTAGCCTCAGTTTAGTACCTTATTTTCTGGCGTATAAGACTACTTTTTAACCTGCAAAAGCTGGAGTTAACGTGGGGGGTCGTCTTATACGCCGGGTATAAGGAGGTTCATGGTAGGTTTGCCTTAGTGTCATCATCAAGTTGGAAATTACTTGAAGGTGCACAGCAACAACAACAACAGTTTTGGAAGTCATACTCTTCCCAAACTCTCTATTTTAACTGGAAAAGTGGGGGGTCGTCTTATACGCACAGTCGTCTTATACGCCAGAAAATACGGGTAGTTATTTTGGCTTCTAGGGGGAGTTCAAGCTCAAGTTGCTCTAGGACCCAATTGTTTGTGTTTTTGGCAGTCCACAGTAACTGTAGAAATTAAATGAGTTGATTTTCTTGTCAGCTTTCTTCACTTTCCAGCTTTCACAACCATACATACAAATTGGAAATGCGGGTTACTTTTAGGGTTTCCTGTGCCCCCTCCCCTATGCCACCCCTCACCCCCTGTTCCAGAGGGTCCTTCACACCTTTGGAACTGATTCTCAGAAGCATACAGCAAAGGGAGAATCACGTCTTCCCTTTTTCAGCCAGGAGAAAAAGTCTGTTAGATGGTGTGTATTGTGGATCCAACCCTTTGCTTGTTTTTAGAATATAAACAGAGGCACTGACTTTGAAACAACTTTTATTAAATTTGTTTATTGATTTATTACTATCTTGCATTTTCCCCAAAAGTGGAATTCAAGGAAGCTCACAACAAGATTTAATTTAAAAAGGTATTTTTGATAGTATGGTATTTTTACATATAAAAATAGTTGAACTTGATTTGTCTTTAAGTAAAACTTCCATTGTGGTAGATAATAAGATACTTTCCCAAGTAATTTTTGTCTTTCTAATTTTATAGTGAATTTTATGAACCTGATGCTTTGATGATGGAAGAGGAAGGAGCTGTGATAGTTGGTCTTCTGGTGGGTCTGAATGTCCTTGATGCAAACCTCTGCTTAAAAGGAGAAGATCTGGATTCCCAGGTGAAAACCATCCCTTTAAATTAAGGGATCTTTCCTAACCCTGTAGGCTGAAATTAAATTCAGGACTAAATTGAAGAAAATTTAATATATGGCTTTTCCTGTCTTTGGAACATTATGATGAAGAAAAGCTGCATTTTGTTAACCACTGTGGGCAGCAGTTGTCAGTAAAGATACGGGTCTGGGTAAAGGCCACTATTTTCCCCCATAACCATCCAGAAGCCACATAGTCTCCCAACAATTACTAAAGGGATGGTCATAGGAGTGAAAAAAATACACTTCTTATTTTTGAGGGGAAAAAGAGATCTTTGACAGTAAAGTACAAAAAGAAAATAAAAAAAAAACCCTGTAGGGGGCTGCATGCCTCCCCAATGTTGCACTATCCCCATCTGTAATAAATATCTCTCTGTTAAGAGTCAGACGCCCTGTTACACATGCAAATGAAAACCTTAATGTTTATGTGTGTTACAGTTAAAATCTAGGTTTCAAATAAGATGGTTGTAGTTATCCGGTGGGGCGAGAGAATGAAGACATAGCTTCCTGAAAAGAATTCTTCCTCCTCAAACAAAATTTTCCTTCAGTACCCAAATTTCAAATATTACAGTAACTTAAAATTTCAGTTGAGCATTCAAAAATACATTTTAAGCATTCAAAGAAAAGGAGCTGGCAAAGTTACCAAAAAAATGTGAACACTGTAACCGTTCTGTTTGTGCATGTGTGCACACACGCTTGCGAGCTTCCAGATTACCAATTGACTTATGGTGACCCCATGAATTTCATAAGGTTTCTTTGGCAAAGAATACTCAGAGGTGGTTTTCCCAGTTACCTCCTCTGAAATATAAGCCTAAAGCACCTAATATTAGTTTTTGGCTTCCCATCCCAGTACTAACCAGGGCTGACCTTGCTTAGCTTCGTAGATCATACGGAATCCTTGCCTTTAGAGTATTTAAACCTCTCATCTCAGTCAAGTTGCTGCAGCTTCTCCTCATTTGTGTGTTATTCTTTATGAAGAACTTTTGCCATCTTGACCACACTCAGGTATTGGTCCACCAAACATGTACTAGTTTTCATCTCTGAAATATTGGAGCTTATGCAAAACTCCAAAATTCTTCCAGTGTACTTTGAAAAATGACCAGAACACCTAGAAGCACACTAGCAGCCATTGAAGAACCGTGTGTGTGTGTGTGTGTGTGTGTGTGTGTGTGTGTGTATACGTGTACGTGCTTTCAAGTCACCTATCAGTTTATGGCAACCCCATGAATTTCATAGGGTTTTCTTAGGGAAGGAATATTCAGGGTGGTTTTGACAGTTCCTTCCTCTAAAATACAGCCTACAGCACCTGTATTTGTTTGCAGTCTTTCATCCAAACACTAACCAGGGTTGACCCTGCTTAGTTCCAAGATCAGATGGGATCTGGTGCATTTAAGAGTTCTAGGTGTGGATAGTTTTCATTGTTTCACTCTCCATAATAGTAGAAAATTGGGAACTGAAGAAAAATTTCATTGGGGAGTTGGAGTTCTTATTTGGAGGGAGAATGCCCTTATTCCCCTGCCCTCAGTAGCTAGACACCTGAGATAAGATATCTATAGAAAGTTCCTTCACCTAGGAGTCCAGTTGTTGCTTGAGTTGGCCATGCCTCTTGAGCCTTTTACTGATTTGGTTAGTCTCTAGCAACTATCATTAAGATGGCTAAGGACTCATCAGAAGAGGCAAGCAGGAACAAAATATCTTGCTTGCAAAGTGTTTGGTGCCAGGTTATATTGACTAAAGCAAGAGACTCATTGATGTGATGTCTGATTGAGGCTATGAAAATGAGTTGGCTCTAGAAAGGAGCTGGAATAATAATAGTTATCTGAAAAGGCAGCAATGTTGTCATACCAGTTCTTTCCCTGCACATAATTTTCTCACATTACTTGAAGGGTATTGGCTGCAATGTTAAGTTAATTCAGTTCTATAGTAAATCTAACTTTTCCTTTTAGGTTGCAGTGATTGATTTTTCCCTCTACCTAAAGGATACACAAAACAGTGACAATGTCAAAGAGTATGTATGAGCTTTTATTCTTAATGAGCATTTAAAACATAATTGTTCAAAAATGTATAGGGGATGAGCCTAATTGATTTAGTGGTCTTCTCTAGCTCCTCCAGAGAAGAATGAAATCTAGAATAGATGCTGAAAAACAAATAGGAGTAAAGAATAAATTTAACATATTAGTTCTGGTTTCAGGATTCCTGACAACAGAATTCCGTTTCACAGCCCTTCAGCAATTGGGGTTGTCTTTCTCAGTCCCGTTCATATTCTGTTTAACAGCAGGCTGCTTCTTCTTAAGAGTCATCATAGTATAATTGTTTGAGTGTTGAACTAGATGCTGGGAGACAAAGGTTCAAATCCCCATTCAGCTATGGACTCATATTGGGTGACCTGGACAAGTCACAGCCTCTCATCTTAACAGTTGGCAATGGCAAGCCTATCTTGAATAAATATTGCCAAGAAAACCCTATGATCATGGTGGCAAACTTATAGCATGCGTGCTAACAATGGCACACGAAGCCATTTTTCCTGGCATGCGGCAGGGTGGGGGAGGAGGAGGAGGAACAGGCGTGCACCTGTTTTTCCTCTTCCCAGGCCTTCAGCTGTGTCCAGAGAGGCATGAGGGCCCAGGAGGGTGGGGAGGAAGAAGTCCCACCTCGGAAGTCCCATTCCCCCCCCCCAGAAGTCCCAATCCCCGGCACTGGGTAACACCCGGTGCTGGGACACCTTTTAGTTTGGGCACTCAGCCCCTAAAAGGTTTGCCATCACTGCATTATGAGATGGTTGCCAAAAGTTGGAATCAACTTGATGGCACCTAACAATAACAACACATCTTCTACCTAATTTCTTTTTCTAGAAATCCTTCCTTTCATTTTGGTTGAGCTAATGAATACTAGCACATTCATTTCCACCCACTGTTGTGTACCAGATGAGCGAATGCTGTGCTAAGAGGGAAAACCAAAACATCTACACACAAAAAAAACCTGTCCATTCTGTACTGACATAATGTGGCACTTATAAAAAAGTGATGGGTTGGTAATTTCTGCAGATTTCTTCTGCATAGTGTGAAAAGTGAAAAGGTAGACAATTCACATGCCCATATTAGGGCAAAACCATGCATCAATTTGGCAAATAAATGTTTTCATGCCCACATTTGTTCCAACTGTATGAACTTCTGGTTCCAGGGTTTGAATGGAAGAAATTAGTTAAAATGCTGTGACTGTGCATGAGAGGAGGTGTAAAGGAGAGAATCACAAGCAAGCACATTGTACAACATTCCCTTTCCTTCTACTGGTTCTCCCCAACAAATGGTTTCCAAGCCCATCCATAATAACGTGACTAACAACATAGAAGAGTTGAAAAACCTAGGGTTGTTGTTGTTTTTTTGTTTTGGTTTGGTTTTTTTGCTTGCTAATATGAATCTCTACTCTTAATTGAAATTGCACAAATTTCATTACCATTGGTTTTTTGTGGGTTTTTCCGGGCCGTGTGGCCATGTTCTAGAAGAGTTTCTTTCTGACGTTTCGCCAGCATCTGTGGCTAGCATATACACCATTGATTTGTATATTTAGAATGGGTTTGCATCTTTTAATATGTCACCTTGGAATTAAAATAGAAAGATTAGTTTCCTTGTGTCGACATATTCATGTGTTATCTGTATTTTCATAGCAGTAACTAAGTAGCTCTTCTCAACATAGTTATTCTTTTGAAGAGAGTTATTTTTGCTACGGTGACAGTCATAATTTACTTTGATGCCAAATATTGGTCAGGTTGATTCTGATTCCTTGAAGGAAACATCCCTTTTCTTTTTTTTTTTATCTGAACCACATATTTTTGAGACCATACTCGTACCATATAAGAGAAAAGCACTTTAAATCTTGTAATGCAAGCTTGTCATATTTTCTTGAAGTCTTTTTTCTAATATAAATGTAGCCCTTGAAAGAACTGGCAAATCTGAAAAAAAATCTTTCTTTTGAAACCAGAGATGGAGGAATAACTGCTGTGCTTGATCAGAAACATTACGTGGAAGAGCTTAACCGCCATCTAAGGTAGGGTTTGTTGGTTAAAGTTCTTTGGTTTATTCCTAGTGTGTGAAAATAAAAATGTTAATATAAATATTCAGAAGATCCTGCCCCTTTTCCTCAGACCATCTTGATCCTCTTCTCTAGTACCAGGTTCTGACAACTGTGTATGTTTTTCTCCACATCCATTTTTTCTCTCTTTCTGCCTGTTATCCACTAATACGCCTTTGCATTCTACCACATTATTTCTTAATATACTTAAAACTGTTGAAACAGAAAAAGCAGGGTTTATTTCATTCTATTCATATCCTTTCTTTAAAAAAAACTTGGAAAAACACAATTCATGTTAGTAGTTTTGATTTCCTAGTCGGGATGACATAGTAATAGTTCTAATTAATTAGCTATTGGTAATCTTTTCTTACAGTTGTACTGTTGGAGATCTTCAGGGCAAGATAGAATGCTTAGAGAAGACCAATTCAAAGCTCCAGGAAGAGGTTTGTGAGAGATATTTATTTTTATAACTATTTTTTCCTTTAATAAAATTGTAGTGACTTCCATTTTGAAAATGAGGGTGCATCTATACTGTAGAAATAATGCAGTTTGACACCTTTGTAACTGCTATGGCTCCATCCTGCAGAATCCTGGGATTTGTAGATATGTGAGGCACCAACATTCTGTGCCAGAGAAGCCTAATGACCTTGTAAAACTACAAATCTCAGGATTCCCTAGGATGCCACTACAGCATACAAAGTTGCATTATTTCTACAGTGTATAGATGCACCCTCAGATACGCTGTCAAGTCTCTAAGCAGACTAGAACTTTACATGAATTAACAAGCTAAAAATACCATGTGAAGGAAAGCCATGCAGTTTACAACCTAAAAATATGTAGGACTTGGAAATACTTCACACTATTTATCTGTATTGAACTCTGAACACTAAAGTGAAGATCGTTCAAGCCATTGTATTCCCCATCATCATATACGGATGTGAAAGCTGGACAGCGAAGAAAGTCAATAGAAAGAAAATCAACTCATTTCAAATGTAGTGCTGGAGAAGAGAGCTGAGAATATCATGAATGGACAAGAAGACAAACAACTGGATCCTTGAACAGATCAAGCCTAAACTCTCTCTGGAAGCCAAGATGACTAAATTGGGGCTGTTGTACTTTGGCCAAATCATGAGAAGGAATTAAACAGTGGTGCTAGGAAGGGTAGAAGGCAGTAGAAGAAAGAAAGACCACATGCCAAATTGTTAGACTCAATCAGGGAGACCATGGGCCTGAGCCTGCATCATCTGAGCAGAGCATTGGAGGACAGGGGGTCATGGAGATGTCTCATCCACAGGATCACCATGAGTCGGGATCAACTCAAGGACAGTTAAAAACAATTGATTTGTCTGGCACAGTATTGTCTGAACTCCCTGGGAGTGGCTCTCTGAGATTTCAGGAAGAAATCTTTCCCATTAGTAGATAGAGATTCAGGGATGAAACCTGGGATTTTTTGTGTGCAAAATGTGTGCTTTGCCATTGAGTTAAGCAACATGAGCTAAGAAAAATTTAACTAGCTCAAGATTGTAAGGGATTCTGTCTTTTTTCTGAAAGGGATAGTGCTTTAATGTGAAACAAGAAACTTGTTTGACTGCAGCTTCCATCATCCCACAGGCTGTGCTAGCTAGAGCTGATGAGAACTTCAGTCCAACCATATCTGGAGGATTATATGATTCCTGCCCAGATGAAAAATGCAAATTAGAGATGGTTCCAGATAAGGCTTTTATTGTGTGATTACCCTGATTCCCTCAGAGAATTCTGCAGGACTTCAGATATCATTTTCCACTTGTAATACTCCCATGTCTTCCCAAAATGTCCTTTGACTCTTCTTTATTCATACTAATGAAATTCTGTTAAAGAAGGAAAGAAAGAATAGCTTCTGGTGATCCCAATAGATCACATTTCTAGCTATCATATATGGCAATCTCACCTCAGAGTTCCCCCTACTCTTCCCAAGGGTATGCAATCGTCATCCTTTTCCTCCAAGTTCTATATAAGGCTTTTCTTTTTGTAAGTGCTATCTCTTTAACTTTTAGGTTCAAACCCTGCAACACTGGCATAGTGACCAGCTGTTAGGTGTGGTTATCCTGAACAAATAATATGTTTATTAAATATAATTTAATATATTTCTGGAACTTTTGTAGTTCACAACTGTAAACCAGCTAGTCTTAAAACAATACCTACAGCCACTGTAAGCAGTCTCTGTAGTGGAGTTATAAAACAGTTGTGTGTACTGTCTTAGCAGCTGAATTTTGAGGTTTTGATTTTGTGCTATAATTGAGTGACAAATATTTATATTCACTTCATTGGCTCATGGTTTTTTCTCTCTTTTCTGTTCCTCTGCTTCTCCTTTTGCCAGTTGGCAGCAGCAACAGATCGGATCCGGGCACTTCAGGATGAACAAAGAGAGCTGAGACAGGAAAATGAACTAATCCGTGAACGAAGTGAAAAGCACGTGGAGGTCGGGAATACTACAGAGCAGATGTGCACAGGGACTCCTTAGGAGCCCTGATTAACTTGTTTTATTAATGTAACTTTTTTCTTTCTTTCAAAAGAGAAGCCGCTCTCAAAATAGCCATTCAGAAAGTTACAAATCTTACGCATAATGCAGCTGGGGAAAGCAGTGCATTCTATATCTATGATATGAAATCTCATGGGTATGGTGCATTTATGATAGACAGAAAGAGAGGATTAGATTCAACCTTACACTCAGCAAAATTAATCTGGTGCTGGAGAAAGCAAGTAAAGCAATAATTTTCTCTGCTTTCCCGTTTCCTTGGCCAGGACCTGCTCAATATATTTTGTTATTTGGGGAAGAGAAAGAAATGGTTCCCCACACCCTAATTCATGCTGCATATTGTCTAATGCCAACAAAGTTATTTTGTCATGAGGCATAAAATCTGATACGTGCCTCTTCCCATCCCTGGCAGTAAATACACAATAACATGCTTTCACAACCGTCCAAATCAGCTGCCTGAGGTATCTGATCTGCCTAACAGTAGGCTTGGCTATGCTCCAGGCAGCCTCCATCACTGCTTCCCATGCTGATCTGACTAATTGAGGGACTCTTCCAAACAGTGTGAGAGGCGGGATTGGAAACTGCAGAAGGAATTGAGAAAATGGCCACCCCACACCCTTTCTTCAGTGTGGGAAACCTCTATGGTGCCCTTTACAATTAGAAGGAGCTTTTCCAAGTCACAGAGAACTTGGATCCAACTGTTTTCCTCTTTAAAATACACATTTTAAAAAAATCAAATATCCAGTATGCAGTATTTTGATATTCCAGTCTGCAGATACTGCCCTCACTCCAGAGCACTTGCATATGTACTGAGGTCTGAGCTTGGAAAGGTTGCCTTTTTTTTGGCCATGCTGATGGGGAGGCTTTTAGGAGCTGCGTCCATAATCTGAGAGGCTCACACATAGAGAGCAACATACCCTCTCAACATGTCTCTCACCATATGAAAACTGGGACACATGTGGCCAAGCAACATCAGTTAATGAGGCAGAACACATAAGATAGGAGAGGCTGAAACAGTTTGGTCTTGTCTGAGCTTCCTGGGAAGGGCAAGACTCTGCTGTCCCCTCTCCTTAACTCAGTTTGCAGCAATTGAAGAAAGCTACAGGAAAAGGGGGAGAAGGAGAGCAAAGCTGGGAGAATCTGAAAAAGTGGGATGAAGATGAATCAGGACTGTCCCTGAAAAATCAAAGCAGTTGGAGGGCCTAGAGCTACTGTAGGACAGCCGCTCTCTGTTCACCTCAGTAGAAAAGTCTGCACTGAACGGATCACAGAGAGAACATTGTTGCTGGCCTGATATAGTCATCCATGTTTTTATTCAGTTTTGTTCTGAGTATGTCTGGGTTATGAAGTAACTTCAAATTAGGAGTAACTTGCCATAAAGGAACCAATCTATTCACAAGCAAATGTCACAAACCACTTTGTATTCTAGGTAACTAAAGAAGACACAAAAGTTGAACTGGAAACATACAAGCAGTCACGGCAAGGCCTGGATGAAATGTATAGTGATGTGTGGAAGCAACTGAAAGAAGAAAAAAGAATCCGTATGGTGAGATGCCATGTTCTTTTAACCTAAAGTGAATAACTGTCTCTATATTCAGACAACTCCTGTTTCAAGCCTATAGTGCATAAGAACCATGAACTGGCCATGGGCAGAGGAACAGCAAAGGGTGCAGATCAGGTGGGGAAAATGGCCGGTGGGTACATGTTCCCCCAGGACCTATATATATATATATATGAAAACTTGAGAAAATGTTTTGCCCCTGCTATGCCCCCATGGGAATGATTTTGCCACATTCCTTCAGGCCATTTTAAGCCCAGAAGAGGCCCTATTTCCAGGTCATTTCTTGTTGGGGAAAAAAGCCTTTCCTGAGTCTAAAACAGCCTAATGTACTGAAATTGCCCTCCATGTAGGAGGTAGGGGACATCTGGGGGAATTTTTTTTAAAGTGCAGTGTATCTCCTAAATCTTGATAGTTGCTCTTTCTTTGTGTAATTTTGACTTTTCTACAATGAACATTGAAGTTTAAGTTTCAGTACAGGTTTAGTGACACATTAGTGAGGGTTATTATGATGGAACAACTTGAGATTCATGTCCAAGTCCTGCTTGCTTTTTGAACATAAAGGGTGGCCTTGAGCCATTTGCCCTTTTACAATCCAGTCTAAACAAGTACTATTAAGTATGCCAACATCCCATCTCAAAAATGTGTAAAAAATGAAATTTTTCTTGATGCTTATGTAGCGTTACACAGCTATACAAATAGCATCTGAACATCATTCCTTCCTAAGACATGCAACACTGGCAAGTAGATTACACATAAACACTGGGGATTGTGGAGGTGGCAAGAAGTTATAAGTATTACATTTCTACCTGCAGCACATACCAGGACTTTCCTGAGAACTAGGACTTACTAATTTTTCCTGGACCACCAAGAAAGTGGTTTGGACTGTGCCCAGTTCAAGAGTAAGCCTAGTGTAGCCTAACATAAAGATCATAGATAAAGTGAGGTAACACTGGAGGACAGACACATACTTTTATCATTCTCCCTTTCACTGTAGACCAGCACAATGGAATGGAAAATGGTGGATACAGATATACTAGGTCAGGGAATTGTTCTTAGGTTTAGCTTTTAACTGCATAGAATTGCCTGTAAAGATTCCCAAATACTGGTTGATGTTGAGAAACAAGGAGGGGATTTGACTAGGCTTCTTGATTAGGACTATAAACACCAAAAGGACTAGATCTCTTAGTGGGATGGGAGAACACATATTCCCATTTTTCACTTAATGTCCAGAGCAGCCAAATCCTGTGCATGTGCATGAAGTGATTCCTTGCACACACAGAGTGCAATCCTTCAGCTTGCTCAGTGCAGCACC
This sequence comes from Phrynosoma platyrhinos, assembly GCA_020142125.1. Classification (NCBI taxonomy): domain Eukaryota; kingdom Metazoa; phylum Chordata; class Lepidosauria; order Squamata; family Phrynosomatidae; genus Phrynosoma; species Phrynosoma platyrhinos. Next base: position 242,460,709 of record CM034703.1, read on the forward strand.
AATAGGTCCCCTAATCTTTACACATGTGTAGAGGGGCATTGTTAAGGTGAAGCAGGGCCTGAAAAAGTCCTAGAATACATACTGAAGCAGCCATGTTAGGATTCCAGCCTTTATACTTCTCTTGGAAAAATACGCTGCATGATCTGTGGATAAGCAACATAATTTTGCTTGTTTGTCCTGACCCATGTTTTGCACAGCAGAAATGTTTTGTTCATGGAGTTTTGCATTGAAAATTTTAAGGAGCTGGAGAAAGAGCTAGAACTACAAATTGGGATGAAAACAGAAATGGAAATTGCCATGAAACTGTTGGAGAAAGATACTCATGAGAAGCAAGATACTTTGGTTGCCCTTCGCCAGCAGCTAGAAGAAGTTAAAGCTATCAATTTGCAGATGTTTAACAAATCTCAGGTATGAGTGTCAAGTGAACGGCTTTGTATTGGCATAATTAGTTAAGTGGTCTTTAAAACATCTTATTGATTAGGAGCTAAAGACATGTCACCAGCCCAGTCACTCACTGATTTGGTGGTGATGTTGGTGTTGAAATTTTTCTCCAAGCATCTCCAGTTAAAGGAAAGGAAGTCATGTTCCCAGCTTGTGAACCCAGTCTTTATGAATAAATATCAAGACCACACATCCCTTCCTTCTTTCTCACCTGTTGGCTTTAGCATATAAACCAGGATTCTTCCATTATGTCCAAAATTGAGAACTCTGGCTTCATATCTGTTTACTAATCAGCTTATTAAGCTAGGATCATACATGCAGCCAGTTTTCCATTTTGGACATAATGACAATTCTGGTTTAAACAAGCCAAGATATCCTGAAGCGGTATTTGAAAACTAAGGTCAAGATGAGGAAGGAGTGCAGACTTTATAATCATTTCTTATTCTGAAAACTGTGCCTTATGAAGCCAGGAACACTGCATGAAAGTCTGTTATACAATATCTCATTCATTAGTACCATGGTGTTTCAACCATCTTTAATTCCCTGGGGATTTATCAGCTTCCTTGCATGAACGTCACCCTAATTGCACTTGATGTACATTTGCTATCAATAATGTGGCCTCAATAATAATGTACAGTAGATGTAAGCATACTAATTTACACCAAGTGATAAGAAGCTGAAAAATGAACTTCTTGTCTGTTGGTGTTGGCAGCCTTTCTTCAGCCACTGGAGCAATTTCTAGGAAAAGAATCTCACCAGCCTATCTCGCCAGTTTTTGTTCAGGCAGTGAGGTAAAGATTGTCTGTACACATCACTGATTGTTGTTGGGATAATGGGCAGTACTGAGGGTTATTGAGAGAAAACTATTTATCTTCTTGCCCTTCTCCAAAATGCCTTATAAGTATTTTAGAGGCTCATACTGCATCCCCTTTCATGAGGTGTTTGTTTAGAGATTAGATGGGACCAGTTACCATATTAATGTTTCTTTTTATTTGATTGGCTTTAACTTGTAGGATGCTGTTAACATATCAACTTGGCTGAGGCTACATTTGCTGGCTTGCTACTAGTTTCTAATTTTTCCCTCTAGTGAATCCCAAAGCTACATTTTGGTGACTCCTGCCACCAGATTATCTGTTATAAAATTTCAGAAACGGAGCAACTTGATACTTTTATCCTTTGAGGGGGGAAATGTTGTGCTGTAGAAAGAAAGTACTGGCAAAGTGTCTTTCTGACCTGTTTTGTTATTATGTTAATCAAGCATGGCCTTTGGGTAGTTTTGTTTTTGAAACTTTAAGGAATTATTAATTTTACATGAGGTGTTTAAAATTTTTCTCTCCAGAATACAGAGACTACTCTGCAACAGAAAAAAGAAGCAATATCATCCTTTGAAGGCAAAACAGATCAATTGATATCTTCTATGAAACAAATGGAAGACAGGTAATTTCTTCCACAGCCCTGATCTAACTTGTGATCTTCCTAGTTCCACAGTGTTCCAGCTTTCAAAAATCCAAATCAGTTTTCCTACTAATAGTTGCTTTTAGTGAAAGCACAGCTGCCTCTCTAAAACATCCCCCTTATTCTTTTTGTCTCTCGGTGATTCCTCTTTACACTTACTCCTAGCCTTCTCCACACAAAACACTGAGATATCCCTCTCCAACATCTAAAGCACTGTAAACTGTGTTCAGATTAGACAAAGGGCAGAGGCAGTGCCTCCAGCATGAGGCTTGTGTGTGAGGCTGTGTGTGAGGTGTCCGATCAGGCCCATTTCACCTTGTTGCTTCAGAGCCAGTTGAAATGAGCCTGATGGGAATTTCTCAAGAGCAGAGTCAAGTCCACCCACCATGAGGTTACCTGGTGTTTCATTGGTCTGAACATGCCTGACAGCACAGATGCTGCAGAGATACAGATCTGCATTTGATATTGGTAACATATGGAATATGGAAGAATTTGTTGTTAGAATCATAGAATCATAGAGTTGGAAGAGACCACAAGGGCCATCCAGTCCAACCCCCTGCCATGCAGTCCAACCCCCTGCCATGTTGTTGTGTGACTCCAAATCATTTTTGACTTATGGCAATTCCAAGGCTATCATAGGGTTTTTCTGGTAAGTTTCTTCAAAGGGTGTTTGCCATTGCCATCCTCTAAGAGAGTATGACTTGCCCAAGGTCACCCGGGGGGGGGGGGGGGGGTGTTATGCTTGAGTGGGAAATCAAACCTGATCTTCAGAATCATAGTTGAGTGCTCAAACCACTACACCATGCTGGTTCATGAAGAAACCTGCAGAAAAAGGAATTAATTGTGGGGTGTGGGGTGTCATGAGCTGGGACAAGAAACTCTGAATTTGGAAGAAGGAGAAAGCATTACGACTGGGCTTTTTAAAAATATATATTATTCTATTTCTATACCACCTTTCCACCTTAGCATAGAATATATATAAAAGCAGAGTTCTTTCAAGTCATTAATCATCCCTTTGGGAGCTGAAGGCACCAACTCCTGGCCTGGGTGTCTGCTGTTCTGTATTCTTGCTGAAAAGACAGGCCTTCAGTAGCCCTGTGCAAGGCTGCTTCAGCAGTTCCCACAAGCTATTGTTATTGCCTTCAGAAGCTAATGGCACACACTCCTGGGCCTGGGCTTTAGAGAGTAGTGGGCAAGGACTAATGAACAGGACATTTACTATATTAGATTATATTCATAAATCAGCTAATGAGCAGAGTGTGGAAAACTTTCAGCACTAACCTACAATGTGACAAAAGATGTTGATGTACAGCATGGATCTGTTCAGAGGTGATAGTTTTGGTGAGATATGAAATTCAGTATAATTATACAATGTGATCAGTGTTCACATGTGTGTGTCTTTTTCAGATTGCAGCATGCAGAAAAGGCCAGAAGGGATGCAGAAGATAAAAGTGTCAAACTGAAACGAGAACTGGGTAGCAGAATTGAGACCCTGAAACAACAACTAAACCAACTGGATAATAAGTGGTACTCTTGCACTACCTGTTATTTGAAGCTCTCATTTCTTCTATCTTTATTTGTGGCTTTTACTTCTTTTAATAAAAGCCATATATGTTCCAGCTTAAAACATATGATACCTCACCTTGTGATACCTCATAAAATAAGTCAGCCGCTAAGAAAGCAATCCAAACTGCCAGAACAGAGGGAAGTGCCCTTGTGCTGGCAGAGAGGAGCTCCATGGGGGATGGAGTAGATAAATGCTCAAAGAAAACTATGGGTATAGATCTTTTTCCCCAAATATGTCATTCTGGTAACAAGTCACAGGCAGCCTTGGCTCTTTTTCCTGTTCCATTTTATATATTGGAGGACACGAGCACTTTTCCCCAAGTCCTTTAATGTGTATTTTCCTGGTCAGCCACAAAATTGAATGCTATTCCTGCCCTACAAAGGTTGCCAGTAGATTATGTCTTATAGTAAAAGATGGGCCAGGCTTATCCTGCTGTGGTTTACTTAGCCATGATCTAAAGACCTACACAGTTGGTTCTCCACAGACATTTGGGGTTTGTGTCTTCTAAACAGCAGCACACCTCACTCCCTATAGCCATGTGTAAATCTGTTGAAACTAAGGGGAAATACAAAAGTAATTATGATAGGATGTGCAAATATCCCATTCAGAGCAAACAAAAAATACAAAACAGAACAAAAAAACACCAGAATCTCACTGACCAAACTCTTGAACATGCCTAAAAGAGGCTCGCTAAATTGCAGATGTTGTTTGCACAGAAATACAAAATCTTTCTCTGGTGACCTCAGGAAAAGAGCACTCTACCTATCCTTCATTTCTTACTCCAGAATTTCCCCAAAGGTAAATACTTTTCAGAAACAGCCTTTCTCTCTGACATAGGGCTTTGTTGTTGTTGTTTTTAATTGAAACAGTTCAACTCTTGAGAGAGAATTAAAATCTGAGAAAGAGCAGCGACAGAATCTGCAACAAGAGCTACATCAAGAAAAAGATACCACTATGTTGCTAAAAACAGAACTACAGCAAGTAGAGGGTTTGAAAAAAGTAAGTGATCTGGGAAGCTTGTTTTATATAGTGTATAAAGGTGAGCTAAAATGTATTAACACTAGAAGCATTGTTATAAATTTGGGGAAATTTAATAGCTGGCGATGAACTGTCAATAATAGCAGGTCTCTTTCTTCGAATTCTAAATGCACTCTGGCTGGTATCTAACTAGTGTTCCTTTCAGGTGGCAGGTTTCTATCACTGCAGTACAGAAGGGAGGCATTTCCCCTCTCTCCCAGTGCTACACTAGAGAACATGGGGTCCCATGAGACTTCTTTCTTTCCCAATTATGCTGGCTGGAACCCTTCCATCAACAGAAGGATGCCAGTTGGATTCCACTCTTTGACATCACAAGTGATCCAGTCACTGTAGTTACTCTGACATCTAGGTGCTTGTTGTTTTTTTTCTTTTTATTAAAACAGAAAAAGACAACCACCTAGTTGCTGAATTCAATATCAAAGTCTAAGTCTGCCTTGGATACATTAACATGAGATGAAAGGAACAGCAAAGGATCAGGAATCTCAGTCTGTAAACGGCTCAGGGGGAAAAAAGTCTACAAAGGAAATTAAATGTCCAAAATCAAGGTTCAGATATGTTGACTATACACAGTGCTCCCTGTCTGTTATGGAACTTTAAAATGGAAGCAGCCTCCTTAGATATACAGTCACCCCTCCTTTCTCGCGGACTTAAAAGTTCGCAAGTTTGCATATTCACGGGGGGTGACCTCCGTGGAAATCAATGGGGTGCTCCCCATTCAAGGGCCAACTTGAATGAATGAATGAATGAATGAATTTAAACAAACATGGTATTTTCCAGTATTGTCTATTAAAGAGGCATAATTCTTAGGCATTAATAAAATTACTGAGAGAGCTGGTGGCCTCTAGTAAATACATTGCTAAATAGATGTAGTTATTTTCAGATTCTCATCTCACGCCCTTTTCCTGCGATTCCACTAAACCTAAGAGATTGGGAGGAGGGACAAAGCACTGCAGTGGAGAGAAGAGGGCGTTAAGAGTCTAGAACAGAGTGTGCAGATGTCAGAGTTTGGGGGGCCACTTTGGCCCCTGAGAAACATCGAAACATTGGAGAGACACTATAGCCTCTCAAAATCCATTTTCACCATGTTTTTAGACCTAGGAGAGGGCTGTCCTGGAAAGACGGCAGAAGGGCTGATAGCCAAGGCTGAGGAAAGTCCCAAACCAAGCCCTAGTTACCAAGCGAAGGATCAGCCAGCGAAGGGTCAAACGTGGTCCGAAGGTCGAGCAGAGAGACAAGGCAGGCCAAAGGTCAAGGGTCCCAGAAGTCCAAGCGTAGTCAGCATCCGATGGTCAAGGGTTCCGGTAATCCATGATAAGCCAAGAGTCAAGGGTTCAGGCCAAGGAACAAGGACAGCCAGAGACAGAGGCTTTCTCCAGGAAGCTCAGATAATCTCTGGAGCCAGGAAGCTCAGATAATTTCCACACTCGCTTAGCTGGGGTTGATCACCTTGATTACCTCGGTGTTTTTCATAAAGCCGCCTCGAGCACCAAAGGCCTGCCATTTCTGCCCGATGCTGACTGAAGGTAGGCACAGTCCCTCGATCCTCCTCCATGTCCGACGGGTCTGTCATCGGGAGGCTTGGCTGCAGAGTGACCTCCTGAGATGCCACAGGCTCCACGGGAGTTGGCAAAGCAGGACTGCTAGAGCTGGGTGGGGCTCCTCCATTGTAGGCTCAGGACCCGGAGGAAGTTGTGGCTCATCCCCGTCAAGGCAGGGCACGACAAGGGCTTTCTTACAACAGGAGGTGATCCAGAAGTCACTTACTGTGTACTACCTGTTTTCTTTTTAACTCTCCTGGATATAAAGTGGCCTAGAGGAAGGCCCAAATGTGGCAAAATTGCTCTGCATGTTCCCAAGAGGACATTTGGAGGGCAATTTTGTGATTCGGGGGGGGGGGCACAAAAAAGGTCTTGGCAACATATGTCACTCCGTGGCTGCAACTTGCCCACCTCTGCCCTAGTGGTGAGCCACCTTGGGCTTTTTGTGGGAAAAGGTGGAATGTAGATGAAATTAAATAAATTATATTATAGTGGACTAGGTCCCACATGATGCTGGTGCACATCATGGAACATTCTCCCCGTTTTCTTGGGAACCATCCAAAAACAGCTCTAGAATATCTACCAGCCCTCTGCAGCAGGTTTTTGGGGTACCTGGGGAGATAATCCTTCACTTATGCTGGATTCCCCAATTGTGTGAGTGGACCTCCAACACTGGATACTGCACAATATAATTATATCATGTAATTGCAAAATTGGCCAAAATAAAAAGGTCCAGAGGGTTATTTCTAGAATAGGAGCATAGGATAAAGGCGTTGAAAGGCTGGACAAAGGAATAGAGTAGAGCAATTTTGGATATGGCCCTCTAGATTAGGGGTCAGCAAGTTCCCTTTACCTGGGGCTGGGCCGGGGATCCCCTGGTCTTCCGCAGGCCGATGGGGGGGAAAGGGCGGTACTTCCAGAGTACTGTGCATGCGTGAGTTGCGGCCGCCATTTTGGAAAACAAAATGGCAGCCGTGACTCGTTTGCGCATGTGCAGTACTCGGCTCATGTGCAAACGAGTCATGGCTGCCATTTTGTTTTCCAAAATGGCGGCTGCGACTCGCTCACGCATGCACAGGAGTACAGTCCATCTGTAGGGCCCAGTCGCCCACCCCTGGGCTAAGGACAGACTGCCTTTCGATACACAGCCTCTACAGCATATTCAGAGTGCTGTTCTAATAGTAGAAGCCATGTTAGCCACTCTTTGATTAATACTGCAAAATTTCTTCCTGGTGTTCATGTGCTTTACAACAAAATAATATGCATCTGATAATGCAGGTATTTCTCTCCCCACCTCTGTTCAGTTTTTATAAGTCAGTCCAAAATAGGAAAAGAGACAAGAGCAGAGGGAGTTATAAAAATATATAGCATTTCATGTAAGTGTGTGCATGTGTTTTATATAGGAACTGAGAAAACTGCAAGAAGAAAAGCAACAATTAGAAAAGACTTGTGAAGATCAGGAACAGGCCCTTCAAGAAATGGGTCTTCATCTTAGCCAGTAAGCATATTTGACTTGTTCCTAAACCATTATCGGGGTAATCATTAGGCCAACTCAGATGTCTCCCTTAACATGCAAGCTTTTTACATCTCCAGTTCTCTTCCTCAGGCAAGATGACATTTACCCAGGAATGTGCATGATTTGCCTAAGAGCAGAGGCAGTTTCAAGTACTTTCTATTTTCAGGAGGGGGAAAATCAACCACTGTTTATTTCATCATCTCAATAGCTCCAGATGAAACCTGAAACCATTGTATTGCCCAATTTGAATGGCTAAAACCTGTTTCCACGTGACTTTACTTGTTCTTTGTAACATCTTCCCTGAAGTAGCAGTCTGGAAATCTCGAAAGTCTGCATATATTGGTGATTAATATAGTAAAAATGTTTCCTTTAAATGGATTTTCGTTTCCTTTGCTTATGACCAAGACGGTTGTAAACAGAGAAGGAACTACAGATGGAGCTGATATCCTAGTGTACAATGAAAATCACTAACCACCTAATCCTTGACTATCCTAAACATACAAAGAGTTATGAGTTGTTTCTCACGCCAGACAAAAATGGAATTATCAATTAAGAATTGTCTGGGTTGAATCTTGCTTATGCCACAAACTCACTAAATGATTTTGGGATGTTTTAGCTTCATCTCACTTGCTCACTTATTCTCCACCTGCAGTATAGGGATGGCATTAACCATGTGCGGTAGGACACACTTGTAAGGATTACAAGACAATATAAAATGACTGTTCAAATGTAACATAAGTGTTCAAAGTACTATGTAAATGCAAAATATTTTTTCTCTAGGTCCAAGCTCAAGATGGAAGATATTAAAGAAGTAAACAAAGCGTTAAAGGTACTCCAGTTTTAACAATCTACTATAGGGGTCACATGCAACCCATGGGCCACATGGGGCTCTTTTAAGCTCCACACCAGTTCCTCCAATCACCCCCAATTTTTAAAAAATTAGCAAAATTTTCAGGCAATTATTGCCTCCAAATCACTCAGAAAACCTCTCAACATATAAAAACGCACAAAAATGATTACCCCTTGTCTCCCAAGCACTGCAAAACACCATACTACTCCAAATACCTGTTTGCTTGTGCCATCCCTCTTAAAATGATAAAGTTATGTGACATCACTTCCTGTCACCATTTTGAGAGGGACTTCTCAAGAAAATTGGGCTATTTGGGCTTGCTGTTGAGGGATGGCCCACAGGGGAGGAAATTGACCAGTGGCCACCATGCAGTTACCCACTGTTGGTCAACTAAGATTCCTTTAAGAAACAAATCATCTGGAGTGTTGTTACTATTGTTATGTGACTTCAAGTTGACTCCAACTTATGGCAACCATATCAAAGGGTTTTCTGGCAAGATTTATTCAGCAGTTTTGCCTACCTGAGCCTGAGAGAGTGACTTGCCCAAGGTCATCCTGTTGCTGAGCAGGGATTTGAACTCTGGTCTCCACAGTCCTTGTTCAGTATTCAGCCACAGCGCAACATTATCACATCACCATATCCTCTGGGGTGCAGCACCATCAAAAGTATTTCCAAGATGTTAGGACACTTTGGTCTTTTCTGTTCTCTAAGCATGGCATACTTTTAGCTCAATGACCATTGTCAGCTATGTGACTAAAAGTACAATCCTACCCATGTTGCCCCTAAAGGCAAGTCCCATTTACTTCCAGTTCAATGTAGAAGCAGTTGCAGCCTCAGATTAGTTCCCCAAACCTGTTGGTGATCTAGATATATCTGTAACTGTTCCTGCCTGTGGTTTGGCTTTTTGGGTGAGCAAGATGGAGGGATTGCCAAGGGGACCTTTCAGCAATTCTAAACTGTTCCGTGTTCAGTACTGGAATAGTAATTTCCATTTTGTTTCAACATTAGGGCCACACCTGGCTTAAAGATGATGAGGCAACTCACTGTAAACAGTGTGAGAAAGAATTTTCCATCTCAAGAAGAAAGGTAATGCCAATATCAATGTTTCATTGTTAAAGAACTGTGTCAGGGTAGGACAATCTGTAAAGCCTGGATTCTCTTGAGAAAACAGCAACAAGAAATAAAGATGAAAGTGCACAAAGTACATCTGGAGCCCAAAGCAGACATTCTGTGGTTTTTGCTGGGTTTTAGGAGTGCAGCATCCCAATTCAGTTGTGAAACATGCTGCAGGGGTGGATAAGTATTTAACACCAAGTTTCCATCTGAAGCTGAAGCTGAAGCAGCCAAGACTTGGCATTGAGTGTGCCTTTAGGAGCAACATGTTGGAACCTGTCTCCAGGCATGTAAATTGCAGAAGGCAGTAGAACCTAGAAGAGCTCCAAAAACTGTCTTCATGCAAGGAGTTCTCTTTGGCACATAAGTTATAAACTGTGTATATCAAGTCATTCCTGGTGTTTTCACTAAGCCAAGAAACCAGCAAGAATATATTAAATGCTATTGATAATGTACAATGGTGTCGCTAGGGATGGTGTCACCCAGTGTGGTCACTCAGATTGTCTCCACACACACAACTGATCTCCTCCCATACCACACCATATAGACCATATCCTTAGTAATGGTTTTTTGTACCAGTGTTACTCACAAATTCCCATGTAGCACTGAATGTAATGGTAATAGTTGTGATATAAACTAGCAAAATTAAAATTATGCCTTTAAATAACAATACCATATGCATAGCCTAAATATATTTACATATACATAGTTTCATGTGGTTAAAGTAAAAATTTGGTAAAATGTGATTTTAAAAAAAGAAAAATTTTAAAAATGTAAATTAAAAAAAATAAATTTTAATTAAAACAAAAACCTGAGGCTTCTGCTTTCTTCTCCCACTGAGCCTCACCCCACTCACATCATCTCTTCAGCATTTTAATGGGACGTAGGCAACCCATTTTTGCCCAAAGCCAGATGTTTGAGGACCAGTGGTTACACCCCCCCCCTCCCTTGGTGCATCCTTCACATCCAGTTATGCTCTTGTATAGTTTCTTTCATAGAATACATGGACTATGAATTGAGCATCTAATTTGTTTGATTAATCATGCACCACTATTTCCAGCACCAGTGTGAGACCTTTCTACTTCTTTCTTCCTCATAATCTATAGAGATTTAGTAGCATTTAAGGAGCTGGTAATAAAGAAGTTCCTTTTAATTCTTTTCTTGAATTCTTGTTCTTATGTTACTGGGTCCTCCTTTCAACTAACTTTCTTCCCTTGGTGTGGTGGCATTATTTTAAAATCTGTTTTATTTGATATTTTAGTTAAATCATGTGGTCTTTAATTGCTCTTAAAAGTGTAAGATACTGGGGACATTGGAGGTCTGTGAAAATCTGGCCAGGATGGCAAATGATGAGCATGCAAGGAGCTTTTGCATTCCCCACAGCTAACCAGTGGCTATTTTGACTGGAGGAGAACTACTGCCAAAATCAGTTCAGTTGCCATTGCACAAGTGCTGCATACCATCTTTTGTGCATGCCTTCATGAATTTCACAGAGTTTTCTTAGGCAAAGGATACTCAAAAGGTGGTTTTACTAGTTCCTTCCTCTGAAATATAGCCTACATGTGGTATTCAATGGAGGTCTCCTTCAGTAACAGCATAAAAAGAACTTACATGTATATGTCTGGTTATACATACATTAAATCCACCAAGAGGAATCTGCCCAAATTAGGTTATGTCAGGAATTCAGAGTTTCAGGTATCTAGGATCCTCCCATGACTGATCCAGTATGAATTACTGGTGTTAGAACTGTCATTTTTAGGTGAAAAATATGGATTCCTTTGTGATAGTAAAAGTTGGAATAATGTCTCTTTTTCCAGCATCACTGTCGAAACTGTGGACATATCTTTTGCAACACATGTTCCAGTAATGAACTTGCACTTCCATCCTATCCAAAGCCTGTACGAGTTTGTGATACCTGCCACACTTTACTGCTTCAGAGATGTTCATCAAATTCTTCATAAAGTAGCTGGCTTGTTTTAGGAGACCCATGTTTAACAAGAGAATAAACGAACAACTCTTTCACGGAATCGGGGCTGACAGAAATTATGGAAGCTGAATATTTTGCATAGCTTAAGTGCCAGAAAATGTTATAACCTAAAAAGGTCTCAATGTGCTGCAACTCTTTGAGATGTGCAGTCATATTTCTTTTGTTTATAGATTACCAAAAAATCTATTGTTTGTATTTAACTTTGTACTTGACATTTGTACATCTGATCTCTAAAACAAATTACTTTTCTGAACACTTTAGTCCTATGGATCTACTACTGTGACAGTTCCACTTGAAAAATTCCCCTCTAGATTTCTATGTAGTCCAAGCTGAAAATGTCAGCTTAAAAGGTGTCCCCATGGAATAATTTTTTAAAGCAATGTATAAATGAATGTGCCTTCGCTATACTTCAAAAGTAAATATAGATTCGTTTCTAAAGCACCTATGAAATAGTGATAATGCAATAAAGACTTAAAATAGAATTAAACATGTTTCCCTTCATTTTCATAAAGGTTTTTTAAAGTAAGTTATGCTTAACCACTTGTTTCACAGGTAAAACATGCCATGGGCAGCAGACTCATCAGTTCCTTCCAGGTTTTACAGAGTGAGTGCCACAGGGTTGTCTAGGAGCCATTGTTGTTCAACAAATTACTTAGATGACACAACAGATGGTGTACTTAATTTGCAGATAACACCAGAATTTTTGGGGTGGGGGTAGTATCCTTGAGAACAGGATCAGAATTAAGGATCCTGCCTGATTTGGTTGGCATGAAGGATAAACCCATGAGCTGTTTCTTCAGTCTCATGGAGAATGGCCTTAATAGATTGGAAAGCTGGGCTAAAGCCAACATCATTAAGAGCAATGTAAGGGACTTAGGCAGGAAAAATGAAATTCAGATATAGGATGGGCAACACTTTGTTTAACAACAGTACATATCGGAAGGATCTAGGGGCCATATAGACCACAAGCTTACATGAGTCGTCAATGCAATGTGGATGTCAGAAATGCCAATGCCAATTTTGGCCTCCATCAACATTAGTAGTGTCCAGATCAAAGGATGCCGCAATACCACTCTACTCAGCTTTGGTCAGACCTCACCCAGAGTAGTGTGCTGTTTTGACCCCAGAACTCAAGGATATTGACAAGCTGGAACATGTTGAAGAAGACAACCAAGATGGTAAATAGTCTGGAATCTCACATCCTGAGAAACAGCTTAGGAAACTGGTAATGTTTAGGCTGTCCAGGTGGTACAATAGCCATTTTTAACTAGTTGAAAGAAAGTCATGTTGAAGATGGAGCAAGCTTATTTTCAGCTGCTCCAGACACAAGGACATGAACCAATGGATTCAGATTGCAAGCAATGCCATCTCAACATTACAACAGGGGTAGGCAACCTTTCCCCTAGGGCCGAGGACTTCAGCTCCCAAAAGCCTCAGCCATGTTGGCCAATAGTCCCATGTTGCCAATAGCTCCTGGGATTCTGGGAGCTGAAGTCCCTCGGCCCTTAAAGGGGAAAGGTTGCCTACCCCTGCATTAGAACTTCCTGACAGCAAGACTTGTTCCACAGTGGAACAGAGTGGTGAATAGTCCTTTGGAGCTCTTTAAACAGAGGATGGATGGCCCCACTCTCAAAAGAGGACTTTGGCAGTCTCCTGCAAGGCAGAGGTTGGACTAGATGACCATTGTGATCCCTTTCCAACCTACGATTCTATGTGGTACTATGTTTTGAGTACAGACTACAGAATATAAGTTGGATGCTGATGGTATAAAATTGCCACTGTAAGAACCTGAAGCCTTTTCCTTTTTCTTTGTGATTAGTGTTTTTCTTTTGTACATCTGTACAGCAAGGATGAGGAATCTCTTAGACTAAAGCTGACAGAGAAAGGGAAAAGTTTTAGTAGTAGAGGCCACTCTAATACAAAGGACTCTCTAAGAATTGACCCCTGATACTCCTTCCCCAGATATGCCTCCCCCACACAGCTTCAAGTGTTTGCCTGCCTCAAAAAACATGTTTTCTTCTGCTACTTCTTCCTTCAGCCTGATGAAAGAAAGTGGGAGAAGCAGCACAGCTCCTGCCAACTAAGTTTAACAGGGTCCCAAATTTGAATGTTCCTTTTTGCTGCTACATCTCCCACTGCCATGTGCTCTAACTTCTTACTCCACTGTTGATCTGTGTCAAAATGGTGCTGCTTCAAAACCACAGAAACAATGCCTTGCATCCAAGCCCTGCAAGTTTCCCAACCGCCACTACTAACAAAAGGCATGGCTAAGGAAGTGAGCTTGTGCTGAGACTCCACCACACAAAGTGAAGAGCAATTCAAGGCCCAAGTGCTGCATGATGAGGTGAGCTCCCATCACTAGTGCCAGCTTCTGCCAACCTAGAAGTTCAAAAGCATGCAAATAGGTACCCTTTGGTGGGAAGGTAACAGCATTCGGTGCAGTCATGCTGCCCACCAGTCATCAGTCATCTTCAGACAACATTGGCTCTTTGGCTTAGTAACGGAGATGAGCAACAGCCCCTACAGTTACAACTAGATGTTCATGTCAAGGGGAAACTTTTACCTTTTATACCACATAAAGCCTGCAAATTAAAATATTAAAATGTTGTCTCCCATCGAATGGGAACTACTACACATTCCCTTTTATGTTCTCTAGATCCACACAAACTGGATACAAACACTATCAACAGGACTACCACCAAGTCCCAGCAAGGTAGTATTCTATGCAAAACTTGTCTTCCAAAAATGGACCCTTAACCTTGAGGTAGATGTTAAAGTGGCTGCAATACTGGATAAACCCATGCTAGTCAAAAGTAATCAGTGCATCTGAATAGTTAACTGCTCACAATACAATGCTTACTTAAAATCAAAAGGAGATCCAGTTTTTAAAAGGAAGTTTTATTTTAACAAGTTTCACTTAGCGCAATACACCTAAAAGTAAATCACAATACAATGAAAGATTAAATCAAGGCCTCAGATTTCATATGAACACCAAGGCCAGAATTCTAAAGGTAGCTGTATTGCATCTCACATTTCCCCATTAACTTAAAAAGCTTAATGTGCCTTACAAGATATTAAAAAGAAAATCTAGAACTAACATGCCAAATGTTCACTTGAGTTTCCAACACAGCTCCTATATTTTGTTTGTACAAAAAAGCATGTTCCTGAACATGCACTGAAAACAGTGTTTGGTGTTATATGGTATAAGAGCAACATTTAACATAATTGAAACAGCTTTAACCTAAATACGCTTACTGCTCAAATACACTCCTACAACAAAAACTGGGGGAAAGCTGAAATTGTTTAACAGGAAGTTCTTTACTTGACTTACACTCTAGATGAATGTTTCAGCATATTCAAAAATACTGAACCTGAATGGTTTAAAATGATCCTGATTTCACTTACAAGTAAAGCATAAATCACAAGCTTGTATTGCAAAACTGTTAAACTTAGTTTTTTGTTTTGTTTTCTTAAAAAAATGTTGATGAAAAATTAGAGGAGAATAATTTACATTCCCCAGCCACCACTCATGTTGGACATGTTAGACATCCCAGCCATGCCATTCACTCCCATGGATGCGCGATTGCCACTGCTGTAGTAGCTGCTGTTCATCGCACTCTGGTTACCTAAGGCAGATAGCAAATTAAAATATTTTAGTACAAAAATATGGTGTGCTTCTTTCAGATAGGGCAACACGCTCCCACCTCCAAATTCTCCCTGTTGAATCACCTTGCATAATCCTGTATTATTAAAAAGGCAAACTTCCTTCCATGTAATTGCAAGCTTTAGTCTATAAAGCCAATTGCAAACTAGTTTCCCAGACTTTTTCTAAATCATGTACAAAGTAGGTCCTGAAATATTCTCATGCCCTCCCTGTACTGCAGTCTAATACATGATGACGGAACTACTGTTGCCCCTCCCAATTCGCGGGGGATCCGTTCTGGACCCGCTCTCCCCATGAAAATAGCAGCTCACAAATATTCAAGCCCCAATGAAAATAATGGCGCACTGCCACTTATCTATAGCCACTTGTCCCTCCTGCGAAGAGTGAGACCATGGACTTGAAGTCTGCGAACAGGGAGGGACAACTGTAGTGTGTGTGTATGGATTGGTTCCAACTACCCAGTTTTAATTTTCAAAATAAATGCTACTAGGATATCCTTGCTTTTCTAAATTTGATTTTCTAAGTTTCCTAAAGGGTAGTTGAACCCAAATACTTGTACAGTCCTGGAATATATGAAATTCATTATTGCTAAAACAAGATGATTTTCACATAAAATGACTAGCTAACCACAATACAATGTATTATACAATACACAGTACAATACTCCAATACAATACAAATGGAATTATTAAAAACATCTTACCATATCCACTCATGCTGCTTTGACCACCATAGCCTCCTCCATAACCCCCACTCAGCTGTTGGTTAGTTGGACCACCATAACTGGATTGGCTTCCTTTCAAGTTAAGGATATGTAAGTTAAGACTCTGACAACCACCAACTTTTAGAAAAGAGTATGTGTTTATCCTACCAAAACATAACAGATTTGTTCCCATTTCACAAGGTACTCATTTGAAAAGTTTCTTCCTTCATCTACCAAGTATTTGCAGGCACCAGTTATGACAAAGATTAATTTCTATGACAATTTCAAAATTGATGTTTTTCAGTTAGGAGGGAAGTACTTTTATTGTGCTTGTATGAAAAAAATACGTATTCCTTATACACAATACTACATATGTTTCTCATGTGTATTAACCAAGCCTGATGTTTTGAAAATAGGAAACTATTTTGGTAGTTGCATGCTAGTACCCAATGCAAGCCATATTATATGTATCACTTAAACACCACATTAGGAGATGCCAACTGGCAAGAGGTTATCAGTCTTCCACATCAGTGACTAGTAGTTCTATTCTAGAATATGCAGCTCATAGAGCATTATAAGAAAAATGTGTAGAACAGTTATTTCTATACACCTTTTATTTCTCATTTCTGCTACTCTTTTTTGCAGCTTATGTGTGCTTTTTTGACTATATATTGTAAAGCACAAAATCGAAGACATTCTGCAAAGCGTTATCAAAGCAACATGAACACTCCAAACAGACAAAATCAACCATATTTTGAGAATAAGATTCTACAAACAAGCTAACTCAGCCTCTGAAAGTATTACATCCACAGAATATTGGAAGGCAGAAATGGACCACTCAAGTTTGAGACTAGCTGCTTAACAAAACATCGGTAAGGGAGAATAATCACTGTGGTAATCACTGCTAGTACAATTCCACGCTTTATTTCACGCTCCTAACCTCCCACTCCGCAAAAACCTATTGCAACATTACCCCCATCCCACCAACCTGCTCGCTCATGCCAACACATACAATATTTACTTAACAGCCCAACTGTTGCAATGTATACCTAAAAAGTTTATATACCTGCCAATGTGTTAGTGTTCCAATCTTGGACTACCCCTTCTGTTTCCTTGACTGTGATTAAGACAAAATGTTGAATGTCAGTTTTAGGTCATTTAGAAAAAGCAGAAACTATCAAATTAGCCAGCTTTATTAAATATCAGTAGCATTTAACATGAAATCGAATTGCTTACACATACCCATTGCTCCCATCATCTGACTGCCATATGCACCACCACTTCCTCCAGCTGTAGAATTCAGGAAAAGTTCTACATATCGGTGTTCTAAGGAAACAAAAATGTGACAATGCTCTGAATGTATACAACATACACATTAGGCCAAGGAACATAACAGAAAAATGTAACTATCGTAATGCAAAATCCAGACTTGTTCAAGTCTGAAAATGGAAGAACTATGAATCATATTGTTCTGCAATTACAACAATGTTAAGAGCCAAAATCAATATAAACAAGTGAATTATTCTGCTATGGTGGGGGGGGAAGTGTAACACTACAGATGCATGCAAAAAGACATGCTTTAACTTACGCATATTTGCTTTGTCTTTAGACATTGCAGCAACAGCATCCTCGTGAGTAGCAAACTCAACATCTGCTTCACCTGTTACTCTGCCATCAGGTCCTATTTCAATGTGTACTCTTACAGGATTAAGTGGTGAAAAGAACTGCAAATCAAATACAAGCTATTATTTGCTTATGAAAATCTTAACGATATGGCCTGAATCTTACTGGTTAAGTTCCAATCAAAATAGAGCCACAGAATTAACTACTGAAGTAACATACAGGTAAATCCCGCTGCTTCAATAGGTCTACTTCTATAGTATACTTTCAAGTCATTACTGACTTACAGTGACCCTCAGGTGGACCTATCACAGGATTTTCTTGGTTGACATGATTTGAACCCTTGACTCCAGCCATATTCCCAACATCCAAATCACTAGACCCACATTAGCTTGTACGTCTGCTCTAGCTAGGATTAATACTAGAACTTTGGCCTAAGAACATCTGATCATTACAACAGATCAATGTAAAGATAAGCCAGGCATGACAGCAACTTACATTGTAGATGTCATTTTCTGTAGCTCTGTAAGGTAATCCTCTCATGTGTACACAATGGCCGGTTGTACTTTGAAAAGTAGAAGATCCATCCCCATATCTGTGATCTGACATTCCTGCAGAAAGTAGAGTCCATACTATATCTTTTGTATGTAGAATGAGTTGCTTCATTTACCCTAATGACAAATATTTACCTCTTCCAAATCTATCAGATCCAAAGCCATATCCATCATTATATCCGTTGTAGTCATCATAGCCACCATAGCCTGCAAACCAAAATTTAGAACATGCAGAAATGCATCTTTCAGCCATACATTCATTACTGATAATTTGCTTTTGAAGTATAAAAAAGTTTTGTATATTTACCTCCACCATAAGCACCGCGTCTCATCCTTTCAAAACCACTTCCTCTACCAAGGCTGTTATAGCCTCTTCCCACACCTGGCCGGTCATAAGGACCAGGCCGCTGCATGGCCATTAGTTTGCGAGGAGGATCATAATGAGTGCGCACTTCTGCTCTGCTACTCTTGAAGATTTCAATATACCTGGAAGTTTCATACACATAAAGCTAGTTGAGAATTTTGAAAAATCTACACATAAGAATTACACAAATACATTATAAAACCAGAGCCTAGGAACTGGCAAATTTAAGCCAGGTTTTTTTTTAAGTTACAGAAAGAGATAATCCAAGGCTAATGGAATAAATCAGTTTATTGAGGATTTATATGCTCATTAAGGGATCCCAACCTTAAGGGTTTGGGAGAGCAAACTAATTTATATTTTGTATAATCAGATCATACTCTGGAGGGACATATGTCCACTCAACAGCACCCATATTTGCTCATATGGCAATATGCAAGAGGATTAAAAAACTAGCCTCCGCCAGAATTTTAACCCATCAATACACTCCAAAAAGCTTTTTCAGCTCACAAGCCCATCCTACGCATTTGCATAGCAAATCAGCATAGGCAAAAATGCATGCTTTAATTAACAAGTCACAAAACTTCAAGTATAACCCTTTGTGACATTTTTGGGAGTTATAATTATATGTGAAAATTACACAAGAAAATGTTACATCAATGTATAGAACAAGTTTAGTAATCACATTTTCTTATGGTAATAAGATACTAAGTGTCTTTAGAACTAAGATGCATAATTGGTGCTATTAGAAAAATTTAAAACCATAGTCTCTCAACTTCCTTGAGTATCTTTAAACTTGTTCAAAATTAACAGCCTTAAATAATCTAGGGAAGAGCAAAACTAGCACTATAGCTAGTTTGCATATGTTACAAATACAACATTTTACAATAAAACTGGGAGGTGTTAGTAGGGGATAATACATGTTGTAAGGTAAGCACTTGAGAAGAGAGAATATGGATTTAACAACAGTTTACCATAAGAAGAGCGACATATCCAACCAACCATCCATCCCCACCTGTGCCCTATTCTTTCCTTGTGTTTCTTTAGAGCCTTTTCAGCTATTTCCTGTGAAGCAAACTGCACGAAGGCCTCCCCCGTACTCCTCCCCTGGAAGTCCACCGGCAATGTTATCCCATTTGGCACGATTTCCAACCCTTCAACCCAAGGACAAATAACCCCAGTAAGGGGGTAATATTAACATCACAAGCCCAATCATGATTTTCTTATAGCTTTAACATACACCAGAATTTATACTTTAAATTTAGAATCAGCATACCATACTATCAACACTATTAATAGAAACATTTCAACATGAACACTTTATCACATTCTATTAGATTTTTAACAAACTGCCTACATAAAAGACTACAACATTCTGTAGCACTTAGATCAAAACATTCTCTTTAAAAAAAACTTTTATCAATTAAAAACTTTTTTTAAAAACTTTTAAAATAAACTTAATCATCAATTCTACAAATTATAATAAGTTTTAACTAAACTTCAAAACAATTACATGCAAATTATTTAACAGCTCTATTTTGATCAAATTAGGCACTGGCAAAAATACTCATTTTAGGAAACTACATGCAAATAATTTAAGGTTTGTAAAAAAAAGAATTTAGTAATGAACATTTTTCAATAAAATTTAAAGTCACGCAAGTTGATCTTATCACTGTAATTCAACAAAGAGAACACTTGAATTTTATCTGGACTACTGCAATATATTCCAAATATTCATATGTAAAACTCTCTTCTGTATTTGCCTTATCTTGTTTCTGATATGTATAAACATTTCTCCTCCAAAGAAGCTATGAAGCAAATATTGTAAAAACAAAACCAATCTTGAAGATACCCATATTTATAAACATAAAAGTAACAATCTTCTATACCCTTATTTACAACTGTCTGAAAACAACCAGTTATTACAGAGTGCATAAAAAAGAACAGCAGCTGAGTTGGTACAGAAAAAAGAACTCCAAGATTCACATTTGGGCAATGTAACCAGTTATCAAAGCACAAGTAAAGAATTTAGTCAATCGCTAGAAATAATCTAAATGCAAACTTATCTGCATCACCATCTTTTCTTTTCCTAAGAATTGGGTGGTGAGAACTTATAAGGCTCTTAACTGTTTTGTTACTTCAGTTTGGTTCTACTGAAAACTTTGCCCAATTGTGAAAATCAGAGTTATTTCAGTTTCATTCCACATTTTAACCAGTCTTTAATTAAATTAATGACCATCCCCCATTCATGTGAATCAGAAAGTAGACAAGGATTCTAAATGCTTGGTTAAGTACAGTGAAAGGATTAACATGCTCATTTTTCCTCCAGGCTATCAGTATCTACTTTTCTTCTTAAAGTATTAGTCAATCCTTAAACTTTGGAGAATTAGGCTGAACCAAAGTTCTAGCTGGTATTTGAAATTCTGGAGATAGTTTCCATAAAAATAGAAAATAGCTTAAACAATTATTTTGTCTTTAAAAATAGCTGAAACATAGACCCATTCAAAAGTGGCAGTTTAAACACAACTAATCTTTATTGCTAGTATTGCCAGGCATTATTATTTTAGTGCCACTAAAATTTCTAATCTTTACCCACAACTACAGCTAGAACTTTACCCCACATACCTGAGAAAAACTGAACAATTTCTTCCTTGCTACAACCAAATGGAAGTCCTCTAAGACGTACAAAACCATCATTAGCCGTATCAGGGCTGTTAGGACCAGTATGCTTCAGAACCCAATCCATTTCAACGTTGTTTGACTTGAAGACTGCAAGAGGCACTCAGAATTAATGAATTTTGGAATTTGGCACAAGATCAATGCACGAAAATCATTTGGAGAACAGTTTTACGTTCACAAACACAGAAAAATACTCATGCATCTGAACTCCACCCAAATAAAATCCTAGTCAGTTACTATGCCAATTCAATCCAAACCTTCAACATATCTGTGTCCCATTGTTTCTCTGTCCTTTTTCAATGCCAATTTAACATCTTCTTCAGTTTCCAGTTCCACAAATGCTTCTCCACTTGGTCGTCCTTCTCTGGTGTAGATAAAACGGACCCCAGAAGATCCATTTAGTATTTTGCATTCTAAAAAAGAGAGAATGAATTACTAACAGAGTACTAACAGAAACTGCATGGAATGCAGCATGGCCTCTGAAATAGAGCACAAAGCCTTGATTCATGGGGCTGCCCTCTGAAGGCTGAACATTAAATCAAGATAAAGACCATTTAAAGCTTTCAAGGCAGTACATTTGTCACGTTCTTAGTCATACACCATAGAATCTACAATGAGGTCTTCCAGAATTTGCCATCCATTAGCTATTCAAACTTTCCATAGAAAGAGACCAGTAAATAAAAACCAAGACTGTATGTGAGTTTAAGAATCATTATTTCTATGTCCACAACATCACGGTGAATTCTTGTTCCTCTATTGCAATGAATCCCAAACTCTGGTCCTTCAGGTGTTTTGAACTTTAGCTCCCAGAAGGCTCATCCATCTTGGTCAATAGTCTGGGATTCTTGGAGCTGAAGTCCAAAATACCTGGAAAGCCAGAGTTTGGAAACGGTGTGAACCACTTTGATCCTTGCCACTAATAGTTTTGTAAACAGAATTTAACAGTTTTTTTTTTTACTTTTAATGTAACCTTTCCCAATATTATTAGTATTAATAATAATGTTAGTTGAGGTGCCCTTTTCACCAAAGGGTATTATAGTACATCCACGACAATTACATACCCTGAGAAAGCTTAGCATAAGTTTGAATCTCACTTGCTGCTCCACTGCTGGGCAAAACTTAACGATTTCTAGCACTAACAACAGTAAAGGATGGTGTTTATAGCAACCCTTTCAACAAAGGGCGTGCAACCCAAAAGGACGATAAACATAACATAAAAATGCGTTTAGTGACATAAACCGAGGAGGGAGGAGAGAAAAGAAACACATCAACGCCCAAAGCAGGGCGACCACGGGAGCATCATCGCAGAGACAGACTGAGGGGCTGGAGCTCTTACCGGAGAAGAACCTCTGGACCTCGTCGGCCGAACAGGACCAGGGCAGCCCGCGGACCTTGACCACGTAGCCCTCGCCGCCTTCGGTGTTCAACATCATGCTGGAAGTGAGCGTGCTCTCCGTTTCGCCTTCTGTTGCTACGAGGCAAACAAAGGCGGCGGCGTCGCCACATTTAGG
>CM034703.1:242502012-242513700 GCA_020142125.1 Phrynosoma platyrhinos
CACAGTCCTTAGAGGAGAGTGTGACTCCATCCAGGACTGGAGACTGGAACTTAAGTACTTCCCCTCCTTACCATCCTATCAAATGATATGACCATTTGATCCTATTATCCTTTGTGTATATTGTGTGCCCTTTTTTAACATAATCCCTACCCATGAGGAAAATGTAGAAAAGCGTAGGGAAAATGTGGAAAAATTGAAAACACACACAACTTAAAAAGAATATCAGCACCACCTGATATCCACACCTTATAACACCATATTGGTACTGAAAGAGAAAGGACACCACTTAGAAGACTGCCTTATTTCATGTATGGAAAAGGACATAAATAAAATGAATGAGACACACTCCATGTACCTCCTGCCTAACCTGTGGGGGGAAAGGCCTGGGATGCCTTTTATCATAATAAAAATCATGGCAATAAAACAAAAAACAATTCCAAGCTGAAAAAGTTAAGTTGTTGTTGTTCCAGAACCCCATGGATACCTAAATCTGTGTCCATTATACAAAAAATGTAAAATTAAAGTTTGGTTTTTGAAATGTGTGTGTGTGTGTATCCCCCCCCCCCCAAGCCATGGATGATTGAATCCATGGATAATGCATCTGTGGATGAGCATGGCCGGCTGTACATCCATTTGAACCCCCTATGTGAAAAAGCTGTTAGGCTGGTTCTACACTGCAGAAACAAAGCAGTTTGGCACCACTTTAACTGCCATGGCTCAGTGCTATGAAACTGTAGTTTGTTGTGGCACCAGAGCTCTGACAGCAAACACTAAATATCTCACAAAACTATAAATCCCAGGATTTATAGAAGGAAAACCATTACATAGTCAGCTAGGGGGAATGGCCCATGGTCTTAGATGTGTCTATACTAATGTACAGAGCATGGGGAATAAATAAGATGAACTTGAACTTCTAAAGGAGCAAAGTAAATATGCTATAATAGGGATTACTGAAACCTGGTGGGATGAGTCTTATGACTGGAATGTAGTAATAGAGCAGTATAATCTGTTTCAGGGAAACAGTTCATACAGGAAAGGAGGAGGAGTAGCATTACATGTCAAGAATGATTACACCTGTGAAAAGATCATGACTTAAATCCTGGAAGCCAGGTTGAAAGCATCTGGGTAAAAAATAAGGAGGAAGAAACAACTGAGATGTCATTGTGGGAGTCTACTGCAGACCTCCAAGCCAGACTGAGGACATAGATGAGGCTTTCCTGGAACAGAAGATAGATATGGTGTTCAACTATCCTGATATTTGCTGGAAGCCAAATTCTGCTAAAAAATTTGCGGTCCGACAAATTCCTCACTTGCCTTGCAGATTTCACTGAGCAGAAGGTAGAAGAGGCAACAAGGGATTAAACTATTTTAGATCTGATCTTAACCAACAGTGATGACCTGATTAAAAGTGTGGAAGTGGCAGGATCTTTAGAAGGAAGTAATCATGTTCTCCTAGAGTTTGTTATACATGGAAAGGGGAAGCCAAGCATAGTCAAACATGCATTGTAGACTTTAGGAAAGCTGATTTCAGTAAACTTAGGGAAATACTGGGTGTGATGCCATAGTCAGGAACACTAAAAGAGATGGAAGTGTCTTAAAAGGGAGATGTTGAAGGTACAACTTCAAACAGTTCCAATAAGGAGGATAAATGAGATGTGTCTACAAGAAACAAGGATGGATGATTAAAGAACTTTAATCTGAGCTAAGTTTTAAAAGGGAGATGTATAAGAAATGGGAAAAGGAAGAAATCACCAAAAAGGAATTCAAGCAAATAGCTAGCACATGTAGGGGGAAAGTCAGAAAAGCTGAAGTGAAGAACAAGCTCAGGCTTGCTAAAGAGGTTAAGAACAATAAAAAGGGCTTTTTTGTTACATTCAAAGCAAAAGGAAGAAGAAAGAAATAACAGGGCCATTGTATGGAGAAGATGGCAAAATATTGCGAGGGGACAGACAAAAAGCATAACTACTCAACATCTTCTTTGCCTCAGTCTTTTCACAAAAGGAAAATGGTGTTCAACCTGAGAAAATGGTGCAGTATAGGGGAAATGCAGCGTAGAATAGGTAACAAAGTGGTACAGGAATACTTGGTTAATCTAAATGAATTCTAGTCTCGAGGGCCCGATGAAA
This sequence comes from Phrynosoma platyrhinos, assembly GCA_020142125.1. Lineage (NCBI taxonomy): Eukaryota > Metazoa > Chordata > Lepidosauria > Squamata > Phrynosomatidae > Phrynosoma > Phrynosoma platyrhinos. The sequence continues at coordinate 242,504,139 of CM034703.1, forward strand.
TACATCCAACGGTATTAAAAGGACTGGAAAATGTAATTTCAGAGTCACTGTCAGTAATTTTTGAGAACTCGTGGAGAATAGGAGAAGTCCCAGCAGATTGGAGGAGGGCAAATGTTGTGGATTCAAACTACAGGAAAAGAGATTCCACTTAATATTAGGAACAACTTCCTGACACTAAGAACTGTTTGACAGTAGAACACACTCCCTCGGAGGGTGGTGGAGTCTCCTTCCTTGGAGGCTTTTAAACAGAGGCTAGATGGCCATCTGTCAGGGGTGCTTTGATGGTGTATTCCTGCATGGCAGAGGGTTGGGCTGGATGGCCCTTGTGGTCTCTTCCAACTCTATGATTCTATTAATCTGTTCATCCCACCATTCTATTCCTCAGAATAAGGAACAGTTTACAGGACATGGACAGTTGTGGCTCCCATATCAATGAACCCACAAGCTATTAGTGACTCAATTCTGGGTATTTACTTCAACTTGCTCAAAATAGGCCCAGCACTTTGGATAGTTTCTTTAAAGTTCAGATGAGAACCAGAAATTAATTCACCACTCCACTGAAATGATAGCCATCAATTGCCACAAGGCAGCTGCAGTAGGTCTAATGCTGACATAAATGTAGCTGCAAACCAATGCAAGAGGAATGTAGGAAGCAAGACAATGCTGTTGGAAACTAAAGAATGGATAGCCACTGCCAACACAGGAACATAAGAAGAATCCCCGTAGTATCCAACAAAAGAGTCATCCAGTCCAGCATCCTGTTTCCCAACTGGTTCATCTTGTAAGGCTAGAAAACCTGCAAAGAGAACGAGAGGCTGCAGTCCTTTTCCAGTGTTGCTCCTGAGCACCTGGCATTTGGAGGCATGATGCTGCTGTTGAACCTGTTGGTTCCAGGCAGCCATCATGGTGGTCTCAGAGAGATACCACGGGTCCTAAATTAATTATACATTTACATTGGTGAAAAGTCAGAGTTATGCATTAGTCAGAATATCAGACTAGCACCAGGGAGACCCAGGCTCAATCCCACTTTTAGTCCCAGAGTTTTTTGGATGACCTTGGGTCTGTCACTACCCCTCAGCCTAAACTACCACACAGGATTGTTATAAGGATAAAAGGTGAGGAACCTTGAGTTCCTTGGAGATAAAAAATTAATAAACACAAAATATTTTATCTGTCCTTGACCTGTTGTTTTAGGTGCATGATCCATGCTGTACTTTCTGCTTTTTCAGCATCATGTGTAATGTTATAAATATCAGGTTCACAGCTTGGGAATTATTCTTTCTGACTGTTATCCCTAGAACTGGATGAGGAAACCTGGGAACTGTGGTCCAACTTTTCAGGCACTGATTCATATCTCCTTTGATCTCTTTATTTCTAAATGGGGAAACCCCCTAAAATGTTGTAGATTTTTCCTGCAAGAAAGGTGCTTAGCTGTCCTGTACCCATTTCTTCTCCCTATGGTGTTCCTTTTCTATACTGTTTCTAGCTTTACAATATCCTTTTTCAAACAGGGCACCTGGAATTGTATGCTGTTTTTTGAATGTAGTACATGAAACAAATGGAGCCACTGTAAAACAGTGCCATCATATATCATCCCAGCAAAGCAGCCCAGAAGGCTATTTAATAAAGCTGGAATTCTGGAGACCATTCCAGAATTGCCACCATTCTCTGAAGATGCCAACCACAGATGCAGGTGAAACATCAGGAATAAATAAATTCTTCTAGAACACAGCCTCACAGCCTGAAAAAAACCACAAAACCCCATTCAGGAGGCCCTTTTTAAAACGGGTCTTATAAATGTCTCTTTTAGTCATGTCAGAACCCTGCCTTGTTGGAGAGGGCTATTAATCTCTGCCCACCCAGCCAATCTTCCCTGGCTTTTTTGATAGGTCATGAAAAGCAAAGATCTAATACACTTATGGTGGTTATTTATCCAAAAAAAAATCTTGTCCACAGTCTCACACAAGTTAAAAAGTAACTATTAACACTGTTCAAGCAAGAGCCAAGACTACATCTGCTGGGCCTGCATTAACTACAGCCTCCAGGTCAAAGTGGATCTATGATTTTATCTGCAAATCGTTTAGCTATGGGCCGTTGAATGGTATATCTGTGAAGTTAGGATCTTTCACTCCAACATGCATCACTTTAGGTTTACATATATTAAACTGCATTTTCCACTTCTCTTGTCCAGTTTCCAAACACCTTCTGAGACCTCACTCTAGTTTCTCTGCTTTGATTTTCACCATTATGAAACATTTAATCTCATATAAGCAGACTTCCTTACTCACTGATCACCCCTAACTCCACATCATTTATTCATATATGTTTTTTAAAAAAATCAGTTTAATAAGCTTGTGGGCTTCTACTTCACTCAGTTGTAAGGATTCCTAATTATTTAATTATACCTCTTACTTAACCCATTATTTATCTATAAAAGTTTAAAGCTGCTGATATTAGCAGAGATGACATGACTACCCAGTCAGATTGCACACTGGCATGCTATTCATTGTGCTCCCCTCCTATTTCCAGTGTCTAGGAATCAATTACCTCTGCCTGTGGAGAATCCCAATAAATTGGATGAATAATGTGATGAGTAAGGAGTAACGGCTTTATCATATTGTTTCTGAAAATTAGTGTTCTTTGGAGCACACATATGCAGCCCCGCAATTCATGGGCCACATGCAACCTTCACTTTGTGCAGCTTCTTAGGCTTGAAGTGCTCCATTCTCCCTCACTTTCAGCTGAAACAGAGCACTCTTTCCCAGCTGCCTCTAGAATCAGGAAAATAGTAGTGGTGGTTAGGAGCAAGAGTTGAAGGAGGAGGATTTATTTTAATTAGGTTCATTAGTTCTCACAGACCTAGAGGAAAGGAATCATCATCATCATCATCATCATCATCATCATTATCATCATCATCTTATTTCTTACACACTTCTCCCCAAGGCTCGAGACCATTTGAACACATTAACCTAAAACACATAAGTCTAGGGCACATTAAAATAATTCAGCATAAAATTAAAAATATCCCATTTTAACGTTTATAGTTTAAAATTGACTGGGTAGGCTGGCTGGAAGTGATAGGTCTTTGATACTGTTTTAAATTCAGATAGCGTATTCAGCTTTCGAATCTCACCCAGCAGATTATTCCACAGTCGAGGTGGCTGATGAAAATGTCTTCTGGCTGACAGTTGCCAACCTAGTCCTGGCCAGTTGAAGTAAATGCCCCCCAGTAGACCTGAGTGTACTTAGAATTAAGAGTGTAATTAGAAAACAGATTAAATAAGACCAAAACTACTCTAAAACAATCTTCTTCGAGATTTTATTATGTGTCTGGACGCAAGAAGGCAAACTATTTCAGAAATACAGTTATCACAGGATTTGCATCCAAGGTGTTATCAAGATCGAAGCATCAGTACCTTGTTTGGTTTTTTTATCTTCGGGTGCCATCCAGTGGTGTCCAACCTTTTCTCTACTGAGTGTAGTCGTGCTGTGGTCTCCGTCAACATGTCCATCAGCAGTTCAAGCTGCAGTTTCAAATAATTATTCTCTTCCAGTAGGGCTTTATTTGCTTTCTTCAGGGCTTTGACAGGTGACTCTTTGTCAGGAGGAGGGAATAACTGCAGCAAGGGCATCTGTGGTGAGACACCCTCACTTTGCCACTCACCATCCTGGAAGACAAATTTTGTTTTGCTCAGCTGAGTACACGGAGAGCCGTAATCCATTCCAAGTTCAGTTCGTCGGGTTTTGTAGTCCAACAGATAGAAAGTGGACAAAGAGGTTGCTTGGCGAAGAACTGGCCTTCTGGGTAGAAATCTACGAGAGAAATGATCAGCCCAGTAATCACGTGCATCTTGCAAAATCTGAGAAATGGCTTCCATGACAAGGAGAGCTACAGATGGAAGATACCAAAAAGAAACCTAGAAAAGAAAGTTCTGGAATAAAAAGTCAACACAAGATTACAGGGCAGGCTCAGTAGTATGATAAAAAACGTATTCTCTATGCTGTCATTTAGAATGGGACTAAATGTTATATAGAGATAACTTTTAAAATAACTATATGGGGGGAGGGAATACACCTTTGTTTTAATTTTTTGTTATTGTGTTTCATGTTTGGTGAAACAGGTGATAAGGAAACATGCAATTATTTAAAAATAAATAGGGCTGAAAACATATGATGTTATGAGAAACATAACTGGAATACACACACACACCTCTAAATGGTTTACAAAAGTTTACAAAATTGGCTTACAACATTTGGAAGAATATAGTATATATATATTTTTAAATCCATGCATTATTAGTACAGTACAATCATCCCATAAAATGTGGTGCAAATCCATCAGTTAAACATCACATTTCTAAAGTATGGCCAAAAAAAAAAAATCATCTTCATGTGGTACCAAAATAGGGTGCTTTATTGCACTATTAAAAATAAATGAAATGCATCATCACAAAAGAGAAAACAGGATTGCATTGCCACTTTCTAAGTATAGATGGATATTTAATTACTGTCATTTAAATTAGTCCTCATTAACATATTACTTTCCAGATGTTTTGGACTACAGCTTCTATCAGACCCACTTAGCCAGGTAAAGAATAGTGGGAGTGGTCACCCAAAATATCTGGACAGAATCATGTTGGAATTTTGATTTGAACATCATGTCACTAGATCAGAGCAAGGAAGACAGTAACAAAGTGGCCGGTATTTCTGCCTAAGCATTCTGCTGTCTGAGCAACTTAAGGACCTTGTTCTCATGGTTCTTTATCTTTACATCAAACTTGGATGGGACATACCTTCAAATAGGCAATGTCTTAAAAGAGAACTGTCCTCTATAAAGTAGGATACATAGACACTGTATGTTGAAAATACAATAGAAATAACTCCAGATAAGTCTCTCTGGGCAGCAAGTTTCAAAGTGGAATACCCACAGCAGAAAATACCCAGTGTCTGGGTATTTTAGCTTGCCTCGACCCAAAAGTGCAAGAACTCACAGAACAGCTCCTAAGGTAGATACTAACACCTGGGTCATTCTGTGTGGAAAGGGCTCATCCTTGTGGTATTAAAAATAGGGGTGAGATTGTGCCCTCCAGCCTTCTATCAACTGCATATAGATTTAATGAAGCTGAGATCGCTTCACTGTAGACACAACAAGACCATTCAGCTTCAGGGAATAGCAAGGTGACCCCCTTGGCCACTCAGCCAATAAAATGGGGCTACACTTTGTAAAACCATTGCCCGTTATCAATATTATCAATAACTACACATTAGATTTATATCATATTCACTGTCACAGCTTTCTACACCCTACACACAAAATTATAGGAATGGTAGTTTAGTAAAGATGCTGAACATTCTATGTAAGATGTGCCTAACCTCCTTTTTTATTGAATTATGGTTGCCAGGAGGAACCAGGAGGGAATGACAATTAAATTGGATTATATATGTTGCATATCCTCTGTCTTATACACATTGCTTCATTTGATGAGATGATTTGTTAACAAAGGCAGGAATCAATCCACTGGCCAATTTCACACCATCTGGCACTGCCCTTGAGGTTTTATTTATATCCTGCCGTTTCCCAGGAACCGAGATTTGAGGTAGCTTACAAAATTAAAACAGAGAAAGTATAGATAAAAGCATACAATTAGCATTGAATTATCTATAATACCTAAACAATTTAAAAGCTGTAAGAAAACAACAGCAGTACAACACACTATTAAAACTGTAAAAACAGTTCCCCAAAGCCTGCCTGAATGAAAAAATATTTGCCAGCCAAGAGAAGGGTAACAAGAGGGTACTTCCCTGGTAAGTTTGTTCTAGAGCAGTAGTAATCCTCAAACTTTGATTGTCCAGATGATTTGGACTTCAGCTACCAGAATTCCTGATTGTTGGCTAAGCTGTTGGCATCTGGGAGTTGGAAGTCCAAAACACCTGGAGAACCAACATTTGGAAACCACCATTCTAGAGCTTGGGAGCAGCCACTGAGAAGGCCTTCTCTTGGATCATAACCAGATGTCCCTGTGAAAGTAGTAGAACTGAAAGAAGTGTCTCCCCCCAGGATTTTGGGGCCTGGGCAGTCACGTATGGGAGTTGATGGTGTACAGGATAACCCATATGTAAGCTGTATAGGGCTTTCTAGGTCAAAACTGGCACTTTAAATTGTGCCCTGAAACAGTCCAGTAGGCATTGCAGCTGTTATAATAAGGAACAAGTGTTTTCTCCACTTCTAGGCCACTTCTCCAAGAAGTTTTCTTCACTTCTCAGTGGCTGCTCCCAGGCTCTGGAACTCCCTCCCTAGAGAGGCCAGGATGGTCCTATCCCTGCTCTCCTTTTGGCAGCAGATTTTTTTTTTTTAAAAAAAGTGCCATCAGGCTTTTTCAAACTGATAAGGGTTGGGCTTTAAATGCAGTGTAATTTAGATTTTACGTTTAAGTTTGTACAAAGTTTTTAACACGTTTTACATTTTAATGCAGAGCTGTTTTAATTTTTAAAATTGTTTAATTGTTTTTTAAGTTTTATATTTATATTTTTAATGCTTTTGTGTTATTTTTAAATTGTAATGTTTTAAACTTGTTGTTCACTACCTTGAGTCCCTATATTGGGAGAAAGGTGGAATATAAGTTAATAATAATAATAATAATAATAATAGGTCAACAGTCAAGCTTCATCTTTTTGGCTTGCTGAGCTTTCTGAACATTTTTCAACAACAGCCTTGCTTACAGCATGTCACAGTTATCCAAACAGAATGTAACTTAGGCATATGTCACCATGACCAGATCAGATATTTCCAGGAAAGGACACAGCTGGTACACAAGACTTAACTGTGCAAATGCTTGATTGGCCACCAAAGAAACCATCAGGGCTGAATCCAGGAGTATAATCAAATTGCAAACCCAAATCTTCAGGGGGAATGCAACCCTATCCAACATAAGTTGAATCCCTGTCCCCTGAGACACTTTTCAACAAAAAGCACAACTGTCTCGTCTGAATTAAGTTTCAGCTTGTTTGCCTTCATCTAGTCCATTACTAATAGGATCATAGAATCATAAAGGTCTATGAGAGAAGGGAGCACAAGGGCCATTTAGTCTAACCCTTTGCCATGTAGGAATATCAAAATGAAGAACTCCTGAAAGATAGGCATCCAATTTCTGTTTAAATACCTCCAATGAAGTCCAGCATCTTAACAGGCAGTCTATTTATTCCACTGATGAACAGTATTTTTTACAGTCAAAAATTTCTTCCTAATGTTTAGGTGGAATCACTTTTCTTGTAATTTGAATCTATTGGTTCATGTCCTGTCTCTGGAGCAGCAAAATCAAGCTCATTCCATCTTCTCCATGACATTCCTTCAAATATTAAAATATGGCTATCATACCACCTCCCAGTTTTCTCTTCTCCATGTTAGACAAGCTAAACATGAAGCTTGGTTTCCCGACCTTTTACCATCTTGATTGCCCTCCTCTGAACATGTTTCAGCTTGTCAATGTCCCTTTTTCAGTGTGGTGTTCAGAACTGGACATGGAATACTAGGTATTCCAGATGAGGTCTGAACAAAGGATAACAGAATGGTACTATGAATTCTTTTGATACGGATACTATACTCTTGTTGATGCAACCTTGAATTACATTGGCTTTTTTGGCCAGTGAAGGCAGTAGGAAAAGAGAAAGACCATAATACAGATGGATTGACTCAATAGAGGAGGCCATGGCCCTTAGACTGCAAAAGCTGAGCAGGACAGTTGATGACCGGGGGTCTTGGAAATCTCTTGTTCATAGGATCACCATAAGATGACATTGACTTGACAACAAATAACAATAACAAATCACATTGTTGACTCGTGTTTAACTTGTAGTCTACTAAGATCCCTAGATCCTTTTTGCATGTACTGTTATCAAGACAGCAGTAACAGGTCCTGTGTTTTTATATTTCATCTTAACTTACATTTATCTCTGTTGAAATTTATTTTGTTCGTTTTGGCTTGCTCTCTAATCTGTCAGGTCATTTTGAAATTCTGATCCTCTCCTTTGAGGTATTAGCTACCCCTCCTAATTTGTTGTCATCTGAAGATTTGATAAGTATACTCTCTTTTCCATAATCAAAGTCATTGATAAAGATGTTGAACAACACTGGGCCCAGGACAGAACCTTATGGCACCTCAATAGTTTGGTCCATCAACATGTTACAAATCCATATAATAGCTCTGTCCAGCCCACAATTTAGCAGCTTGCCTGCAATAATATAATGATGGACTTTAGCAAAAACTTTATTGAAATCAAGATATACTACATCTATAACATCCCTCAATTTACCAAGCTTGCAAATCTGTCACAAAAGATATACATTTATTATATGGCATCATTTGTTTTTGAGAAGCCTATGCTGATCGTTAGTAGTCAGAGCATTCCTTTTTAAGTGCTCACAGACTTTTTAATATCTGTTCCAGAACCTTTCCAGGTACAGACTTCAATTTTACTGGTCAGCTCCTTTCTTCTTCCTTTTGAAGATGGAGATAACATTCTCCTTCCTCCAGTCTGCTGGAGTTCTAGTCTCCAAAAATTCTCAAAGGGTCAACTGTAGCTCTGAGATTACATCTTCAAGTTCTTTTTATATCCTTGGGTGCAGCTAATTAAGCCTCAGGGACGGATTCATTCATTTGCTACCACTTTACTTATTCTGGGCTGAAGTCCTCCCTACTGCATCATTTGTTCTATTTTTAACCAAACAGAGTACCATTTTCCTTCTGGGAGAAGTCTGAGGCAAAGAAGATGTTAAGCAGTTCTGCCTTCCTTTCCGGTTAGCATTTTGCATCTTCCCTGTGCAATGGCCCTACCGTTTACTTGGTTTTTTCCTGTTGCTCTGATGATGTGGTGGCTTAGTGGTTAAGACACCAGTTCGATTGGCAGTTCAAGGCTTAAGTGCTGCACAATGGGGTGAGCTCCTGTCACTAGTCCCAGCTTCTGCCAACCTAGCAGTTTGATAGCATGCAAATGCAAATAGATAAATAGGTTCCATTTGGTGGGAAGGTAAACAGTGTTCTGTGCAATCATGCTGGCCACATGATCACAGAGTAGTCTCTGACAATGCTGGCTCTTTGGCTTAGTAATGGAGATGAGCGCCACCCCCTATAGTCAGTTATGACTAGACATTCATGTGAAGGAACTACCTTTACCTTTAGTACTCCTGAGTTCATTCTGAGCCTACGGTTTGCTGACTTTTTCCTTATAAGTACTGGCTATGCATTTGTATTCCTGTTTGGTTATTTTCCCCCTTCTTCCATTTCTATGTATGTCTCTTTTAACCTCATCTGATCTGAAAGTTCTTTTTTATTTTATTTTATTTTATTTTATTTTATTTTATTTTATTTTGAGTATTTACACCCTACTCTTTAGCCATAAAGGCTCTCAGAACTGCTTACAAATTGTTAATTTGACAGTTCCCTGCCCTCAGGTTTACAATCTAAATAAGGATATTATCACACGGGGGAAATCTCATGCAGAAACAGGGTTTTAAATAGGAAAAAAACAATTATTATTATTATTATTATTATTATTATTATTATTA
>CM034703.1:242515562-242526776 GCA_020142125.1 Phrynosoma platyrhinos
AACTATGCCCCCAATACCGTCATCCAAATCATTAATAAAGATATTGAAGTTTTCTTCTACTCAGTGTTGGGTTCCAGTACTATCTCTTTCATTTCTCCATATCATTGAGGCAATTGTGTCCAGTACTTGGTGCCTCCTCACCTTCTGCTATACTGTGTCTCTGCTCCCCCAGTAATTTAGTTTAAAGTCCTCCTGATCAGATTCCAGCTACTGTGAGGTACAGCCCATCTTCTGGTAGTAGTCCTTCTTCATGAAAGTGCAGGCAAAGAAGTAAATCTTTCCAGACAGTACCATCTGTAGAGACTATTATTTACTTACAGTATTCCCCTCTCTTCCTGGACCGTGTCTTCAAAAGGAAGGGTTCATGAAATAACAACCTGTGCCCCCCAAGACCTTTTGGCTTTCTACCCAGATCCTCACAGTCCTTTGCAATATGTTGAAATCTACATCTTGCATTATCATTTTTTCCCACATGGATCAGCAGGAATGGGAAATGGTTGGTGGGCTTAATGAGTCCTGTCAGCCTCTATTTCCTCATGGATCTTCACCCCTGGGAGACAGTGCACCTCTCTACACATCGTATGAGCTCTGTATGTCACTGCTTCTGTTCTCTCAACAGAGAACTACCTTCCATCACCACAACTCTCTGCTTCATCAGGGAATAAGCAAGACCTGTTCCATTCTCCAAGGTAATCTCCATGTTCTCTGAGGACTGAAGCTGTTGTCCCTGTCCCTGTGCCTCATAGCTGCTGATTAAGGTGACAGCTTGGAATTGATTGTGTAGCTCCAAAACTGCATCATGATTCCTGATATTTATGCTTCTGTGTATCACACTCTTCCAAGTGTCTGCCTCCTGTATCTGGGAATTGCCCCCCTCTCTAGAGATATCCTCCATGTCTTGTTCTTCCAAAAGTGTCTGTTCTACCCTTTCCAAATAATAAAAAAAAGCTTCATTCTCCCTGATAAGTTGAAGTGTATGTGGGCCTCAAGCTGCTGCACCTTCTCTTCCAGCAGAGCAACCAGCTTGCTGCATATATAGCCCCCTGACAATCCTCTGGCAAGAAAACAAACATGGTACAAATGTTGGAGGTGACTGCAACAGTTCCATGTTCATTGTCCAGGAGAGCCAGTATGCTGTAGTGGTTGAGCATTGGCTTATGACTCTGGAAAATAGGCTTCAAATCCCACTGGGTGACTCTGGGCAAGTCACACTCTCTCAACTTCAGAGGATGTCATCGGCAAAACCTCTCTGAAGAAACTTACCAAGAAAATCCCGTAATAGGTTTACTTTAGGGTTGCCATAAGTTGGAAATGACTTCAAGGCACACAACAACAACAACAACAACAACAACAAACAGTACTCCAGGCACCCCCTGTAAAACACCCCCACAAAATGTGTTTTCCTCTTCTTGTTCACTCCAGAGACTGAGGGAGCACCTGTATCCAACTAGCAGTGTTATCTCTGCCTCCAATCAAATTGGTATCTAACATCCACTCAGCAGAAGCTCTGCCTTCTTAAACCATCTGCTCAGTGAAATCACACAGCCCAGAACATTCAAAAACACATAAGAAAGCCTCCAAACAGCTCAGCCAAACAATAAACCTTGACTCCAAAACAGCTTCCTCAAATTTAGGTGGAAAGGAGAGAGAGAACTGGAGTAACTGTGGTATAGTGGTTTGAGCACTGGAGTAAGAACCTGGAGACAAAGGTTCAAATTGTCACTCAACCACAGAAACTTACTAGGTGATCTTGGGCACATCATAAACTCTCAGCCTCAGAGGAAGGCAAAGGCAAACTCCCACTGAACAAATCTTGCTGTGATACAGTCACTTTAGGGTCACCACAGCAACAAACAACAGTCAACAGCAAACTGGTAGCATCAAACCTCAAATTCCAGTCAAACCTCATACATTCGTTGTTGTTAACTGATCTCAAGTCGATCTCAACTCATGGGGACCCTATGGATGAGACATTTCCAAGACCCTCTGTCCTCCACTGCTCTGCTTAATTCCTGCAACCCTTAATACCCATGACCTCCTTAATAGAGTTCATCCATCTAGCATGTGAGCTTCCTCTCTTCCTATTTCCCTCCACCTTCCCCAGCATTATTGTTTTTTCATGAGAGTCCTCTCCTCTCATGATGTGTCCGAAGTATGACAGTCTCAGTTTGGTCATCTTGGCTTCCAGGGAGGTTTGCAGCTTGATCTGCTCTAGGACCCACCTGTTTGTCCTTTTGGCTGTCCATGGGATCCTCAGCACTCTTCTCCAGCACAGCATTATCTCAAAAGAATTGATTTTGTCATCTCTTTTGTATAATTCTTCTGTGTATTGCAGGGGTTGGCAACCAACGGCCCGGGGGCCGAATCCACCCCCCTGAGGCCTTTGGACCAGCCCCAGGCCAGTCCTGCCACCACTGCCACCAACCCCTGCTGACTCCTGCCGCCACCGCGCACGTCGCAGCCACCATTTTGTTTTCCAAAATGGCGGCTGTGACTCGCTCGCTCATGCACAGTACTTCTGGGGTACTGCACATGTGCACGTGAACACGCAGGGCACCATTCCCCCCCCTCAGCCCGCAGAAGACCGGAGGAAGACCTTACCGGCCCCAGGTAAGAAAATGTTGCCGACCCCTGGTGTATTGCATCCAACGTCTTTTTATTCCTTCCTGGTCTTGAATTGTGTTATTTTTATTGTCATAGATTGTCCCAGTCCTTGGTTTGAATTTTCCTTTAATTTCCCAGATCTTGTGAAATAGATCTCTTGTTCTTCCCTTTTTGTTGTTGTCTTCTATTTCTCTGTATTGGTCATTGTAGTAATTTTCTTTATCTTTCCACACAAGCCATTGTACTGTTGAATTCATAATTTTTAGTTTGTTCCTATCTCCCTTTTGTTTTTCTTCTCTTCTTTTCTTTATTGCTTGTAGTGTTTTTTCCATCATCTATAGTTTTTTCTCTTTCTTTTTGTTTATTGAAAGTGCCTGTCTGCATTCTTCTTTTATTATGTCCCTGGCTTCAGACCATAGTTCCTCTGGTTCTCGGTCTGTTATGCTTAGTAATGCAAATATGTTTCTTATGTTGTCAGTAAATTCTGTTGAGATATTATTTAAATCATATTTTGGTATAATCACTGGTTTTGTTTTCTTCTTGAGTCTTACTCTTATTTTTGATATGAGTAGTTTGTGATCTGTGCCACAGTTGGCCCCTGGTAATAATATGGATACATACATATGCTAAATAACATGGGGACAAAACAGAATCCTGAGGAATTCCATAGACCACCAACCAAGGCATCAAATTTAAAACAACAACAACCCAATACCACTTTCTGAGCTTGTCCCTCCAGAAAGGAATAGAAATGCTGTAAAATAGCCTCCAGATTTTACTCCATTAAAATGACTCAAGAGGATATGATAGTCAATGGTGTCAAAAGTTGCCAAAATGCCCAATCAGTCCAAGAGGGACACAATGCACATGTTCTTAACATAAGTCACCCACCAAGGCAACCAAAGCTGCCTGCCTCCCATAACCAGATTGAAATTAACTAGCTAATCAGTCTCATCCTGGAGTCCCTGTGCCTAGCCAACACACACTTCAGTACATTTCCCAAAAATAGAATATTGGAAAGTGGCTGAAAATTACTCAGTATAGTATGGTTCAGGTAGAGTTTTTCAACAGAGGTTTTACATTGGCCTCTTTTACAAACATATAAAGTCTCCCTTGTTTTAAAGAGACATTGACTATTTTAAACCAGTGTATTTTCCTATTCTTGAAAAGCTTCCAGAGAAGCCTGGGTTGGATACAGGCTGCCTACTGGCTGGGCACAGAGCAGTGCAGTAAGATCCATCAGTGACAGTTACAACCTGCTTCTATCTCAGTGTGGATTAGGTGTGTGATAATCTCCAATGCCTCTTTAAAACAAAGGAGAATTTATCCCCAAAAGGTTATCCTTTTGGGGGAAAATAACTTCAATTAAAATGAACGTATTGCTGAAACTCCTATTTCTTTACCAATCAATTTCAATATACATAATGAAGTAGTCTTCAAGGAATGGCAAAAGGAAATCTCTAGGTATATCTGGGCAGGGAGAAAACCTAGGATAAAAGAAAAAAATTGTGTGATAGTAAAGAAAGAGGAGGTTTTGGCCTTCCAAATCTTAAATTGTATTATCAGGCAGCATGTCTAGGATGGCTAAAAGAATGGGTAACTCTAAACAATACAAGTTTACTGAATTTAGAAGAGGAGTTTAAATTTGGGTGGCATGCCTATCTTTGGTTTAAGAAAGAAAAAGCAAATAAGGATTTTAATAATCATTATATTAGAGAAGCCTTGTTGAGAATATGGAAAATTTATAAAGAACGATGTTCCCCTACTACTCCCCATTGGATATCCCCACAAATATAATGAAAGACAAGTGGATTACATTTGGGGACATGATCTCTTTCAAAGGTAAGAAGCATAGAATCAGAACACAAGAGGAAGTAAATAATAGTGGCATCCCATGCCATTGGTTATTGTATAGGCAAATGAGAGAAAAGGTTAAATTAGAAATAAAAAATCATGGAATATAAGAAGAAAAAGCAGATTTGGAAAAAGTATTATTGGGTGAAAATCAAAAAATCTTATCCAATCTATAAAATATTGTTAAAATGGGATACAGAAAAGGAGCTGATAAAGACACCAATGATCAAATGGGCACAAAACGTGAGACATACAATTGACTTAGAGAAATGGGAGAAGATGTGGAAGAAGACAATGAGAATTTCAGTAGCACAGAATATTAAAGAAAATATATTTAAATGCACTATAGATGGTATCTTACTCCTCAAAGAATATCCAAAATGTATAAACAGGTAAATAATAACTGTTGGAAGTGTAAAAAAGATATAGGAACCTTCTATCACCAGTGGTGGACGTGTGAAAAAATTAAGAAATTTTGGCAAAACATACATCAATTAATATTAGGCATTAAAATTGAATTGAATCTAGAAACTTATCTATTAAGTATGATTGATGACCAATTTGAAATTGAAATTACTAGAATAATTTCTTATATGATAGCTGCCGCCAGGTTGCTTTTAGCCCAAAAATGGAAAACCTATGAAATGCCAACACAGGAAGAATGGTTAGCAAGGTTGATAGAGATGGCAGAAATGGATAAATTAACCTGTATGATAAGATATAAAAATCAGAAGAATTATGTAAAAGGATGGGAACAGATAATAAAATACATAAATGATCAATGGAATATAAGAATTGATTTAGGTATTTAGGACTATCAATATATATATATATATATATATATATATATATATATATATATATAATATATCTCAGTTATGCAACTTTAATTTCAAATTTTATAGATAATATAGATTTATAAAGATAGTCCTTGAATCTAGTAGGATTAAATTAGGTATTATGATTGATGGGATAAGAAATAGCTCAAAAATAATAAAGAAAAAAGAAAGTTCTTCTAGCTTGGGAAGTTTGGTTGAATGGGAATGAATGAAGAAAATTAATTAGGAATGTATGTTTAAATATAAAAATTGTGTTGAATGGAGATTTGTATGGAATGTTTGTTTGTTTTTATGCTGTTGTATTATTTTATAATATTTAATAAAGATTAAAAATTGAAAACAAGGGAAAATTTATATGTTTGTAAAAGAGGCCGATGTAAAATTGGCTAGGCATCCACCAGCTTCTCATTCCCTGGCCTTTCTATGAGCCAGGAAGGGAGGGATCTAGCTTACAACTATGGCTTCTGCCACCCTATGGATCTTGCCACATCCACAGGCTGGACAAAACAGAAAGCATATGTGATCACTGGACAAGCAGGACCAATGCTACAGGCACTGGACCTGTATCAGCTATAAGAGTCCAAGTCAAAATGTATGTATCTGAGTGATTTTATCTGCCAAGTGCCATGGTGCAGTCCAACAATATCTCAAGGAGCAGGCCAACCTGGAGATTAGTCAGTCACAGCATTGCTGTCCTTCTATACTAAAATCCTTCTTAAAGGCCTGGAAGAATGGTGGTCTTGGCATCTTCTGCATGGGAGAAGGACAAGTGTTCTACTCCAGTGGCTTTGGTTGGCCAATATCCTCAAAGGTGTTGTGAAAACTGAGTCAAATGGATCCATCATCTGAAGGTATGATCCCCTCTTCCCTTTCTGTGGCATTCCAAGGAACTCAAAAGCTCACAGGAGATGCTGAGTATGAAAAGGGATTTTGCAGCATCTTTGTGACTAACCGTGCAAGAGAAGTTGTAGCATGAGCTTTTGTAGACTCAATCTACTTCCTCAGATGCAAGTAAGCCCAAATACATACCAACAACATTAAAAAGTTTAAGGGGAAGATAGGGAAATGCTAGTCTGAAATGCAGAAGAAAAACAACTGCACTTTCTATGCAAAGTATTAAATGGTTAGATCTTGGTTTGATAAGGACATCTTGTGTAATTATTTGGGAACTTCCATCTGGCCACCTTGCTATACTGATTAACAGGTGTTCCAATAAAGCACTGGTAGGCAGATCACTCACCAGTCACTAAACACACTCATCTACACAAACACAATTTTTTTCCAGTTCTTGAAAATACTTAGCTCACCAAGCTGCACTTTGTTGTAACTGCTAAAGTTCCTGCCTCAGCTGAAACCTCTGATATAAACCGGTTCAGAACTGGAAAGAAACTGTTGCCTTTGGATACACACATAACCCCTCTGAAATTATGCCTGACATCATGTTGATTGACTCATGTCATCATGTAGCTTGCAGTGTATCACAATTGCTCTTCTTATTTTGGCCAATCATATTTTTGCCTGCCATAAATGCACAAGTGAGCATATAGTTGTTTTAAGGTTATCAGCAGACAACTCAGTGATTCACCTGCCTGGTAACATAATTAACTTCCTATCTGGGATTAGTATTGTGCATAGTACATGCAATGTGCAAGTATATGGACATTATCACACGTGGGCCAGAAAGCGATAATAAAGTGGAAATGAGGCATTCCAGAAATAAACTGAAAATAAACCTTGATTCCGCAAATGGAATTACCTTAATTGCAAAATTAAAGAAAGCGCATTTAACGTTCACACACAAGCGAGAAAAGCCCGTAAATGTACTAGAAATGAGCTTCTTGCACATGCACAGATAGAGGAATGTTCGCTGAAACAATGGGAAAAGCATGGAAATGCTCCCAAATTCGCATTTCTTTTCATATTACGGTAAATGCGAAATTACCTTAATTACGCATTTGCATTTCCTCCAAACAACCAAATTCCAAAAGATCGCTGTTAACACCAGTTTCTGTCCACTTTCTGTCCAGTTTCTGTGCAACGTCGTGTGAAAACATGGGACACTAATCCAGTTTCTGTTTGGGTTTTGTGTGGATTAACCAGCAGATTTTCCCCCATGTGATAACATCCTATGTTTGACAGAAATGAGGGTAACCTGCACATCTGCTAATTAATTAATTATTCAGTCATTAGTTTTTAACATGTGATCTTAAAGGAAGGAAAATTGCAACTGAGATGTTCTGGTTGGGTCCAAATGTACATCCATTTCCTCCTTGAGTCTACACCACATAAGTCAACCATGCTGACTGGGGGTTTTGGGAGTTGCAGTCCCACACATGTGGAGGGTACATGACTGGAGAAGGGTATTTTTAAGCCTCCACATGATAGATATGGTGTGCAGCAACAAGATGATTTGGATGGTGCAATCTACATGGAACAATCTATGGAGAGCATGCTGAATCTCCAGAGATGGTTATACATTTCCCTTTATGTGTTGTCTCTTGCATTTCTAGTTCAGATATATTGTACTGAGCTAGAAGGACAGGATGATTCTAGTCTAGGCAAAAACAAATCAATTCAGAAATCCATGTGCCATTTTTAATTGATGGCATTTGTGTTACAAAATTTGAAATTCTTGTCAAATCAGCCAATTTCCTCACCCCAAACTGTACTGGTTTAATTGAAAACCATAGCTCCCAAGTGGTTGGCCAACATCCCCCAAAATATTGTGAAAACTTTGTTAAATGGATCTATCATTTGACTGCTTTTAAAGCACCAAGGGCTTCACATGTGCAAGTTCGATAAGATTTAGTGGGATATTTATTGTTGTGTGCCTTCAAGTCGTTTCCAACTTACGTCAACCCTAAGGCTACCCTATCACAGGGCTTTCTTGGCAAGTTTCTTCAAAGGGGGTTTGCCATGGCCATCCTCTGAGGTTGAGAGACTTGCCCAAGGGCTATGCTTCAAGTGAAATAAATATACAAAGGGGTGGTCCTGCAAAAAAGCAAGGGAATACGGCATCCAAATTCACAAAACAATGCAAGAAAATTTGAAAAAGTTTAAATTGAAACCAGAATTATATTTTTAAAATATATTTGATGATAATTTAGGAAGAGAACAGGAAAGAATAATATTGTATATGATAAGGACAGCTAGATTAGTATATACTCAACATTGCCAAGAAAAGAAAATGCCAATGCAAGCCATGCAACTTTGTTGAAATGGACAGACTAAAAAGACTATTAAAGAAGATGCTTCGGAAAATTGAGAAAAATGTGGAATGTATATCTAGGATTAAAATAGGGTACCTTATTGATAATTTGCATGATAGATTAGATAATCAACATTTATTAATAGAAAAAAATGTTCACCTAAAGCAGAAGATCAATATAAATGGCATAAATTGACAATTTAATTATATAATGAATTTAGCCAACAACTGAATGATAGGAAGTCAAAATTTTAATGTTTTTGTATATGTGTGATTTGTATTACAATGTAATCCAAATATTTTTTTTTAAAATAGGCAAAGGATTGGCCCATCATTTGAGAGGAATTTGGACAATAAAGCTACATTAGCTGTTTCTTGTTTGATTATACATTGGTTCAGGTTTGTCTTACTACAATCTTAAAGAATAATATGAATATATAATTAGAAGGCTGCCCCTGGATCTATTTCTTGGCCTGAAAAGAACTGCAAACGAGTTGACATAATAGCTTTGCATCCTTAACTCTTGCCTCTGTCCTGCCCATTTCTCCTCCTCCTCCTCCTCCTCTTTCCTCACTGATCTGGATGTTTTTCTGATCAAAGTATTATTTAGACCAGTTTGACCTACTTCTGCCCTGCAGCTGGCCTCCTTTTGTTATGAATGCAGCTACTATAGCAACCTGTGTAACACATCTGCATCACAAAGAAGACCTTCATGCAGACTGGGTTCCCTTTCTACTTTCAGGTTTCACTGTAGCCTTTTTCCCCACATGTTTGTAAGCTATAACAGGCTCTTTGTGCACTGAGAAATGCATTGATGGCATATTCCAGTAGCATTAAAGATGTTTCCTTGCTTTCTTCTGAAATTAGAATTCCAGAATCCAGAGGTACAGCTATGTAGACTCTATCCTAGAAAAATAAATAAATTCTCATGGTATTTTAAAGACTTAACAGATTTATTGTTGTATATGCTTTCATGGACTATCAGACCCAGTAGGTACTCCCCTGTCATTTGTCTTTAAGACTGTGCACAGAGCCAGCATGGTGAAATGGTGTGAGTGTTGAACTCTGGAGACCAGGGTTCGAATTCTGGCTGAGTCAAGGAAACCCACTAGGTGATTTTGGGCAAGTCAGACTCTCTCAGCCTCAGTGGATGGCAATGACATATCCCCTCTGAAGAAATTTGCCAAGAAAACACTGTGATAGGTTTGCCTTAGGGTTGCCATAAGTCAGAAATTACTTGAAGGCACACAAAAACAAAGTGTTGTAAGCACTGCAATTAGAAAGGACTTAGTTACAACAAACACAGACTGGTAATAATGATAAACTTTAAATGTATGGGGAAAAAACCCAGTGACCATTCACAAAACATAATATAAACCCAGGGCATTTGATTAGGATTTCTGTTGTTGTTGTTGTTGTTGTTGTTGTGTGCCTTCAAGTAGTTTCCCACTTAGGGCAACCCTAAGGCACAGGGTTTTCTTAGCAGGATTTGATCAGAAGGGGTTTACCTTTACTTTTCCATGAGACAGAGAGTGTGATTTGCCCAACGTGGGTTTACATGGGCCAGGATTCAAACCCTGGTCTCCAGAGTCATATCCAACACTCAAACCACTACACCACACCAACACCAGCAAATAGTAGAATGAATTATTCACTGATAAAAAATAAAAAGGAATCCTGGAACACCTTTTGAGATAAACTGCAGAAAATAAATTTATAGGAAAAGCTTTCCTGGACTCTAATCCACTTCATCACATTTATCAGTTGCATTCTGTTATATTTTTTCCCCTAAATGGTGCAACAGGATTCCTTCATATATATTTTAAAAAGTGTATTTGAATAGAACTGACTGATTTTTGTAAACTGGGTGCTCAGGAATGTTTTCCAAGCATTGTATTTGTACAAGCACCATGAATCAGGATAAACAAACCGATTAAAGCTGAAAGAGCTATATAATTACTATGGGTGTTTAATAGCACAACCCTAACAAGCTGATAAAAAAAAAGATGTGGTTTTGTAAAGATTCTGCTGGATAGATAGTTTTGAATGTTTAATATCAAAGTGGCAGCAGAAATGAAAGAGTAATCCAGGTGCTGTTTATGGCAAAATTCAAAGATATAGCCGTGTTAGTTTGTAGAATCAGTATGCAGAGATATCTTGTAGCACCTTTGCGACTAACTAAATAAAGAAGTTAGCAGCATGAGCTTTCATAGATTAAAGTCTACTTCCTCAAATGCATTTGGTGGCCACCATATGCATTTGAGGAAGTATGAGGGGGTATTGTAAAGTTTTAATTATCACCTTTAAAAAATTGACAAAAAGTTTGTTTTGATTTGTAGTTGTTAACTTATTTCTGTGTAGTCACCAGCCAGATTTACACAATTTTCTCAGCATTTCTTGACCCTCCAAATACTGTTATTGTAGAAGTCTGCAGATTGTGCCTTAAACTACTCTTCCACTTCATGAATGACATAATCTGTGTTGTCAAATCGGTGCCACCGCAATGGATTTTTCATTTTTGGGAAGAGAAAAAAGTCACTCGGCTATGATGACGCTGACAAAATTTCATCAATATATCATATTAACTTCTGGGTGATAATTATTACTTTACAATACCCCCTGTAGACTGAAGTCTATGAAGGTTCATGATGCCAACTTCTTTCTTTCAATTAGTTTTAAAGGTGCTACATACTGTTTGTGGCAAGGGGA
>CM034703.1:242539382-242554414 GCA_020142125.1 Phrynosoma platyrhinos
AGTCCCTCGGCCCTTAAAGGGGAAAGGTTGCCTACCCCTGGTCTCAAGGGTCCTTGGTTGCTTGTTGCTGTGGGCCTTCAAGTCGTTTTCCACTTAAAGCGACCCTAAGGCCACTCCTGTCGTGGTCTCTCTCTATTTCTCTCTCTCTCTCTCTCTTTTTTTTTTTTTTTTTGCAAGTTTCTTCAGAAGAGGCTTGCCATGGCCTTCCCCTGAGGCTGAGAGAGTGTGACTTGCCCAAGGTCAACCAGTGGATTTCCACGGCCGAGCTGGGACTCCAAGCCTGGTCTTCAGGGTCATAGTCCAACGCTCAAACCATGCTAGTTCCCTATGGGTTAGGGACCCATGCTTTTCCTTTTTGTGGAAGAGCTCCTCTGAATTGGAAAAGATGACCCAAGCTGCATCCTCACTGCAGAAATAATCCTTCTTGATACCGCTTTAACTGTGTATTGTAAAATATATATATATATGCATCTGTATGTGATTGTGTGACTTACACAATTATTTATCCCAGTACAATTGAAAGCATATATTAGAATGCCTGCATTCAAAACAAATGCCAGAGAATTCTGGGAACTGTAGTTTTGTGAGACATTTAGCCTTGTCTGTCAGAGAGCTTCTAGTGCCACAACAAGCTACAATTCCCAGGATTCCGTAGCACTGAGCAAGATCAGTTCCAGTGGTGTCAATCTGCATTATTTCTGGAATGCTGGGAATTGTAGTTTGCTGTGGCACCAAATGTCTCACAAAACTACAGTTCCCAGAATTCCCTAGCATTGAGCCAAGGCAGTTAAATCAGTCTCAGACTGCTTTATTTCTGCAGTGTGGATGGAGCCCTAGAAGCCTCCCTGACCCTGTTGCATCGCTGTCACAGAGCCTCTGGTGCCACAACAAGCTACAAATCCCAGGATTCCATAGGATGGAGTCAGGGCAATTCAAGTGATGTCAATATGCATTATTTCCAGAATCCTTGGAATTGTAGTTTGTTGAGACACCAGAGGCTCTCTGACAGAGAAGGCTAAACGTCTCACAAAACTACAGTTTCCAGAATACCATAGTATTGAAACAATTAGTGACAATTAAAGTGGTCTCAAGCTGCTTTATTTCTGTAGTGGACATGCAGCCGTAGAAATGTCTGGTGATGGTAATAGCAAGCATTGCCTCATACATAAAAAGCCTCCCTGACCCTGTTGCATCTAAAAATATGGGTGACTTGTTCCAGGAGGTCTACTCCAGGGGTAGGCAACCTTTCCCCTTTAAGGGCCGAGGGACTTCAGCTCCCAGAAGCCTCAGCCATGTTGGCCAATAGCTCTTGGGATTCTGGGAGCTGAAGTCCCTCGGCCCTTAAAGGGGACAGGTTGCCTACCCCTGGTCTACTCCATCATTACTTCCAGTGAGGAATGAAAGGGAATGTGAGTTTATTGGGAACAGGGCAGCTGAATGGGATGTGTGTGCAATGCAGGATGACATTAGAATTTGCAGAGGAAGGATATTAATACAGCTAATGGCTGCTTTCTTTTTATAAGCGTGTTTGTTAGTCATTTCAGAACTGTGACTGGTGCAGTCATTTTAGTGTTTAACTGATTAGAAGTGCCAGACTATTAATGATAGTCTCCATGAATATATGACTAAAGATATATATAAAAAAAAAGTTGTGTGAGCTTAAAATCCTTGGGGAGAGGAAAGGCAGATGCCATGTGTGATGTGAAGAAGGAAGTGATAAAATAGCAGCGCACCCTATGAAAGCATAAAAGGACAAAGGTAAATTGTATAGGGAGGATGGGGTTAGTGTCATAAACTGTGCAGGCCTTGAACTTCAAATAGATTATGCACACAAGAATGAGGAAATACCTACTTAAAATGAATAGCTGACTGAAAATCTGCATTTTAAACTTGTTGCTAACTGAAATTCTGCAGCCCTCCCATGATATTAAATATTTCCTTTTGTTCAGATCTGACACAGAAGCACTTGTTTCTATGATAAAATAAGATACTGAAGGATTCTAAAAAGTTTTAATAACTTAGGGCCTTTGCAGACTGCTAGAAATAGCGCAGATTGAGTCCACTTTAACAGCCCTGGCTCAGTGCTAGGGAATCATGGGAATTGTATTTTTTACTGAGACATTGAGCCTTCTCTGTCAGAGAGCTCTGGTGCCACAATAAACTACCATTCCCATGATTCCCTAGCACTTAGTCAGGGCAGATGATGTCAAAAGAGGGGGAAAGGTGTGGAAGAGGTAGAGCCCCGTGTCTGACAACATCATGCCCATTGTGGGGGTAACAATCCTAGCTCCTGAGTTTAAACAGTGCCTTAAATGTTGCTATAAGCCATGGAAATCCTTACTTCAAATCTTCTCTTTTCCGGGAACTTCCTAGCGGACTATAACTAAGCTACCTTTTTCATTACTCATCATCTATCTTCACAATACAAGTCGTAAAGATCCATCTCACGTGTATTGTAAAAAAAAAAAAATAGTAAAAAAAAATAGTATATGTATGTGAAGTCGTAGGCTTTCATGGCTGGCATCCATAGTTTTTTGTGGGTTTTTCGGGCTGTGTGGCCATGTTCTAGAAGAGTTTCTTTCTGACGTTTCGCCAGCATCTGTGGCTGGCATCTTCAGAGTATATGTATGTGATTGTGTGACTTACACAATTATTTATCCCAGTACAATTGAAAGCATATATTAGAATGCCTGCATGCAAAACAAAGCAAAACAAGGGAAATGACCTTCAATTCCATAATAGAGCTAGTTTTCATATTTGCTGCTGCCTTTTATCTTCCATATTTTTATTGTTTGATTTAATTAGTTTTAACAGGGTCATCTTTGAGAATGGATGGCTTTTGATGGCAGAATATGGGATAAATGTTTAGATGTAATGGGAAACTCATTATTATTATTTGTTCAAAGTCCCTATAATCTGGAGAGGGTCATCTGTAGCCTATTTGAAAATTTCTCCCCCTTTTCTATAACCTTCATTCATATGTATTATTTTGATTCTGGCTTTTTCTTAACTCAAGGAAATCTTTTAACTTTAGCTTCATTTCAAGAATAATTTTTTGGAATAGCTGATAGTACAGGACACTCTAGTTATTGAGTAGTGAAATTAGCATTTATATTAGCTAATAAAAAATATTCACGTGTTTAGCTGTAAGGTAAGTCCTAACTGAACAATTTGGACATGGTTAGAGAGGTAGGAGTTGTGAGGGAGTAGTGAGAAATGTGGAAGGCTTTATGCTACGAAAAGCAGAATGACACAACATACAAGTATGTTGTAGAGGGCTGGCAGAACCATGTGCAGCTTGTTTAGTGTACAAAAATACAGTTTGGTGCAGTTACTTTACACATAGCTCCTGCTGTTTTACTTTATCATGTAATGATGAAGTAACTGAAAATCAAGTTTCAGGAGGCAGATTCTCCCACTGTTCTTTTATTGCTTGCCTGTATCTTCCTTTTCGCTCCTTACACTGCTTTCTATAGAACAGTGAAGGTGCAGTGCCCTTGGTGCTATGCTGATGTTCTGTGGTACCCTTCTAATGGAAGCAGTTCTGATTCCTCCAGAATAAAGAGATGGGAGTCTAAAACTGGAAGCAAGAAGGAAGGGTGAGGTTGCAGCCTTCATAATGCAAAGATGTCCTGAGGGTTACATTGTGGAAATGAGCCTTCTTCTTCAAAAGGGGGGTTGTCAGTGTTCCTCTTTTGTGGACGGAAAAGGGAGAACTTTAAGAGAGTTGCAAAAATTTGTCACAGGTTGCTTTACCTACTGCAGTAGACTACCATATGAGTAGGTGTCTGCAAGATTATGTTAATATAAGTTATGGCAAAAATGGAGCTGATGCACCTATACACTAAATAATAATCAAAGTTGCCCATTCTTGAACCATTGTTGACTCCAGAAAAGTGAATAGGCCTTTGAAGAGTCCAGAAAAGAAGGCACAAGTTGTGGGTAACATGTTCACCTAGAAAGCAACTCCAAAAGTAATAGTATACTCTTGATGAGTCAAGTTTAAGATTCAGGGAAAAACAACAAAATGGTGTTTTGTTCCCCACAATTCATCCCACAAGGACAGACAGAGTGAGAAAACACATGATTTGTTATAGTTTTAAAAAGCCTGAATCTGCACAGTGTAAGGAAGCATGGAGGATGTGTT
Source organism: Phrynosoma platyrhinos (assembly GCA_020142125.1). NCBI lineage: Eukaryota > Metazoa > Chordata > Lepidosauria > Squamata > Phrynosomatidae > Phrynosoma > Phrynosoma platyrhinos. Next base: position 242,543,530 of record CM034703.1, read on the forward strand.
GAGCTACATGTTAAGGACACGGGCAGAGAGAGAGAAAACACATTATTTGTTACAATTTTTTAAAAAACCCCAAATCTGTACAGCATATGGAAACATGGAGGCTGTGCTGTGAAAACATAATTGTGTTAAACTGTTAGGATGGCGATGGCAAACCTGCTCTGAAGAAAGTTGCCAAGAAAACCCTGTGATTGGTGTGCCTTAGGGTCATCATAAGTTGGAAATGTTGAAGGGAAACAACACACACATAAGTGCAAAGAAGATAAAAAATTGCACCAAAGGGTAGAGAGGAAAATGCATGCTCAGCCCTTAGAAAAGTAAAGTATGTCTTGATAGGTCAGAAACATCTCTAAAGTTAATCAAAATACATAGGTTTCATATTAGTGCATTTCTGGTACAGCCTTGCATCTTTTGTTTTCGCCTAACAATCTAACTTACAAAAGTTAGTAGTGTATACATGAATAGTGTGTAAGAAGCCAAATAGAGTGGGACGTAGGTAGTGGTTGAAATACAAAAGTTGCATTTTCATCTGGTTATAAGAATTTTTTGGGATTGCTGCATTCTCCAAAGCAGATACCTCTGTTATTCACATGGGGTGGTGGAATCCTAGCAGTTATTGAAGGACCAACTAAAACATAACTGAGCAGTAAGCAATTGTTTTGCATTTGTAACTCAAAAACAAAATCTGTGTTTGTAACAGCCAGCTGTTTTTCTTTCCAAGGGTACAGCATTCATTCTTTTTCCCTGTGGTTATTGATGTACAGTACTCTTAGATTTTTTTCCCCCTGGAAGGGCACCATGTCAATATGTTTATGAAAAATCTAGTAAATTGTTTTTGTTTTAGCATTTTGTTTCAATCATTTATTCTTTTAGGATGGGGTGGGAAACTTGAATGCATTGGAGTAAGAATTGTTGTTGGGACTCTCTAGAGGCCACACAAAAAATGCCTGAAACTGAGATGTGTATGAAAGTCAGTTTCCAGTTTTGGAAAATAGGATTTTTCCAATCCCCCCTCCCCCCCAGGTTTTAAATGTTTAACCTTGTTGATAAGGATGTGGAGGGAGGGTTCTGGCTCTAGTCAAAAGATGAATTGCCAGCTCTGAGACTTCCAGTAGATACAGTTCACCCACGTTTTTCCAGAGAAAGTGGGTCTGCAGAGGATAAGAGATTACAAAAACAGTCTTGGTGGCTGTGCCCCCGGGTCACATTTTGCCCACCCTGTTTAGAGGGTTAGGCTTTATAAGTGATTACCTCAAGTAGATAGTCAGTTTATATCTTTGAAGGGCTAGCTGAAATTTTGAGGAGATTTTGGCCTTTCACTTCCTCAAGTAGTCAAGATGGACATGCCTACACATCTGAACCAAACAGTAAGAAGGGGTTTGTGTGTCTCATATTCTAACCCATAAATTCAGGTTTAACCCACAGATTTTGCCACCATGGTTTAAAACACTGATAACTTGCTTGTGGGGTGTGTGTGTGAAAAAATATGTCTTAGAGGTAATCTCAGTTCTATCTGTATACTGAATGGGGAACCCTATGGCCTTTGAAAACCTGTGTAAGGAATTCTGTGCTAATGATGATAATAAAGGTGAAAGGTGTAGGTAAATTTACTCTAATTTCTATCTTGTGTGATTATTGCTGTAAACAGTGACTGCTTGGAGATCTTACTATAAAGCTGAGATGGGAAAGATGCAGCTCTGTAGATGGCTGTGGGACTGCAGCTTCCGTCAGCATGAGCCAGTAGTGGGAAATGATGTGATTGCAGGTCAAAACAAACCTGGATGTTTGCCATCCTTTCTGTAGCATCTAACTCTCTTGTATCTCTTACCTCTACAACACTAGAAAATGGAGGTGTTTGTGAATAGAAGTGAAGAGAGGTTTAGTTCTCATTTTTCTATCTCATCAAAGAAAATACCAAAAAATATAATTAGTTGTCCTTCTTTTTGGGAATGGGGGGGAGTTTTTAGTATCAGGTTTGTTTGTTTGTTTTTACTGAGTATTGATTATCGTTATACTTTTAACATCTTGATTATCTGTGTTCTTACTTGGAAATAGATTGTTGTGAATTTACTGGGGCAGTTCAAACATGTATGTATATGATTAGCTTGGAGAACGGATGCAGTACATTGACACTTCTAGCTTAATTCTCATTCTGTCTAGTGTTGATTAAATGTTTCAGAATGTGAAATTAAGAATGGGTTATCGCTCAGCTGGTGGAAAATGACAGAATATGATTATTTACCGTAAAACTGGACAGGCAGTTTAGATTCAGTTTAGGTAGCATAATTTCAGAATAACAATGGCATATCTTATCTTCCATACTTTATGAGAAACTTGTGGTACTGAGCTTTTTAAAGCAGCCTGCAAGAACTCCTGTAAGGGTCCTGTGTTTCCCAGCACTAGGGAAATAGAAATCAGCTGCAAAATCATATCTCATTTCCCATGATAGTGCTTTTTATTCCCACCAGCCTTTTTTTTTGGGGGGGGGGCAGATATCTTTTTCAAAACTGGAGTTGGCTGGAGTTTTGGAAAAGTGAGCAAGTGTGGCCCTTAAGAGAAAATTGAAAAATAGGGTGGGTGCAGGCCCTCCCATAGATGCCCACCCTGATACAGAGTCAAATTCTATTAATTGCTAATACAGTCAGACCTCCTTACCCATGGATTCAACTATCCACTGCTTGAAAATACTGTATTTTAGAAAATATAAATTTCAAAAAGCAAACCTTGATTTTATCGTTTTCTATAAGGGACATAGTAGTGGTTTGAACATTGGCTATGACTTTGGAGACCAGGTTTGAATCCCGGCATGGCCATATAAACCCACTGTTGACCTTGGGCAAGTTACACTGTTTCAGCCACAGAGGATAGCAATGACAAACCAACTCTGAAGAAACATGCCAAAAAAAACCCCTCATGATAGGTTTACCTTGCAGGGGTAGGCAACCTTTCCCCTTTAAGGGCCGAGGGACTTCAGCTCCCAGAAGCCTCAGCCATGTTGGCCAATAGTCCCATGTTGGCCAGTAGCTCCTGGGATTCTGGGAGCTGAAGTCCCTCGGCCCTTAAAGGGGAAAGGTTGTCTACCCCTGCCTTAGGGTTACCATAAGTCAGAAATTACTTGAAGGCACACAGCAACACCAACATCACCAATGCCATTTTACTATTGTGTATAATGGGACTTGAGCATCCATGGATTTTGATATCCATAGGCTGATCCTGGAACCCAGGCCCCAGTGGATACCAAAGGCTTACTGTATCTTATGGTGTTCTTCTGTATCTAATGTCATAGGAATTCCAGATTTCCTTTCCCCTGTTGCTGCAGCCCTTTGTTGTGACAAAGCCCTTCTCAACATCCACAATATTTGTATTCTTTTGGAACCAGTTAGGATTGACATTTTGGGCAGATTTCATGGAAGCACACTTCTGTATCTTGGACAAATATACATCTGTGTCCCCAAAGTTACTAGCCAGCATTGCTTTGTTTTCTGGATTCCAGTACTAAAAACTGTTCTGAAAGGCTTTGAAGAGGGCATGCGGATGCAAGTTGGCAGTTGTTCGAATAGCTGAGTAACAGTGACTAGCATTGTTATTCCTTGAAACTAGGAACAGTTTCTCCTAAAATCAGAAGCATGTTAATAGTTTACAAATTTTGATTCAGAAATCCAAAGGATGCTAATAATTATTCAACATTTGCTTTGCATATCTACAAAACTCTATTCCAAGCAAACAAAAAATTGTAATTTTAAGACGTTGAGCTCCGTGTTAAACCTGTTGTGTGTCCTTGTATTGAAAAAGGCAAGCTGAATTAAAGTTGAAAATAAGTGAATAGATATTATTATCCTTGTTTATTGCTATGCAAAAATAGCTTCTGTTGTATTTTGTATCACTGGAGTGAATTCGCCAGTTATTTTAAACATGTGTATTATTATATGTAATTTTAATGGGAGTTAATTGTTTTTGTTGTTGTTGCTATGGATTTGTTTCATATGTAACTTTTGTGAGCCGCCTTGATTGTCTAAAGGCAAAAGTTGGGATACAAAAATAAAGTTGTTATTTTCTCACATTGTTTTCAATCTATATCCTCTTAGTATGTTATTAAATTTGCATTCCACTTCTGTGATTCAGATAACCTCTACTCAGTAGTAGATACTTCTAAACATGAAGTGACAATAAGTGGGATGTAGTTGTTAGAATTAAGTTTAGAACTGTGGGATGTATTTGTTGATAATATAGTAACTTACTAGAAATCCCACTCATACAAGTTTACAAGTTCACAGCTTCCTGTCATTTTTATATGTGTATTTCTATACAGTTATAAAGAGAGCTGAATGTGTTTTGTGTGTGTATAGAGAAGTATGTTTGTTCATATTTTTAAAAAAATCCTTTCAATAGAATATTAACACAAATAACAAGCAATCTGTGCAAAGCTCACCTACGTATAAGCTTACCAAAATAGCTGCTACCAGTGCACATCCTAAAATGGCATTCTTGCTGCCAGTTAAGACTCATTCACACCGAGTACCTTAGTGAGTTATCACCTGTTTGGCTCTAATACATCTCTTCTTTACTTGAAGTAAAAAAAAGTGCCAGTGCTCCTGTAGTATCGGTTATGCTTTAGAGCAGTGGTCCCCAACCTTTTTATTGCCGTGGATTGGTCAACGTTTGATCATTTTTCCGCGGCTCGCTGGGGGGGGGTGTTGCAGTGTTGCGTTGATTATTAAATAAATTTAATATATAAATAAAGAGTAATAATTTGTATATGTGTGTGTGTGTATTAATAGGTATATATTAAAATATATTTTTTAATATATTTTAAAATATGATATATTCATATATATATATATATATATAGAGAGAGAGAGAGAGATGTGTATACAGACACACACATATACACACAGTACTATCAATATTGATATTGCAGTGCCTAACATCGACAACCGGAAATATTGCTCGAAGTGCAAAGCACCGTGTCCTCTTTAATCACCCCTTCCTAACATTACATTCTCTCAGTTGACGGCAGCGCTTGTGGGTGTCTAACGCAATGCCTGTGCACAACCTAAGAGCGCAGATTGGAAAATGGGGGCAACCTTTCACAAAAGCGTTCCTCTCCAATGTAGTTACAGACTTAAAAGACCTGTGGTAGGGTATAAGAAATCCTGTGGAGAGGTCACAAATAGTTTCCTGGGATCAGGCATAGGAGTAGCCAGCCACGCAGCACGCCAACTGCAACAGAAGGCCCCCAACGACCAGTCTCGGCCATTGAGCTGTGCGTGCCACTGTTAGAGAAAGGCCCTCAGCTGAGGCCGTTTGACGTTTTGCTTCTGAGCCGCCTTTCCTTTGGCTTTGAGTTTGGCGGAGCTGCCGCTATGCCGCTTTACGAGGGTCTGGGGAGCGGCGGCGAGAAAACCGCAGTGGTGATCGACCTGGGAGCAGGGCGGCCCGGTACCATTTGTTCTGTGGACCGGTACCGGGCCGCGGACCGGGGGTTGGGGACCACTGCTTTAGAGTATGTGGCTGAGTGTGCTTGGATCATCTTGCATTTGTTATATATATAATAACTGCGAGCCACCAGTTAAATTAGCAAAACCAGATCATGTTGGGGATCTTTGCTAATGTGTGTAAAGTTTATTCCTTGTTTTCAGTGACAGGCTTATCATTGTTTTGTCTTCTCTCTCTTTTTCATTCTTATTCATAGACCATGAAACAAAACTGGTTGCTGTGTGCAGCATTGCTGTTAGTTGGAAACATTATTGTCCTGGCACATGAAGCTGATGATCATGATGATAGTGATGATGTAATAGATATTGATGATGACCTTGAAGATGGTGTTGAAGAGGTAGAAGAGCTGAAACATGAAGTCAGCACTCCGCCTCCACTCCCAAAGGTTGGTTTGAAAAGTATTCCCATGAAAACCTTCAGCAAAGAATCTTACTGAACAACTATACTTGAACATTAATTTGATAAAGTAAAGTGTTAAAAATTGGGAAATAATTTGTTGCCACCAATGCTAATAAATGAAATTATTTAATTAGTTAAATTATTGTCTGTTAACTCATTAATATAATCATGAGTTTGGGACAGGCCATGAGATTTATAGAGAATGGCATGGAGGTTACCACACTTGTCTGAGGGAGCACATTTTGATATTAGTACAGTGAGTCCTCAATATCCATGGGGGATCCATCCAGATCCCCCTGTGGATGCCAAAATCTGTGGATGCTCAAGTCCCATTGGTTTTAATGCTGGTGGGGCCACGCGGTCGCACCACCAATAAAGACAATGGCACTTGCTGCTCCTGGCGCAGTCACTCCTCCACCCTCGGCTGCCCATTCCGAAGCCAGCCAGAGCCCGAAGAGGAGGAAGGTGGGAGTTAAAGCAGTGTCTCACTATGGGGAGACAGGCACCCTCCCTCCCTTCTTGCAACCCATAGGTGGCAGTTAGCCCCAGAGCCCCCCAAGGCTGGAGGCTCCTCGCCCTCAGGTGGATCCCCCTGCTGAGCCCCTTCCTTCTTCCTCCACCAGCTCACTCTCTTCCCTCCCTGTCCATGAGGAATCGGGGTGGTGGGCAAGGCATGCCCTCCCGGCCTCCTCCTCTTCGCTGAGCGTGGAGAGAGTCAACCAGACAGAAGGCCCCGGCCCTGATAGCCCCAGCCATGGGAGCCTCCCCCAGGGGACATGCTGTTGTCCCAGCCGCCGTCCTCCTGCTCTTCCTCCTGCCTCTTGCTGCACTGCACCTCCTCTTCCTCCTCCCGCCTTGCCTTCCCCTTCCTCCTCCTCCCCTTCCTCTTCCTCCTCTGCCCCCCCCCGGCCACAGGCTTGCCATCCATGGATGCTCAAATCCACAGATGGAAAGTCCACAGATAAGGAAGGCCCACTGTACTTTCAAGTGTTTTTTTTTATTCATTTTAAAGTTGTCTTCCCCAACCAGGATCCCGCCCTCCAGATAGATTCCAAAACTCATTAAAAATATTGCTGGTATTATGGTGCAAGTTCAAAATATGTGGATATTGCCCAGTTGTGAAATACTGTTATAAAGTATGGGATCTTTTCTACAACTTAACTCAATTTAACTATCACTGATCTGTATTTTTCTTTTCTCTTTTTTTTTCCTTCCCCCTGAAACTTACACTTTTTATTTGTTCTTTAAAGACTGATAAGGAGTGATGTTAGAAGTTAGTAAAAAATGATGTAGTAATTTCAGCTAGAGGGCATTTATCCACTACATGTGCAACAATAAGTGACTGGTTACTGAGATTAGTCAATAATCCTTAATCAGAAATATTTTCAGTGCCTCTGAGCATACGCAGAACTTTTTGTACATTGCATGCTCTTGGCCTCCCCACTCCCTGTCAAGAAGCATGATCTGCAAAGATCATGGGAGAGCACATTTTGCTCATTTAACTCATTTACTTCTGAATAGATTTTTCAATAGAGTGACATAGGGAGTGGTGGGAGGACATAGATTTACTTTGAGTGGTATCTTCAGCTGGAAGCACCAACTTTACCAGACCTCTTACATTATGTGATTCACTTAATTATTGAAGTGCCAACACACATGAGCAACAATAAGCACATTGAAGGGTTGTTCTTCATCTCACTAAATAATACTCAGTGTTGTACAATATATTAGCTCTTTTTAAGCTATCTGATGTGTGGGATCGAGAGTTTTTTTTTAAAAAAAAAACAACGGACTGGCACTGTGGACTAGCACTGCAAACTGGCACTGGTCCGCACACCACACTTTGTGTAGCATTACAATAAAAAACAATGAAAAGAATAGAGGAGGATAATTTTTTAAATCGCAAAGTGTCGTGTCCCCCCCACAATACACAGGCCAGCATTCTGTAAGAACCATGGCTCCTTGAGAGCTAAATAAACAAATCCATCCCCCATTTCATACCAGGACTCATTTTTATTTTCCTTTCTGTCCTGATGTCATTCCCCAATCCGAGCACTTTGCTTCCCAGCTATTGTTTAGTTGGGTTCTTCTGCCCAGCAGCAAAACTTCTCAGGCCTCCTTGGCTTACAGAATTTGAGAGAAGAAGAGCTATCCTTTCTATCAAATTCTAACACTCTAAAAATAATAAACTTGTTAATGCATGTGTTTTCTATCAGTATTAATCAAGGAGTCTAGTGAGTTAAGCCACGTTGGAAAAATCTAGCAGCTTAACTACTTGACATGCCAATTGATTATTTATTTCCAAACTCTGCTAATTTTAACCTGCTTGTTATCTGAGAAGTTGGGGGCCAATTTGTGATCTTACTGCTTGCTTTTGTCAAGTAGGAGATGCTCAGTAGTAAGAAGTGGAAAACTATAACTTGCATCTGTTCCTGCTTAAATAGCTGCACTGTTCAGAATGGCTCCACTGCATGTTTGTTAAGCACATTTGTATATGAGAATTGTTTATGCTTCATTTTAATGCAGTATTGGTTGGAAATTAGGAAACCAGGTATGTTACCTTAGCTTTAGGCACCATAGAGTTGTGTTGAAAGGGATTGTGTTTTCAATTTTCCTTCTTTCTTTGTTGCCTACTAGGGCATTAAAACAAAAGGAACGCAAAAGTAGCACCATGAATTGCTGGTAAAAGTGCTGCGATGCAGTACTACCCTGAAACTTAATGACAGAGAGTGATGCAACAGTATGAGAGATTACCTTCTGAAGAGTTCTTTGTGAAGATGTGTTTGTCTTGCAAGAACTGTATTGGCATCTCTGCTGTTAAATTGGAAGTAAAATAATGTGAAATATAAACATACAAAGGGCATATATATTACTTCTTCATTGTAAGTAGTATAAATTAATTTTAAGTATTGTTCAGGATATCAGTTAACAAGATGCATGTTTCCCATCAGGTTACCTATACAGCCCCAGTCCCAACAGGAGAAGTTTATTTTGCTGAGAACTTTGATAAAGGGACTTTAGAAGGGTAAGTGTTAGTCCAAAGAGACCCTTGTTACTTTTCAACAGAATAATTGGTCTTTGTATGTGTTTGCTTAAAACATTTATATTCTTTTTAACTTATTTGTTTATTTATTTAGGGCAGGAGTAGGCAACCTTTCCCCTTTAAGGGATGAGCTCCCAGAAGCCTCAGCCATGTTGGCCAATAGTACCATGTTGGCCAATAGCTTCTGGGATTCTGGGATCTGAAGTACCTCGGCCTTGAAAGGGGAAAGGTTGCCTACCCCTGATTTAGGGTATTTGACACTCATGGTGGCTTAAAGATTGTTAATTTGACAGTTCCTCAGGTTTACAATCTAAAAAGACATGACATAAAAGGAGAATGGAATGACAGTGGGGAAAAAGGATCAAGTCCATCAGATACTGCTGGTTCTTTTATCTCTCCAAGGCCAGGGCAGTGACAGTTGGAATGGAGGAAGGTCTGCCTCTGGGGCTAGGCATGATGCAGCTGTGCCTGCCTCTTCTCTCCCTCTCAGGCCAGGGTGGTAACATTTAATATGGAGAGAGGGCCTTTCATCTGCCTCTGGGCTAGACATGGTGGAGCTGTACCTACCTCTTCCCTCCTTTCAAGGCCAGGATGGTAGCAGTCAAGATGCAGAGAACTTAGTATGAAGCATTAAAGGCAGCTCACAAAAGATGGTTTCAAAAATCTTGAACAAAAATAAAATATACCAAAATAGTGTGACTGAGGATAGTTGAAAGAAGAACAGAAAAAAACAATTCAAAAATCTCATAAGGACAGAAGTGCAGAGGAGGTGCATGGCTCTCCAGATGATGGACTACAACTTCCATCAGCTGTGATCAATGCTAAGGAGTAACTTGGAGGGCAGTGCAGTCACCATCTCTAACAGATGCCTAATTTACAACAGGGATGGGGAAAGTACAACTTGGTGGTCGCTGCAGCCCCAACGTTACCAGGCCCATGGCCATGACTCACAAATGTTTAAATTCTAACTTAAAATTGACTATTCTTCTCTCTAGGGGGTGGGAGACTTCTCCCTGAGCTATGTTAATCACAAAGGGCTTTTTGTTTCCAAACTTGAACTAAGTGAAAGTTGTGTCTGGGTTTCAAAGAATATAGCCTTCCCTAATCTAAATTGGTTTGGGGTAGAGAGTTGGTAAAATTGCCCCCTACCAGCTAGAGGATGCAAGATGTCTTTTAAAATAAAAACATATTAAAGTGGGGATGTTGCCATATGTGAGTCTGTAAAGAGGCATTTGTGGCCTCAGGCATGGAAGCCGTACATCCCTGCTTTACAAAATAGTCTTAAAACTTGGCCTTGAATTATAATCAGGATGGAAACCAAACTGATCTCCTAAATCCAGAAACCCAGGCACTGAAATGCGGACTCCTGTCATGCATTCCTGCTAAAGCATGTATTGTTTAAGGCAGTGGTTCTCAAACTTTTTCCCTTTGGGCCCCCTTTACTTCTACATGCACATGTTCAGGGTCCCTCCTGCTTGAGGTAGTATGTGCTCCTAAAGCAGAAATGTGAGGGATTTTTCCCTTTGGAAAGAACAAATGGAAACTGAAAGGGATTCCACAAGCCCAGGGTTTTGCCTTTGGAAAGAACAAAGGGAAAGGAAAGGGGTGGGTGGGGGGGGGAATGACAGTGGACTTTACTTCACTTTTGCCCTCCAAACTGCTACCATGCTGCCCACAAGCCCCAGCCTCCCCATCCCACCCTGACACTCCCATTCTTTTCATCTTCTCACTCCTTGCCACACAGCCTGAGCTGAAGGGGATGCTGAAAAAGGGTTCCAAGCACCTCACCTCTCTGGAGGGTCAGCTAATCTGAGTGAAGTGGACGCCCCCTTAAGAAAATGGCTTACACCCCTGGTGGGGGCACGGCACCGTTTGAAAACCCTAGAGCAGGGATAGGCAGCCTTTTGGAGACCTGGGCCGGGTCCCCGAAGTCCAGGTCTCCACTGGGCC
>CM034703.1:242565539-242579691 GCA_020142125.1 Phrynosoma platyrhinos
CCCCCCCCCCCCAGCTTTCACATCTCTATGCCGTTGGAAGTTGCCAACCCTTGACCTAGGTGGACCAAGGCATTGGAGGGTCATGGCAGTTCACTGCCACTTCTGTTCAGATTTTTAGAACAAAGTGGAGTTTTTAACTGCAACCATCTCTGCACCTGTTGAGAATAATGAGGTTTTCTGCCTGTCCCCCAACAATTTTCTAAAATCGGAAATTACTTTAAAGCCATTCCTAATCTGGGGACAAAATCTCTCCATTCCTGAAACAGATTAAGGGAGCCCAAAGCCCAATTAAATCCCTCCCTCATCCTCCAGAGGACAAGGGCAACCCTCCCAGGTCAGGGAGGCACATGTAGCCCCTGCATCTGGAAAAATGGCCCATCCAAGTATATGTCCTGCTATATTTTGTTTGGAACTTTAAAAGACTGGGAAATCTAACAGGTTACTAATTTGCTTGAATTATTGATTATTGAATTATATATACACTGCATTTTTTCAGGAGAGGTACTCTTGGAAAGGGCCAGCAAAAAAATGAGTGGGGGCATGAGAGCCATGACCCATGTATCTCACTCCTATTCCATCAAGAATATGAACGGCCTTAGCAGCAGTCAAGAAAATCTTTTTTTCCTCTTAAATTCACTGATGTGGCAATATGGCCACTGAAGCAGGATGAGAGACAGTTTCTTCTTTGTGGTCTCTTGGCAAACATTAGTTTGTAAGCCATGAATGTCAATTTAGAAATGAGCACTGTTTCTTGCCATATCTGACTGACTGCATCAGCTTTTAAATTATTTTTAAATGGGGAAACCATTTTCCAGGTTGATCTTTTTGGTACCCGTAGTGGAATAAGATACTGGTCAGTATGTAGTAATATGTACACTGTTGTATTCTCACATGGCTGTATTTTAGTAGAAACTTCCTCCAAAAAGCCAGTGTTCAGTGATTTTCCATCTGGGTTGTAGCACAGAGTTATTTTCACACACTTATAACTGTGCAAGATATTTGATGTTGGCAAATGTGCTAGTGTTAGCATGATTCTTTTAGTATTTTTCATTCCTTAAGTTTTATTGTGCTAAAGTAAAAAGGTTTTCTGGCATAATTGGTGTCCTTTTCAAAATTTGGATAATGATTGACCACCTTTTCTGGGGAAAAAACAGTGTTTTTCTAAAACAGAGTTTCTCTTTCAGGGATGAAGATATGGATGGAGAGTGGGAGGCACCTCAGATTGCAAATCCAAAATGTGAATCAGCCCCAGGCTGTGGTGCCTGGCAAAGACCAACAATTGATAATCCAAACTATAAAGGCAAATGGAAACCTCCCATGATTGATAATCCTAACTATCAGGTAGATGATCTTGATTATAAATTATGCGTCTAAACCCCTGTCAAGGTTCATTTCTTGTACTCTATTATATCAGTTTAGTCAGAGCCAGTGTGGTGGTGTGGTTTGAGCATTGGACTACAGTTGACCCGCTATATCCATGAATTCTGCATCAGATTCAACTAAACATGGCTTGAAACTGTTAAAAAAATCCAAAAAGCAAACCTCGATTTTCCCATTTTATATAAAGGGTACCATTTTATTGCATCATTGTTTTTAATGGGACTTGAGCATCCACAGATTTTGGTATCCACAGGGAGTCCTGGAACCAAACTCAGCAGATACCAAGAACTCACTATATTGCTCTGGAAACCAGGGTTTGAATCCTTGCTCAGCTGTAGAAACTCCCTGGATGACCTTAGGCAAGTCATATTTTCTCAGCCTCATACAGAGACAAAGGAAAAACCCCTTTGAACAAATTTTGCCAATAAAACCTGTGATAGGTTCGCTTTAGGGTTGCCATAAATTGGAATAATGCACACAACCACAAGCAGTTTAATCAGCTACTTACGTTTAAACTTCATATATTGTTGGTGCATTATATAACTTTAAAATGGAACATTTTATTGAGGTTTGCTTGTGTTTTTGAGGAGAGGTAATTTGGATGTGTCAGTGAAAGAAATTACTCAGTTTTGAAAATGGGAAATAGCCTTTCTTTGGAAAAAGCAAACATTTTGTGGACTAGCATTCACATGAGAGCCAGTGTGGTGTAGTGGTTTGAGAATTGGATTACAACTCTAGAGACCAGAGTTTGATCCCCCACTTGGCCATAGAAACCGACTGGATAACCTTGGGTAAGTCACACAATCTTACTCCTAGAAAACACTGTGATAGGGTCACCTTAGGGTTGCTGTAAGTCAGAAATGATTTGAAGGTACACAACAACAGCAAGAGTGCATATCTTCAGATGCATGAGGTACTGTTTCCATGTAGATAAGTGTAGATGATTGTAAGCAGTTATGTCAAGAGTGGAATGAAATTGAAGAATGCATGGATAATAAGTATGACTGTTCAGTTAGCACTTGGATGTTTGCAAAATAAGCACAGTGATGATCAGTTCTGATCAGCAGTGCAGAGTGCTCAGAGGGACAAGAATCCATTGTCTCTGATTTAGATACAAATGCAGAAAATTGAATTTCATGGAGTTCTACTCTTACAGTCAGCCTAAATGTTTAAAATAAATAAAGCAAAAAAAAATTATGAATTGTAGCTGTTCGTACTCAAGATGCTACAAGATTTTCTTTTCTGGTATTAGCTTTCAATGATCTCAGCAGAGTTCTTTCACAGCCCTGCTTCCTGATATCCTTTTAATGAGAGATGTCAGGTTGAATTTTCAACCTTGCTCACGCATAACCATGCCCTGTGACACTAACCTATGGGTAGAAAACTTACTGCAGGTGTAGGAGAAATATGACAACATCATATGTCAAAACTGGAAAATAATAATTTTAAGACATACAGTACATACGTGAGATTGACATTATGAATGTCAGCTAGGAATCAAACAGATTTCTTCAAGCTTTCTAATCCATTTAGTAGGGTTTGAAGGATCAATGAAAAAAGAATAAGTATATTAGAATTGATTGAGTGGTGTCTGTACATTCTTTCAGGGCATCTGGAAGCCAAGGAAGATTCCAAATCCAGACTTCTTTGAAGACCTAGAACCTTTCAAAATGACACCCTTTAGTGCTCTGGGACTTGAGTTATGGTCTATGACCTCTGACATATTCTTTGATAACTTCATCATCTGTACAGACCGAGCAGTTGCTGATGACTGGGGCAATGATGGATGGGGTTTGAAAAAGACAGCTGATGGTGCTGCTGAGGTAAAGTGTTTTTCAGTAGAAAGCACAAGGCATGGTTTAAGTTTTCTTCATCCATGTTGTAGGAGATTGTGCATGCTACTAATTTTAGCATTTTCCTAAAGCCTGTGCAGTAGGTGACTTTCCTGTTCTTTAAGTTTGAGCAGTACCTCTTTGGACCAGAATTGTTTTTATTCCAAACCTATGATGTATTTAGGAGCACAGGAAGCTGCCATACACCACATCAGGCTAGTTGGTCCATCTTCCTTCGTAATGTCTATACCATCCTTGCACAACCTGGACATGTTGGTTATGAAAGATTGAAGTTGGAACCTTTCATAACTAGAGTGTATGAGCTGGGTAAGGCTAATGTACAGATCAACAGTGGCTTTCCATGGTTTCAGATAGGAGTGAGTCCTAAGTAAACGTAGAGATGACCAGACTTTAACCTTGAACTATTTGTAAGTAAAGTATGCGATCTGTAACTGACCTATGGGCCTTGCTGTGATATTATATGATGGTCTTCGTTATTCATGCAACTGCATGGTTGGAATGTCATTGCCAGATAAATAGTTGAATCTTCCTGAAAAGCTCTTCATGTTACTTTTATTGCACATGCTAGTTTGAGCAGTGTTGAAACACCATTTTGTAACTTGTGGTATAAGAGTGATTTTACAAATGACTATTAATCAGTTTAATATTTGGTAAGATAGTATACTGTCCCAGTTGTTATTTTCAGTGCTATAAATCAGTGTTTTTTAAGCTACCTGATATGGAGCACTGGCAGTTTGTTTTTTCCCAAAGTGACAGGGACCAGTATAATATTTGTGCCCATTGCTTATGGTTGCATCTTTCTTTCCTGAAAACTATTAATAATAGTAATAATAATAAATTTTATTTTTACCCACCCTTCTGCTAGGCAACTGACTGGCTAAGTTGGCGGACTGGCTAAATAAACCTCACTTACAGTAGACCTCTGTAAATGTTGTTGACTGGGTGGTTGTTAATAGAGAAATACATGGGCTGGCTCTCAGACCCTTTCGTAGCTATGTTGTTTATCATGCACTGGTGAGTACATGCAATTTGAAGTTCTATCTTGTCTTCTAGCCTGGTGTTGTGGGTCAGATGATGGCAGCTGCTGAAGAGCGTCCCTGGCTTTGGGTAGTCTACATCTTGACAGTGGCTCTGCCTGTGTTTCTTGTCATCCTGTTTTGCTGCTCTGGAAAGGTGTGTTTCCTCCTGATTGCATGTTGAGTAGAATCAGAATGGAAATTGATTGCTGATTCTTAAAATGTCATCTTATAATTATCTGTATTGTATTGATTTGTGATTTTATTAACCACTTTGGGGAGGCTTCACTTTTAAAGGCAGCAAAGAAATAATAAAATAAATAAGTGTGAGAAACCAAATTATGGAATATCTCTTAATAACTGTTTTAGAAGCAACCAAGTGCTGCAGAGTACAAGAAGACAGATGCACCCCAACCAGATGTTAACGAGGAGGAAAAAGTAGAGGGAAAAGACAAAGTAGAAGGAGAC
The DNA here is from genome assembly GCA_020142125.1 of Phrynosoma platyrhinos. Taxonomy (NCBI): domain Eukaryota; kingdom Metazoa; phylum Chordata; class Lepidosauria; order Squamata; family Phrynosomatidae; genus Phrynosoma; species Phrynosoma platyrhinos. The sequence goes on from CM034703.1 coordinate 242,570,257, forward strand.
GATGAAGAGGAAGAAGCCAATGAAGAAAAGCCAGGTATGCAAAATAGATGAAAATCCAGTGTTTCTAAAATCATTAAAGCTTTCTCCTTCAACAGTTTTGTATTTTAAAAGTATGAACATGAATGCTGGTATGCAGAAAACACAAGTGGCATCTTTTAAAATAATAGAACTTTCTCTCTATATTTTTTTAGAAGAGAAGCCAAGGGATGATGGTGATGCAGAAACTGCTAGTCAAGAGGAAGATGAGGAGGAGGAGGAGGAAGAAGAAGAAGGAGAGGAGGGAGATAGTAAACCCATTACAGAGGTAAGCAGTTAATTACAAAATTTTGCTTTAGTGGAATAGTAAGCCTAGAAGTTCTAAAATTCTTGGAATACCAACATTTCATGCTTCATAAATCATGAATAACAACCTCCATACCTTTTATTCATGTGATCATTTTTACACCATAGCCTGTAAGGCATGAATTCAGTGATTTCTGAAAATAATACATCTTTACGATTTTTTTTTCAAAAGTCAAAGACTTGTGTTTCAGTGTGCATTTTTGTAAACTGCTGATAAAATTGCTGTAAGTTGAGTGGCCCCAATCCAGTCTTGCTTGTTCCATTGATGGAAGCAGTAACTGACAGTGTAGTGAGAATGGATTGTTTCCTTATACCCTAAAAATCCCCACATTTTCAGGAGTGCAGAGAATCATGGAAGGGAGATAAAAGACAAAACTAGCATAGATCTGCTAATGCAATATTTGATTTAACACTGTTTCCAAAAAATTCATGAGGGAAAATATTTGTTTACTTTTTGCCACCAGTCCTACACCTTGGCAATTGCATGCTGTTCTGCACTGGCCATTCCTGCAGTTCATATCTCCAGTATTTGTCAAAATTGTCAGAATGAAATAAAATGTACCTGTTTTGAGCACTGCTTCCTAATCACAGAGCACTGCCAGTGTGGAATGTCAAATGGACTTTGCCACTTTCACATAGATAAAACAGGGTATTTGCCAATTTGATATATTTATAAAATAAAAGACTTAAAAGAAAATCAGTGCTGTGAATGCTGAAATTTAAATAAAGCAAAATAAAGTATGACACCAGTCTTTTAGAGGTGATGCAGCCTGTTTTGTAGTGAGGCTAGAAAAATAAGTATTTTTGACTACTCATTTTTCTTATTGTCAACATAGTTCTAAACTTTGGAGTTAGATTTAGGAGCTGCTGTTAATGGCATGCAGAGGCACGTAGGAGAACAAATTCAGCTTATGAGGCAAGCCACCAAGTTTTAAAAAGTATTTGTTCAAGAGCATTCTTATACTGCTTTTAGATTTTAAGTATTCCAAGGCAATTTATATTTTAAAAAAGAATATAATAAAGCTAATTGCTGAAAATAATGAAGGAATGATAAAATTATAAAATAGTCCATTAGACAGTTCAGTAAAAACTGGACAGTATAAACAAGCAGATGAATATCCCAGAAATCAACTTGGGCAAGTAGCTTGCCTTTAGCAACTATTACTCCTTTATCATAGCTAATTGCTGTAATAGAGAGATTTATTTTGGACAATAGATATATTTCCAATAAACCTCATTACTTTCTGAACCTTATTTTACATTTCTGTAAAGCCTGTGATATTTTACCTTTGTAGGAGGAAGAAACTGTGAATAGATCCCCCAGAAACAGAAAACCAAGAAGAGATTGAAAGATCCTAAGAACTTGATCTGATTCATTTTCCCCAACATGGTTTTGGGAGAGGACCTTGGATACTTTTTGCTGAAACAAAAAACCTCAAGATTCACCATCCACAGGTTCCCATCAAATGCTCTCCAGTGTAAATGGATGTTTAGCAGTCAAATACTTGCATTGTGTTTTTAAATAGAAAATTCCTGTAGAAAAAATGCATTTAACACAACCCAGCTATGAATATCTGGAATGTTACAAGACTAACATTTTTCTTTGTTTTTAAATAGAATGGTAGAATTGCCAGCCTCGAAACCTTGGCTTTAATTCATGTATTAATCTGTCAATGGAAATGAACATCAGCCCTTAGAAAAATGCTACATATACAACTTTTATATTTTTTTTGTAAACATGGACATTCTTATACATTTATTTCACTTAGTTTTGATCATGTTAAAGTAAATGAGTAAATGCCATTACATTAATGCGTCCAGTTCATTTAGAGAAAGGATGACGTTTAAATCCTTAAAAAGAAATTATATCAAGTGCTCAAACCTTTCTTTTTTGTTGTTGTTGGAAAACCATTATTTGTTCTGTTGGTCATGGGTACTGCCCAGGTGAAACAGTATTCACAATCAGCCTGAATTTGGGAGCAGGTTCTGGTTCAGGGTACTAAGACTTGAGACTGGACTATCTTGTTGCTTTAGGCCTTAAATTGTCTTCAATATGGAATTTGTTTTCTTTGTTTTCATGATTTTTCCCTGTGGTTTTAAAAACTCCTCCTCCTTTTCTACTTTGTGCAGCTCCTATGCAGTTCCTTCAGAATGCAACTTAGCTGCTGTATACTAGATATGCTCAACTCACTGTTACATCTGTTGTGTGGCTTTTTAAAAAACATTCTCAAAGTTAGAACTACTTATTTCTGGGGTCCAAACACTGTGGAATAGACAGTGTTGCTGGTTTTCTGATTATGGCCATTGTATGTATATTCATAGATAAGAGGCAATCTAAAGGCTTACATCAGATGAAGATGTCAGTATTTGTGACTGAGGAAGGAGCATGTTGAAAACTCATTGGGTACATGTAACATACTGAGTCTCAAACCTCTGTTCATGTTATCAAACTTCATGTGAATGTAGGGGGTTCCAATTCCAGCTAAATAATTTTTTTTAAAGTGTGTCGTATTGAGTATCTGACCATGCAGAACCCTTTTTGAATGGAATATGAACTACCAGCTTACATACCTCCAAGGATGAAACTTTGCCCCATAATATTGTAGTGGGATAATGGAAAGAAAAAGTGCTTTACTGGCTGTAGGCCTCTGTTTAAATAAATGGGCAAAACATGTATGTGCACTGAATAAAACACTCCCAAGTTTGGCAGAGAAAATGAACTGAGCTTTTGCTGCCTGCAAGATATGACTGTCCTGCCCAAATTTGTAATCATAAATGTACTACGGAACGTCTTGACTTAGTGCATAGCTTCTTTTCAATTTAAGCTTTAAAATATACTTATGGACCATTTTGCTTTTAGAAACCAAGTTGCTTGTACCTTATAATTTTTATTCTAATTCCCCGATCTTTCCACAGTCCTCTTGCTGTTGCATTGGAAGCTACAGAGCTTGCAGGCAGTGTTTGCTTAACTTGCTCATTTTAGGTTTTCAGGCAGTGGATGAAAATATTGTTTTTAGCTGCCTCTCATCCATTTTTCTGTACTTGCAGTGGGCGTTTTAACACCTCAAACCTATACTAATATTAATGGACTTGAGTTAATATTGTCTTTTGAACAAGCTGTTTTATTCCTTTATTTCTCTGTGGAACATGTATTTCTTTCTCCAAGAAATCTGCATAGATGAACTTTTCAGATAAGGTCAGGACTCAATGCTTAATTTAAAGTTAAAGGTGTAATGCATTTGATACTTGCAGGGTTTCTCTAGAATGCTCTACTGTTTGCATGTTTTGGCTTTTTTCATGTCAGCAAAATTTGCAAAGGCACTACAGAAACTTATGTTTTTACAGTTTATGGCTTGAAATGTACTACTTCAAAAACCTTACTCCCAGTGTATCTTTGTGAACCCATATTACAGAATATTCTACACCAGGAAACTGTCACACTCTTGAAGTAAAACCAGAGTTCATGTAGTTGTGGGGTTTCCAAGTAACTGAGCTGCTGTGACTTGAAGGGTGGTGATTTTCTTTTGTTTCAAGTTTGAAGAAAATATATTTGGATGTATGAAATTTTTTGTGCTGACAGAGTTGTTGAATTGGTAGCAGGAAATAAATACCATATATTAAGATCTTTAAAAAAATTGTACTCTTTCACAGAAGAAAATTTCAAGGTGAATAGGATTTTAGACTACTTTTTGTTCAGAAAATAAAGTCCATTCTAGCATTTTGAAATCCATTGGTGTTAGTGTGTTGGGTCAAAGTAGATACTTTTTCGCCAAGATGAATAAGTGATCTTTCTGAGGATAACACTGCAAAGTTGCACACGTTTAAAATGCTGATGTAAAATGCACTGAGTTTCATATATGGATGTTACAGATGACAGAGGAATCTCATACAATCAACCCTGAGTGAAGAAAAAGTACCCTGAATCTTGAAAGTTAGCTCCACCTAATTTGTGGCAGTATATATGGTGCTTTTTCTTGGCACCCTTCTGCCTTCTCTTCAACTATAGTCTTCAAATGCCAGTATTGCCTCCATACAAGTTTCAGATGCAACCCCTCCCTCAAGTGTTGGAAAAAAGACTGTGATTTTCTCATAAGTCCTGACTGTTATAAAATTGATAAACCTGAAGATGCAGTATGCATATAAATATATTGGTTAAGTTATGAACAAATGTAAGCATACTCTGATTAATAAAGAAAACATAAATCACTGTTTTCTGTTGTCTAGTTTACTATATATTTTTTACCCTTGGATTTTAATCTAAGAGCAGAAATAAGAGACCAAACAGTTGTGAAAAAATTTCATGTAAAAACATGACGGTCAAGCCTCCTGTTTGAAATGTTCTGAAAACATCTCGAGCCTAGGTTAACAGTTAAAAATGACATTAAATGATTTAATTTGTACAAATATTTTATATGTATGTTCCTCCAAGTCACTTGTCTACTTATGGCCACCTTGTGAATTTCATACCAGAGACAGAGCCTACAGCATATGATATTTGTTGGTAGTCTCCCATTCAAGTACTAACCAGGGCTGATCCTACTTAGCTTCAAATATAAGATGGGATGTTTACTTCATTACTAACTCAAGTTGAACTAGTATTTTTTTAAAAAAGAAATAGTATGTGATGAACAACTTGCTATGAAATCTAAGGGGGAATACACCGGCCAAAAGGGCTGCCCGCCCTGATGCTGCCGTCAAGCCGTGCGCCCCACCACACGGCAGGTAGTGTCAGGGTGCTCCCTTAGCACAGTGTTCAGACATGCTGCACCAATGGAGTGTGAAAAAGCCGCCGCAACAAGAGTGGCTTTTTGCCTCTCCAAAAAGGAGTGGCATATGCCAGCTCTTTTTGGAGCAGCAAAGTGCCAGATTGGGGCTGCGGCGCATGGTTCCTGCGGCCCCAATCTGGGAAGGAAAGGGGTGGTAAGATGCTGCCCCTTAGGGGCTGTCTGTATAGCTCCTTAATGATCTGAATTGAGCAAAAAACAAAACAAAACACCTTACTACCCTGCTCTTCAAAATGTGGCTTATTCATATGTTTGTTCAGTCTGTTTTAGCACTGAGAATTATGAACATGACAGACTGCAATTCTACAAACATTTGCTATCTACATGAAAAATTGTCAGGAATCAGTAGGGATGGAATTTTGTAGACGGGGTCAAGCCTTTGGTTGTGTATTTATCTGGTTGCATATTTTAGGGTACCAAAATAAAAGTAAAAATCTGTGAGCTTTAATTAGTTATGACTAGTTTAAACCTGATTGATTTAAGTTAGTCTTTTCTATGTGTGATAGCCTTGATCCAACTAATAGATAATGTGGGTTTTGCTTGTCCATAATCCATATTGGAACAATTTGGTAAAAGTGTAAAGATCAGTGACTTAAATTCTGGTGGCTTTGAGTTGATTTTGGGAGCATCTCACTTGTTTCAGAGATCTCACTATGAGTGCCTCAGAATTATTTCTTTTTGTTTATAAATTGGCACACAGACCTATGCCATTTATTTGGGATTTTTGTGTATTTTCTTAACTTATCGCCTCTAAAAACTGTTTCCATTAATAATGCACAATTCTTGGGCTAGTTTTTTTCACAACAGTAATACTTAAAACCTATTCGGAACTGTTAATATGTATTTCCATTATGTAATTTGAATAAAAGTAATCTTAATTTTATCCAATTAGCTGAGAAGCTCTTCTGGAAAGATTTCGACTCACAACTTCAAGTCAATTATTTTGTATACCTGTTGAGTGATTACAGCTTTTAGTCCTTGACACACCACTGAGCAGAATATAGACCAGGAATCTACTGGTACATTGGTTCACAGTAGATTAGCACAGATTTCCAATTTGTACTGGGTTCATAATTGTAAAAATAAAGATGTTTATCCTTTCTAAATCAGGCTGCTAACAGCATGAAAATTGGAGGGATTTGTGTGCTACAGGGGATTTGTTCCTGAAAAGATGCATGTTCAAATGTCACTGGAACTGGGGCTGAGCACATGTTCAGAGGCAGCCTTGATGTGGGGTCTCAGAATTATAAAGAGTTCTCTGCTATGTTTAACAGTTAGATTAGGTCAAAAGTAACTATCACACACCACTGTGGTAACCTATGATTTAAGTGTGCTGAGAGAGAGCCTCTGTTAGTCAAAACTGGTTCACAGTAAATGAAATGAAATCCTAGTTCTGTGCTTCCATCTGGTCTTGCTTTAATAGACTGCTTTTTCAATGCAGTCCTGTAGTATCAAAAGGCTTTCTCATCTTGTCCTCCAGGTTGCTGTTTTCCTTTTGTTGTGATACATAGTTGGACTCTTGGAGGCACGGGTGTAAAAACTAGAAAATCCCATTAATGAGAGGTGCCCTGTAAGCTAGCAGTAAGACTAGTGTTTCCAAGGATTTCTATAAGTAAGGTGGTCTTTAAAATGACAGTAAGATTTGGATTCTGGTTATCTTGAGGTGTGCTACCTACCCGTGATCTTGTTCTAAGTACATTCTGTAGGGCCATTGTGGTGTAATGGTTTGGGCATTGGACTAGGACACTGGGAGACCAGGCTTCAAATCCTGGCTCGACTACGGAAACCCACTAGGTGACCCTGGGCAAGCCACACTCCCTCAGCCTCAGAGGATGGCAATGGCAAACCCCTCTGAACAAATCTGCCCAAGAAAATTCCACAAAAGGTTTGCCATAGGGTTGCCATAAGTTGGAAACAAATTGAAGGGGCACAGCAACAATATATGGAGGGTGCTGAGCAGGCTGCCCCATTTCACCACCTCAGGTGAGCCCTCATACATTTAACTTCTTCCTTGTTGGCTGGTGCAGCACAGAACACCCCTTCTGCTCCCCTACTGAGTGACCTTGGGCAAGTCACACGCTCTCAGCCTTAGAGGATGGCTAAGGCAAACGCCCCTCTGAAGAAACATCCTAAGAAAACTCAGTGATACATTCACCTTAAGGTTGCTGTAAGTCAGAAACGATTTGAAGGCAAACAACAATTTAAGCCTTTTCAAATCTTCCCATAACTGAGCAGTGGGTGCTTCTTTCCTCCCAGTATGGGTCAGGAGAGAGCTTTAAAAACCGACCTAAATGTGACAGGCTTTTTTTAATCTAAAGGAATGGTTGGGGTAAATTTAAAAAGTTTGGCTTTGGTAAGAATTTACATTTGTTAGCATGTATGTATGTATGTATATATGTACTGTAGTGCACAGGGATTCTGTAGCACCTTTGAGACTAAAGGCCTAAGCAGACTGCCAGAAATAGTGCACATTATATTGAGGCACTGCCCTGGCTCAGTGCTAGGGAGTCATGGGAATTGTGTTTTTTTCTGAGACATTGAGCCTCCTCTGTCAGAGAGCTCTGGTGCCACAATAAATTACAGTTCCCATGACTCCCTAGCACTGAGCCAGGACAGTTAAAGTGACCTCAAGCTGGACTATTTCTGGCAGTCTGTAAAGGCCCTAAAATACTCATGCTATCAGCTTTTCTTTCAGTTAGTCTCCAAGGTCCTACAAGTTTCCTTTGCATTACATATAGAAAGAGAGAGAACACTGTAGTGGTTTGAGCGTTGGACTAAAGACCCTGCGAGACCAGAGTTTGAATCCTGGTTGGGGCATGGAAACCCACTGGGAGACCTTGGGCGAGTCACGCTCTCTCAGCCTCACAGGACGGCAATGGCAAACCACCTCTGAAGAAACTTGCCAAGAAACCAAACCCATGATAGAGTGAGTTGCCTTAGGGTTGCCATAAGTCAGAAACAACTTTGAAGGCACCTAACTGTGTGTGTGTGTGTGTTAATAAATATAAATGCCCAAGCCAAGTTCTCTAATACGGCAGCAATTTTATTGGCCTTGGCTTGGTCTTTTATTTTAAAAAGTTAGTGATATGTCCTCCTTTTAGGGCACAACGACAGGCAGCAGCGTAGCGTCTTCCTCCTTGGCTGCTTATTTCCTGAGGAGAGAGGAAGGCGCCTGAGGGGAGCATCTCAACTCTTCGGTTGGGAGGGGGGGCGAGAGGGGGCCACTTCCGGTCAACCACGAGGCCCCGCCCTTTATCGTCTTCCGGACAGGTCGCGGCGGGGGGGGAAGAGCCGGAGATGAAAAGAGATTTCCTCCCAGGCTCTACTCCCGTCCTCTTTTCCTACTGGCCCGTGGCCGTGTCACTCAATGCCTGCGCCAATGAGCGTGTGGGTCGTGACGCCGTTTAGGAAAGCCCGCCTCCTTTGAACTGGGCTGGCTCCGAGGTGGAGGGCGGGAGGGAGGGGGGAGGAGAAGGGGGCAAAGCAGTTTCAAAATGGCGGCGGCCGAGGCGCGGATAACAATGGGGGACGGGAGGCTGGGGCGGCTTCAGGCCTGAGGCGGGGACCGGGCAGCGGGGAGGCAGGGAGCGGGGCCGGGGCCGGGGCCGGGCCGGAGGCGAGTGCGGCGCCCGCGCCTGGAAACGAAGACGACGAGGAAGGAGGCGGCGGAGGAGGAGGAGGCGGAGTGGAGTGGCTGGGACCCAGAGCTGCCGGGCGTCCCTCGCCGCCGCCGCCGCCGCCGCCGCCGTCCATGGCGTCGTGAAAGGCCTCCTCTTCCCCTTCCTCCTCCTCCTCGGCCCCGGCTGATGGTCCTCCCTCCCTGCCCGATGGCGGAATTCGCGGTTCCGCGGCACAGCGCCGTCATGGAGCGCCTCCGCCGGCGGATCGAGCTCTGCCGGCGGCACCACAGCGCCTGCGAGTCCCGCTACCAGGCCGTCTCCCCGGAGCGCCTGGAGCTCGAGCGGCAGCAGACCTTCGCCCTCCACCAGCGCTGCCTCCAGGCCAAGGCCAAGCGCGCGGGGAAGCACCGGCAGCCGCCGCCTCAGCCGCCCCCCGCACAGGCCTCAGCCGCCCCCGCCGCCCCCGCCGCCGCCTCCTCCTCCTCCTCCTCCAACTCCTCTTCCGAGAGACCCGGAGCCAACGGCCTGGACGCCGACACCGCTGGCGGTGAAGCCCAGCCACAGCAACACGGCCGCAGCAGCAGCAGCAGCGCCCTCATTGCGGTGAGGCCCGCCGGAGGGGTTGCTTTGCCTTTTGGGGCGTCCGCACTGCATAAATAATCCGGTTTGACGCCGCTTGAACTGCCAGG
>CM034703.1:242583343-242617380 GCA_020142125.1 Phrynosoma platyrhinos
CTGGAAAAGTTGGGGGTTGTCTTATATGCCCAGTCGTCTTATACGTCAGAAAATACAATATATACACTGCTTCATACCACACTAAGCAGTCTCTAAGCGGTTTACAACTGTAAGCTAATGAACAGAATTCCACCCATGGAAACATAGAATCCAGGATCCTCATGGTGGATAAGAAAGCATTCTGATGTGCAAAAATGTGAAAATTTTCTGTAAATTCCTTGGAATTTTACTTACTTACAGCCTAAAATACTCTAAAGGCACCAGACTCCATCTGATCTTGGAAGTTAAGTAGGGTCAGCCCTGGCTAGTAGTTGGGTGTGAGACTGCCAACAAATACCAGGTGCTATATTTCAGAGGAAGGAACTGGCAAAACTACTTCTGAGCATTCCTTGCCTAAGAAAACCCTAGGAAATTCATGGGGTTGCCATAGTTTGACAAGCAACTTGAAGATGCGTACATATACACTTAGGGTGTTTACTTAGTAAGATTTTCTATATCTTTACAACAAATAAATTTGAGGTATATTTAAATCAGTTGATACTGCTACCAGTTTGTTTCACTCATAAGCAAGAAATGTGTATTTTCTTAACATATTTGTTAGAGTAGTTATTAAAAATACTAAAACTAAATTAGTATTAATATGAAAATGGTGGTGGTGTTATATTTAAATTCACTTCAATAAACCAGTTCTAATCTCAAAATAAAGCTTGTGAGCTTGATTGATTGTGATTTTCTTCTGAAACTAATATTCCCATTTAAAAAATATTATGCACATGCATTTTTTAACCTGGAAAATAGCAATATCCCAAATGTTCCGTGGCACACAGTACTCCCATCAGAATTGAACAGACCTCTTGTTGAGCTTGCTGTCTTGCAGTGCAGGCGCCCCTGCCCTGACAAACCTTAGGCGTACTTGAGAACCGCATCTTGTGCAGGCAATACCTATGCCCCAGGAAATGTATCTGTTTTGTTTGGGAGATTTTGAGACTGATTACATTCTCGATTCATCATTGATAGCAATTACTTGGCCTGTGGGACATGTGATACCTTGCTTCCGGAGGGAATGCCTATGGCTTTCTGGCATTTGGCTGCCTGTAGGAAGCCATGATGTGCAATCAGAAGAATAGGGGAGCATTTGGAGCTGTTTTATATGGGTCAAAATATATTTCTCTGAATATGTTGGAGAATGTGCTCTAAAACAAGTTAAAGTAGGGCATTAATGCCCCCTTCCCCATTTGTCTCTAATTTCCTAGCAGCTTGATAATGCTGGCTACTGGCAAATCACATTACATTTTATTGTAAAAATAACAATTTATGGGTTATAAAGAGGTAGGAGCAATTGGAAGTACCTGTGACTTAAATGGCAATAGATTAATTAGCTTTTCTTTGGTTCTACAAGATACAGTGGCTAAAAATAAGTCTCTGCTGTAGCAACAGTCTACTTCACTACCTTATAGGAATAAGGACTCCATCATGAAATTACTTGAAATCATTTCTGTAGTTGAGATATTGTGGATAGTTGTATGTTTTGTGAACTGGGAAGGCATTGCTAACATAATTCTTAATTTATCTTCATTATTAATTGAAATATACAGAATTATCAGAGTAAATACATTTATTTAAAACATTTATAATATCCCAAGTACAGTTGAATCTATGTTGTGGTTCATTTAAGATTTGATCTAGAGAGGCAATTGGTTTTGGCTTATATGGTTGTGGAAAATCTCATATGAATGATAAATACTGCTGTATACAAATTAATATATCTTAATTATTATTTAGGGGGGTTGCCGACTGTCAGAAATAGTGCAAATTGAGTCCAATTTAAGGGTTAGGGTTAGGGAATCATGGGAACTGTATTTTATTGTGGCACCAGAGCTCTCTGACAGAGAAGGTTCAATGTCTTAGAAAAAAAGCAATTCCCATGATTCCCTAGCACTAACCCTAATTCTAAAAGTGGACTCAATTTGCACTATTTCTGGCAGTCTGCAAACCCCCCCCCATAGTCTCCTCTATATTTTTCTTCTTAATCTGGTTACAACTATGGTGCTAGAATTTTTTTCCAGGAGGAATAATCAGGGTGTTAATTACGGAAAAACTGCTAGAGAAGTAATTTCACTAATTTTAGATTCAGCATGTAATTGTTTAACTGCCTTAAATAGATTAAAAGCATTTAGTACATTGGCAGATAATATTGATTTCTTTTTCAGTGTTTCCTTTCCTTTGAGATTTCATCTTAGAACAGGTTTTTCTTGCCTTGACACTACTTTGGCGGGGCTGATGTCTGACTCATTTGCCAAGCTTCTGTAAACTGCTCTTTGGAGAGAGCTGCATGTGTTAGTGTGTATTTTGCCCATTTTTGTAGACTGACAAATATATAAATCTTAGCAAAAAATAAAATGTTTTTTTAAAAAAAAAATACAGGTTTAACCCATCTACAAAAAAGCTTATTACAGATTACTACAATTCATTTACAATATTGATGTTAGCTGAAAAAAATTAAGGGTCAAACTGGACAGCATTCTCTGTGTGTACTGCTGTCTTAAAGACTAGAGGCTGGGAGATGGGAGCAAGGTGCCTGCCGTCTTTACTGCTCTTTACCATCCAAGCTAGCTTTATGCCTTCAGGTACAGCGAATGGATGCTGTCCCACTGCTAAAGAGAGAGCTCAGAAAAATTACTTTATTGGACTATGACTTCTGACATTTCCCCAAGGAGCATAACCAGAGGATTCTGGGGATTGTAATTCAAGAAATTACTACCCAACTTTTGGTTTAAAACAAGTTCAACTGCTGACCCACTGGTTCCTTATCACACTGTTATTCTACTTAATCTGCCATGGCACCATCCTGTGGAATTCTGGGCCAAGCATGTCCTGGCTGAGAATTTTTAATGCCCCCTCCCTAAACTGCAAATCCCAGGATTTCACAGGATCTTGCCATGGCAGTTAAAGTGGAACATTAGTATTATAACAGTATATTGTGATAAGGTTCTTGGTTTTTGTATGTGGAATGGGGGAGTGCCGTCTTGTTCTTTGCCTCAGGCAGCAAAATGACATGAGCAGGTCCTGGTATCCACGGAACTTACCAAGCCCTCTCTGGATTGTTTTTGAGTCTCTCTACTTCAATTTTGTAAAGAGCTTTTTTTTTTAACCTGTGCAAACTTTGGAGATTCCCCAAATCTGCTAATACTTTCTCCTTGTGAGTGGGCGGTGACATTTTGGCTATGTAGGTTTCAGCTGTCACATAATGATTTTGCTATTAGTATAGGATTAGTTTATTATTATACAGTAGCTGGCATCTCTGGTCAAAAACGTAGTAAATTATTAAGGATAAGTACTAGGATCTGAAATACTAACCCTTTTGTAGAAGGGGGAAAAAAGGTTAAATGCAGTTTCTCCAATTACAACAAACTATGGCCAGTTTGTCCTGTTATGAATTACAATGGTATAAATTGGACTTAGGGTATTGCAACTCACTTTTTTGGTTCTTGGAGGAATTGGAATTCTTCACCAACCCTGCAACAACCTTTTAAGCAATAAAGCCGCCTCAGCACAGCCATTTTTATGTCATTGGAGAGCAAGAGGGATCAGCTGAAATGCAGTCAGCTATTTTCAAGCTGGACACACGGCAAGGACGTTACCTGTAGGGTCTTCCTGTGGAGCCCTGGAGGTCCTATGGTCGCCTTTTGCAGCCTATCTAGGTGCCCAAAAAGTAGCTGGATGCACTGATTCCCTCTTCCCAAGTCTCCAGTAACATGGAAATGGCTGTTTCACTTAAAAAGTGGATTTGGAGGGGTTGTACCAGAGGTTGTAGCTACGAAGATGTACCTAAATGCCACACGTACATATCCTGATACAAGGTTCCAGCCCATATTTCAAACTTCTGTTTAAGTCAGGCCTGTGCAAGCCATTAAGACGAATGCAGCCATGTTTGTGAGCCTACTAGAAACTTGGCTGGGATTACAATGCAGAGCATTTGGTGAGCACCTAGTTGAACACATGGTTGACCACAGTTGCCACTGGCCTGAAAAGTTAACAGAATAGCAGAGACATCTCAGCTCACAGAAGCAGCCCCTGGAATCTGAGAGACTGTGCAGTTGTTTTTACGAGTAAGCTGTGAAGTCCACTGTCTGTATAGGCTTGACGATCACAGGTGAGAAGCCACTTGTCCCAGAACACTTTCACTGAAGCCAGGGGCCTTCATTAGGGCCACCATGTATACAGTTGGCCCTCTGTATCCATGGATTCCGCCATCCATGGCTTGAAAATATTCAAAAATACCTCTCCTCTGAGCTAATCTTGATTTTACCATTTTATATAAAGTACACCATTTTACTTTGCCATTGTAAATAATGGGACTTAAACATCCACAGATTTTGGTATCCATGGAGCGTTCTGGAACCAAACCCCAGTGGCCACCAAGAGCCCACTGTAATGGTATTCCTATACATAGGTGACAGTTCCATATAGGAAAAACCAGATGTAAACTGGAAGTTAGGATAGCAATGGCAAGTAGCTATGATAAAAACACTTGTTTTTGATTTGTATGCATTGTGAGACCCCTTTTCAAGTTGCAGCTTATATGGATACTGTAGTTTTATCTAACCATTGTTTTCTTACACAAAAATGATATGAAAAATAAGAAAAAAATCTTGTATGAACTGGCCTTTCAAGTACATAACCTCAATAATTTTAGGTTGTTCCCAAATGAAGAACAGATCTTCATTGTGTCATTGAGTGCTTTATATGATGACAGAATGTGATGTTGCTTTCTGTCTCTACATTAGAATGCTAAACTTAAGATGATGATGAAAATCCTAGCTTCTGATCTAAGACTTCATAATATGTCCTCAAAGTAATGGTAACACTAATTGGGAGACAGTCTTTGAGAGAAGAATAGAGAATCTGTCCCAATAGTCAACCCTCCATATCCATGGACTCTTTATCCACAGATTCAACCATCCATGGCTTGAAAATAATTCAGAAAAATATAAATTCCACAAAGCAATTTTACCTCGCTATTTGTATTTAATGAGACTTGAACATCTACAGATCTTGGTATCTGGGGGGTGGGTCCTTCTAGATGTAGTAATTGTAGAACCAAACCCAGTGGACACCAAGGGCAATTCAGTTTTCATAAGCATATTCCAGTGGCCAGGGATGAGGGGAGTATAATCCAACAAAATCTGGAGAATTACAGGTCCCCAGCCCTGTTCTAGGGAATTCTTTGCTGATAAGAATTTTCACTTGCTGTTTGCACAATGTTCTGTTGTGTGGGAATCAAAACCTTTGCTTCTACAATTACTATATCTAGAAGGCAATATAAAAGAAAGATATACATCATATTTCCCTCTCATGAACCAGTTGCTGATCATTAAATATAACTGGTTTGAGAAAAACATATTTTTGAATTTATCCTCTTGTGCAAGAATATCGATCGGTGAATTTGTAGTTAGGCCTAAATAAATAAAAATACACAGTGGAAGCTGCCGGAACAAGTCCTGTGCTGCCTCCAAAGAAGTTAGTGACAGTAAAAACCAGGGCTGATTTTGGGATTACTCCTTGTCCTACTTTGGAGTAAGATATTTTTTCTTAATGTTACTCCTACTCCTGTAAAAACCTTTTACTCCTTACTCCTACTCCCCAGCCCTGGTAAAAACTAAAGTGGCTTTACATTTTTGTCATATAGGTTATACAGATAATTCTGTATGTTCATAGCCTTTTTATATACTTTTATTTAACATTAAATCCCTATAATTTAAATAGTACGATACTTAATAAGGCAGGAAATTTGAATTCTTTAGAAAACACCATTATAGGTTTGCTTTAGGATACACCAGAAGTTGGAAATGACTTGAAGGCACAGACAACAACAACAGTTAACAAAGGTCTCTTCCCTCTAGCTAAATTTAGTTGACCTTTACATAGTGAAAAGGGTTTCTCCAAATGAAGAGCTAAAACAACCAATTGAAAAGGGTGGTGATGACAATTTTTGTGTCTATACACAGATGGGTACTAGATACGTTGAGAGCCAATGTAGTGTAGTGGTTTAAGTGTTGGACTATGACTCTGGAGACCAGGGTTTGAATCCTGGTTTGGCCATGGAAACCCACTGGGTGACATTGAGCAAGTCATGCTCTCTCAGCCTCAGAGAACAACAATGGCAAACCCCCTTTTAAGAAAACCCCATGATAGGTTCCCCTTAGAGTCGCCATAAGTTGGGAATGACTTGAAGGCACACAACAACAAACTAGATACATAGATTGATTGTCAGTTAAAGAAAAGATCTAAACATGTTTCCAAATTTTGCTGAACATCTCTGGATCATCTCTTTGTGGCACATAATGTGTTGATTCATGGAGAAATCTAGAATGTTCTTAAACAAATTGTACATTCTGAATTCCTGGACTCTGATACAGTTCACTTTAATGTTGTTTATTATCTTGCAGTCCAGTTTTGGAAAATGTTCCTGTTTGCAGGAGTATGACTTGAATAGGGAGAATTAATGAAAATTTTAATTTCAAAGGCAAGTCCTGACATGATTCTGTGACACTTTCCAGATAGGTTTAGTGACATATCAACTCCAGAACTTGTGGAAGTGATACCATCTCCTGCATTTTGCCCATTTTTAAAATGTCTGCATATTAACATCGGGGGAGGGATGGAGACAGAGAAGTATGAAAACCAGTTTTCTATTGTGTATGTCAAATTTATAAGTCAGTAAGTGAGATTGGTTTTGAGGGAAGCCTTTCATTGTGGTTGTATCATGTTTTTCCCTGAATGCAATCTGTTTTCCAGTAGTAAATATCAAAGTTTGCAGATGCTAGAAGTAAATGGGTGTAAAATTTGAATGGCTTCAGGAAAGAGAGTAGAATATTAACATTAGCTAGCAGGGTTTTTTTCCCTTCAGATTTTGAGATAGCAGGTGCATCATGGTTAGGCCTCTCTGATACAGTCCTAATTGATTATGTTGAGCTCTTGCTGTTTTTGAAAACACTACTCTGCTACGAATCTGTAAAATAAAGAGTATACTATAATTTTTGCTATAAAAATTCTGAAGAGAAAAGGTTTATTAATTAAAATGTAGTTACCACCTACTTGCAAACTGGGTGCTTTACAAATGGAAAATTACAAACCGTCAGTAAAATCGTAATCAAAACAAATAAGTTGATTGATTTAATATCAAAATATTAGAGTGTTACTAATCACCAGTGAAATCTGAATAGTAAAGGCAGGGGGGGGAAAAGTAAAAGTGAGAACTAGATACCTGCTGGAAGAAGAAGTCTTAACATAGCCTCTGAATGAAGGCTGCTACTGAGAAGGTTCTTTTCTCTGTTAGCCATCAGTTACCATTGTAAATAGTAGCCTCCAAAGAAAAGATTCTCCAAAGATGTTCTTAATAATTACGCAGAAATGTGGCAGAAGATACATCCTCAGATGGCTTAGCCTTAAGCCATTTAGGCCTTTAAAGGCCAGCACCAACATTTTGAATTGGGCCCTGGTAACTCACTGGTAAGCAAGTGTAGTTGATATTTTCAAGGTGACCCTTCCCAGCAAGCCTTACTGCTCTGTTCTGCACTAAGTGGAATTTCCCAACCATCTTAAGAACTAGTCCACTTATATGAAGTCGAAGGCTTTCACAGCTGACATCCATAGGTTTTTGTGGTGTTTTTGGGCTGTGAGGCCGTGTTCTAGAAGAATGTATTCCTGAATTTCGCCAGCATCTATGGTTGGCATCTTCAGAGTATTTCTCTGTATATTCTAAAACATGGCCACACAGTCTGAAAAATCCACAAAAAATTATGGATGTCGGCCCTGAAAGCCTTCAACTTCACATTAATTTGTATTGCATAAAACTTATTCTTTCCACAAAGAGCTCCATCCTGCTAGCTGTGTTGGTACAGTGCTATGAACTACAGCTGCATAGTACAGTACTGTCTTCCAGCATTAGCCTGTGTAATGCTTTAGCCTAGAAAGACCAGAAGGAATGTGGCTGCTGTACGCCTACCTTCTGTTTAAACACTGGGCAATCCTATGAGAGTTGCATGTGTAATGAACTCTTTTTGTCTCAGGTAGCACTTTAGGAGCCCTGGTGGCGCAGTGGTTAAATGCCTGTACTGCAGCCACTCACTCATAAACCACAAGGTTGTGAGTTCAATACTAGCCAGGGCTCAGGCTAGACTCAGGCCTGCATCCTTCCGAGGTCGCTAAAATGAGTACCCAGCTGTTGGGGGGCAATGAGCTTACAATTGTAAACTGCTTAGACACTCCATAGCACGGTATGAAGCGGTATATAAATGAAGCTGCTTTTGCTTTGCTTTAGGGCAGGGGTAGGCAACCTTTCCCCTTTAAGGGCCAAGGGACTTCAGCTCCCAGAATCCCAGGAGCTATTGGCCAACATGGGACTATTGGCCAACATGGCTGAGGCTTCTGGGAGCTGAAGTCCCTCGGCCCTTAAAGGGGAAAGGTTGCCTACCCCTGCTTTAGGGGTATAAGGAAATTGTTTAAGTATTTAAAATATCCATTCATGTTTGACTGTTCTTCAAGTGATTCTCCATACTAAACACTGATCAAGTCCAATACTGCAAATCTCATGTGGTCCCAGATCTTTCACTGTTTTTCTAGTAATGTACAATACTTCAGAATAATAGGGAAAGTAGAGCCCAGCAAAGCAAAGCAAGGTTGTGGGAAGCAACCATGCACAGTAGTGTTTCCAAGATGGGTCTCAAGCAGCAATAAAAAGTTCTGGGAAAATTCAAAGCTATTAAAAAAGGTTTTTTTTTACAGTCCCTGCTTTTTGGGGGGTAGGGTGGGGGGGAAGTATACATTTTGGAAACTGGATAATTGATGTTGATGTTTTGGTCCCCTAGAGGGGTCTGATGTCACTTTGTTTCAAAAAAAAAGTCCTGAGGAAAAGAAAGGGGAAGGAACTGACATTGAATGCTAATATTCTTATGTAAAATCTAATCTAATCAGTTTCATTTTCTGATCTGTCATTGCTGGCAGTTGCTGCTGCTTCTAATCTTTCATTTTATCATCTTCATGTACTTCTAAAAACTGGAGGCAGACTTGCCTGCATTGAGACAATGTCTTAAATAGCTCATTCACAACTCTATAAGAAAATATTTCATAATGACGAAAAAATATTTTGGGGGAGGCTGGCAGAATCATTTGTGGGGGAAGAATGGAACTTCCTCACATTTTTCCAAGGCTAGAATTTCATTTTTAAAAGGAAGTTACATATGGTGAAAGCATTCCATTTTATTAACTCTGATGTGAGTATAGCTTTTAATTCCAGGCCTCAAATAATTAAATAAGATAATTATTTAGGAGATGTTTTACAACTACAGTGGAAACCATTGTCTTTGACAAATAATAGACTAGTGCCATGCTAGAAAGCCGCAATGAGAATACTGAAATGTATGACTAATTTAGCACTGTTTCTCTTATAGCAGCTTCATGAAACAGTGAAAAGGAAGCTTGATAGTTCTGTTTCGCCTCAGAATGGTGACCAGCAGAATGGCTATGGCGACATGTTTTCTATGCCCAAGAAATTGCGTCATGATGATAGTCTTGGTGGGTTGACTGGCTCCTCCAATGGAATTCCTCCTGTATCTCCTCTCCACCAGCTTGACAGCAAACCTTCCAGTGGAGACACTTTACAGCTCAATGGGAAACATCCCATAGCGCTGGATAGCATCAGCAAAAAGTGTCTGCCAGACTCCAACCTTCAGTTGAATGGAAGCAGCGATACTAATGACTCATTCGCTTTGGGTATTAATAAGGAGCTCAAACAAGAACCACCAGATGATCTTCCTTGTATGATTACGGGACCAGGAAGTTCCATATCTCAGAGCAATCTGATGCCTGATCTTAACCTTAATGAGCAAGAGTGGAAGGAGCTCATTGATGAACTGAACAGGTCAGTGCCTGATGAAGACATGAAAGATCTTTTTACTGAAGACTTTGAGGAAAAGAAGGATGTTGATTCTACTAATTCAGCTGCACAAACTCCATTACCACAAGACATCATTATAAAGACTGAATTTTCTCCAGCAGACTTTGAACAAGAGCAGATGGGATCTCCACAGGTCAGATCATCTTCAGTTGGCACAACATTTATTGGTACCTCTTCTGTCCCTGTTAGCTCTGCTTCTCCAACAGTTAGTAATTCTCAAACAATGTTCCAGCCTTCCAATCAGTCGGTGACTGATAATTCCAGCCAGTCCATGATGCAGCCATCCAACCAGTCTCAGAATGTGCAGAGGCCTCTGCCTAGTTCACTGTTATCTGGACAAAATACAGGGGGCACCAAAGAGATGTCATCTGCTAAACAGCTCCAGCAGATAGCTGCAAAGCAGAAGAGAGATCAGTTGTTACAGAACCAACAGCAGGTCCATCAATCCAACCAGATTTCTAGCTGGCAACAGTCAGGATCTTCTCACAGTCCATTGGCTGTCCCATATACTATGGAAAATCCCACTAGCCCTTCAGTTTACCAACAGGACTTCAGTAACCAGAAACTCATGATGCCCAATATACCAAACAAGAATTCTCCCAGGGCTGGAGGTGGTTATCATGGTGGAAGTATGTTAAGCCATCAGCCGAACAATTTGACCCAGAACTCTGTGTCAAATCAAAACTCTGTGCTGGACTATGGGAATACAAAACCTCTTACCCATTACAAGGAATGTGGACAAGGAGTTACATTACCTGGACAGAATAAGACCTCTATGTTGGCATATATGCAGCAACGCCAGCAACCCACATTGCCTCATATGAGCGAAGAGCAGAATGGGATGTTTGCAGTGAAGAAATCTGGAAACATTGCATACAGGACCCTAGTACCACACAGCCAGGTAGGTGCTTTTAGTAGTAGTTTGGCTTTGGCAAGTGCGTGTGTGTGTGCGTGTGTGTGTGTATGGAGGGGAGGGGAGGGGAGGGGGTGTTGAATAAGTGGAACAAAGGGCAAACTGGGCCAGTTCTTATAGTAGACTAATTGTAGAGAATAGAGAGAGCCAATGTGCTATAGTAGCTTGAGCATTGGACTACACCTGAAGATCAGGGCTTGGATCTCCACATGGCTAAGGAAACCCACTGGATGTCACATTCTCCTCAGAGGGAAGCAAATTTTACTAATAAAACCCTGTGATAGGTCACCTTGTTATTGCTGGTATGTGCTTTCAAGTCATTTCTGACTTATGAAGACCCTAAGGTGATCCTAACACAAAGTTTCCAGAAGAGTCCTGGTGGCGCAATGGTTAAATGCCTGTATTGCAGCCACTCACTCACAAAACACAAGGTTGTGAGTTCAGTACAAGCCAGGGGCTCAGGGCCGACTCAGCCTTGCATCCTTCCGAGGTCACTAAAATGAATAGCCAGCTTGTTGAGGGCAATTAGCTTACACATTGTTAACCGCTTAGGGCAGGGGACCTAAGGGCCGGGGGCCGGATGCGCCCCCCGAGGCCTTTGGGCCGGCCCCAGGCCGGTCCTGCCACCACCACCACTGTCCCCTGCTACCCCCGGTCGCCGCCGCCTCCCACCATGATGATATTGATTATTGTTGTTACTACTTGTTCTTGGGGTTTTCTTGGCAAAATCTCCACAGGGGTTTTGCCATGGCTTTTCTGGGGCTGAGAGAGTGTGCACGCATATTTATTTATTTATTTATTTATGGTGCTTCGGCCCCCCAGTTGTCTGAGGGACAGCAACCCGGCCCCTGGTTCAAAAAGGTTGCCTACCCCTGGCTTAGGGAATGCTTAAGCGCACTGATAAATGGTATAGAAATGTACTTGCTATTGCTATTTTCTTAGCAAGATTTGTCCAGAGGAGTTTGCCATTGCCTTCCTCTGAGGCTGAGAGAATGTGATTTACCCAAAGTCACTTAGTAGCTTTCATGGCTCAGCAGGGATTTGAACCCTGGTATCCAGACTCATAGTCCAAAGGTCAAATCACTACACCACCAGGTTGCCCTAAGTCAAAAAGAACTTGAAGGCACACAGTAACAAATATAAAGATGATCTTTCATTGGGAAAGCAATATGCTGTTCCATGTTTTGACTGAAAAAATGTGACCTCTTGAACAATAATTTGTGATCTAAACTGCCCATGACATGGACACTTTTTCTCTTGCCACTGAATTCATACTTAAGGTATCAACAGTTCTTTGACGACAGAAGGAGCTGGACAGAATGGGGCTTCTGTTGGCATATATGCATCATAGAACTGTTCTCAGTTCTTATTTTATTTGTTATATTTATTTATATCCCGCTCTCGCTCTCGCTCTCCCCCACCCACCCCACACATTGGAACTCAAAACAGACCTTCTTCAGGATCTGTTAAACAGAGTGGAGTTAATATTAGGATGCATTTTTTAATCAGTTTGCCTGGAGTTGAAGCTTTCTCTCTTTTCTTAGCTGTTGGAAAATGTTTTGTAGTTGGCAGTTGGATGATCCACTTTGTCATCTCAGAGTAGGTGGCATCATGGATCTGATAGAACATTACATATGGTTTTGAACATTACTAGTGGTGTTTGATCACTTGATCAAACCAAAGAACGTGGGAAGACAAAGAATTGTTCTCTCTGTTGTGTGCATGTGTTTAGTGTGAGGGATCATTAAATACCTGTGGGAATACAGAGTTTGCAAGTAAAAAAAATATATATATTAGTTACAGTCTTTTGTTTGCTACTGTTTACTGGAATTATTGAAATCCATAAATCTTTGTCCTGCCATGATTGGTATGTGGTAGTAGTGTCTGCAGTGAGACAGCAATGGAAAGAAGAAGCGCATCCCTCTGCCTTATTACAAAAGAAGCATGTTGCAGTTCTCTTCAGTCATTTTTCGTGAATCTTCTGGGAATTCATGGAGCTGCTTTTTGGTACTTCCTCTAGGTGGCAGCTCCTCCACACAAAGTATCTCTTGGCTCCTTTCAGTCCCAGCTGAAGTTAGACAGCAGTGGTTGTATGGTGACGTTCTTCAGGGCTGGGGTAGTTAAAAACAGAAAAGACCTGGTGGCATATTTCTCAGGCGAGGTCCAGGCTGCCTATACTCTATCTTGACGTTTGCTTTTGCAGGATCAGAATCCAGCTGCTGGTATTCCTCGCATTCCTGTTTCTGTTCCTGGCCCTGGTGGGAACACGCAGCCCCCCAGTGTTTCCATGGCAGGCAACCATGGCAGCCCAGCCTATCTCAGCAGTCAGCAGCAAGCGGCTGTACTCAAGCAGCACCAGATGCTACTGGATCAGCAGAAACAGCAAAAGCACTTGCTCCTGGAACAACAGAAACAGTTTCTTATGGGACAGAGGCAACTTCTTGCTGAGCAGGTAAGAGATGTCAGAATGAGAAAGAGTAGCCTTTTCCTTTTTGACCAGGCTTAACTGTTTTGATGGACTTAAATTGTTATTATCAGATAGGTATATTGCTTGTTTAATCTCAGGCTGCATGAGAATTTACAGGCTATTCCTCCATTGGTGGTTCCCAACTTTTGTTTCTCCAGCTGCTTTGGACTTTAGTTCCCAGAAACACTAGTTAGCATGGCCCATGGTGATCCCCAAAGATTGAGAACCCCTGCCCTATGTACATCCAGTAGCCTCTTTCTCCACCACTTGTTTATGTCCATTGATCTCTTTAGGCTTGTTCTCTGCTGGCCCTGGTTGGATTTAATGGACTTATGTTGCAGAAGGATGGGTTTTGATTGTGAATTTGGAAAACCTTCTTAACACTTAAAAGCAGCCTCACAACGGGACCATATGGGTTCTCATCCTCTGTTGACCCTAAATCAAAGACTCATGGAGATGTTCTAGGATTTCTGCAGTGAGTATGGAGGGTTGTAGGCCATCTGGTTTAAGACCCCCTCCAGCTCAATAGTTCTCTGGAGAATTGGCTTAAAATAGCATCTGGAAGGCTTTTGGTGATATAGGCATAATATGATTAACAGCTTTATAACCATTAAAAGCAAATACAAGAAAGCTGAGTCTAGCACACTTGAGAGAGAATTCCCTCTACCAAATGTGGGAAGTTTTGGTGTGTCAACAGTATTCTGGTAGGCAGTTCTTGGGTTTAAGAATCAAATGAGAGGCAGAAGGGAGACTCTGCTTCACAGTCTTAGTAGCTGCCATTCAAAAGCTGACTTGAAATTAGGTCGCAGGATGTGCCTTTTTTGTAGCGGAGATAAAGTTTTGCCTTACCTTTGCCAAAAAAGGATGGAGGGAGAAAGCTTGCTGAATAAAACAATTAAAAATTTGAAATCATTTCCAAAAGGAGGCAGGACAAGGTAGACAGGAAAATCAAGAGGGATGTGTGTCATAATCGAGTGTTAATTTTGAAGGAGCTGAGCTGAGCTGAGTTTACTTTTTAGGTGAAAGAAATAACTAGAACCAACCATTTGAATGTGAAATAGCATAAACTAAGACTTTTTGCAGCTTCCCCTCTTCAGTCTCTCTGTATTTGATTCCATGAGCCACTGTTTTTTACCTGGTGCTGGATGATAGGCCTTGTGGTTTTACTAAAGAATACAATAGCTCCCATAAGCCTGAAGTCTTGTAAATCTTACAAGCCTGAAGCTCAACCCTGTTTTATATTGTCCCATAAAAATTTGGGAAATATCTGGCAGGCAGTTGGTATTTAGAAGTACCTGGGGGCTACAGATAATTAAGGGGGTATGCAGGTTTGCAATTGGTGTAATTAATGTTTTAAATTTAAATATATTGTGTTGACTTTTAATGCCCTTTTCCATTAAATAAACCAGTGCTTTGCTTACCTGACTTAGCAGTCACTAGAATTCACTGATCGTAGCACTCTTCATTAGTGAATATCTCTGAAAGGAGGCATGGCAATGTGTGTATATGTCTTCATGTCACCTTATGGTGACCTTGGCATTTCATAGGATTTTTTTTAGGCAAGGAATACTCGCAGGTGGTTTTGCTAATTCCTTCCTTTGGAATATACCCTTCAGTACCTGGAATGGGTTGATGGTCTTCCATCCAAGTACTAATCAGAGTTGAGTCTGCTAAGGTTTCAAGACCAGAAGGCATCTGGTGCCTCCAGGGTATTTATGCAAATTAAAATAATGTATTAGTGGGCTACCTATCTGAATGATTCAGATAGCCTTCTACTCTGCTTCCTCTCATTGTGTTAAATAGTGAGGGGCAGCAGGGCTCAGCTATGTAATGCTGGTATCCAAAGCAAACATTTTCACTGTGCTTGAACATGATGAACCTGCCTCTTCAGGATTAAAGAAGCACGCTACTTTCTTCCCCTTGGGGAAAATGTTATTTAGAAGGAGGCATTGCAGTTCAAAGGATACACTGAATATTTCAAAATTCCATGTTGGCATACATTTTTTTTTTTTTTTTTGAACTGTGCATTAGTGAGAAAGAGCCAGTGTGGTATGATGGTTTGAGCGTTGGACTATGGGGCTGTACAGACAGTCTGTTTGAGTCTGCTTGGGGCTGGCTTAGGGACGTGGTGTTTAGATGCACCACACCCCCAAGTGGGATTGAAGCCAGACTGGCGATTACATCCTGGCCTGCTTCTCTCCCACTTGGGGGTGTGGTGCTTAGACACCACTTTCCCCAGAGCTGGCTTTTCAAAGGCAAAAGCCAGCTCTATGGGGGAAGGGATGGCTTTTTTCAGCCCCAAAAAGAAGCAGATCTTATCTGCTCCTTTTTGGGGTGGACTCTGGCTGGATTGGGGCCAGGCATCTGTTTGCCCTGGCCCCAATCGAGCCTAAAAGGGCTGCCTCTAAGCCAGTCCTTTTGGGCTGTCTGTATCTCTCCTATGACTGTGGAGACCAGAGTTCAAATTCCCACTCGGCCAGGATGGCCTTGGGCAAGTCACACCCTCTCTGCCTCATTTGGAAGGCAAAAGGGGAATCCCCCGAGAACAGATATTGCCAAAAAAATCCTAAGGTGATAGAGCCACCTTAGGGTTGCCATAAATCACAAGCAACATGAAGGCACACAATAACAACAATTAATGAGTTTTTTAAGAATGCCAGTTCTTCATTCTCTCCTATTTGAGATAAAAATGTTGAGCTCTGCCCTTAAATCCATTTATTTTTAATTGCAGATCACTATATATATTAATCTTCTAGATGTTAATGATATTTCATGGTCCATTTTGTTGTGTTCTGGCTTAAAGAACAAAGCTTTTTTGCTTTCTCACACATAAAGTGTCATTTTTTTCTGTATTATGTTTATGGTGGTATTAAATCAATAATAGTTATTGTTTCATACAGTAGGAGGCCTTTAACAACCATTTTTCTCACTATGGAGGAACATTTTCTGTATTTAAATTTAGGCTGTGACTTAATAACCTTGTATTTCTGTTCTTCTAGGAGAAACAAAGACATCATCAGGAGCAGCAGCTCCAGAGACATCTAACTCGCCCACCCCCTCAGTACCAGGATCAGACACCAAATCCATACCAACAACAGGCTGGACAATTCACAGGTAAATGCCAGTGAGATCAGTTTTCCATCTCATCTGTACTGTTTAACATATTCTGAATAACCAAATTCACAACACAAAAGATGCATATTGGAAAAGTGGTACACAGAGTTCCTTCAGATTCTCTTAATTAAGTCATTCATTAATTTTAAAATACTGAATACTGGGTTTGCATTCCATAGAAGTATTTTCTAGGTCTATATGCTTGATGTTGAGTTGTATATTTTTAACTATTCTGGTAAGCCTGTTACTCCAGATACTTCAAACACTGCTGAAGAGAAACAAAGCTCCTAATTGTTACTAACTGATTTAGGTGTTTTTTTTTGAAAAAGTTACTTTAGGCATGGCCTAGCGTCAGTGTGGGTAAGCAGTAGCTGTGAACAAAGATGAAGGCAGGCTTCCACATGAACAGTTTATTAGAACTCTTACACACTGCCCAAAGTAATATCCAGTTGGTTTTCTCTCTTTTTGTCCTTTTTTGTAAATAACATGTGGTAACAAGTGTTTTGTAGAGTGTGGCCTGGTCTGTCCAACCAATTTTCCAGGTCCTAGCTGCACATTTAATAGCAGCATTGACAGATATGTGCATTGGTAAATAATGGAACAGGTTGTCCTAGTCTCAGAACTATCATAGTACAGTACTTGTTCCAGTGTACCGATAAACTTTTCTCCCACGTCTCTGTTTTTCACTTAAACTATTTGTTCTTGTCCCTGCACCTTTTTTTGATAGACTTTTAAAAATATATTTCACAACCTGGAAATTCATGATTTGTATCCAGTCATAGAGCAGCTTGCACAGCTGATTTTTCTCTTCCCCACTCTCTATGTGTATCCCCTTACATTCTGTGAAGTCTGAACTAGGCAGAGTGTTGCCAGGGGAAGACTATTCAATTGTGGGGGCTGTGTTATATAGGACTACACTGAGGAGAGAATTTGCCCCAAATTGAGTGGCAGAATCTTGTGCTGATGCAAGGGAAAGGAAAGTGCTCCCTAAGCCTGTTTTTTGAGACCCCAAAACTGGACAAATTATTAAAAACCCAAAATGCTACTCCTAGCCTGTTTTAGGCTCAGGAGAGGCCATTTTTAGAACAAGCCAATTCCAGTTTATTTCTTGCTGTCTTCTTTTCTCTGCACTTTTTTTTTTAAAAAAAGATGCCAAAAAGTCCTTTCTTGGGCCTAAAACATCCTCAGAGAGGAGAAATAAGGCAGTTTGGTCCCACATGTCCCCAGAAATGTGGGAGGCATTGTAAGTAAAAAAAATTTTTTTTAAGTTGAAGATTCACAGGGTGAAGGGGATGCTCAATGAGGGGGGTATGCACAGCTCCTATGCCTTCAGTAGCTGTGCTCCCTGTGCTAATGGCTCCCATTACAGTCATGGCTCCCAGTGTCCAGGGTTTCTATCCCCCCCCCCCCAATTTTTGTAGATGGTTTTCACAAGATACAGGGAATGAAATGGGCGACAGGAAAGATCAGTTGTTTGAGCTGCTCTCAGTTTAGATAGCCATTGAATATGGCCTCATAATGCTTAATAACTAAGGCCACATAGATTCATTTTCACCATAGGAACAGTGCTAGCTTTTGATCTTGCAAAGGCTTCTGCAGAAACAAAGGATAAAGTAAGTTTTATATTAGTAAAACTTTAGACACTTACATAATGGCATCAACTATGAAAATACCTACCACAGTCATGGAAATTAATGTGGCTATATTCCTCTGCATTCAGCTTTTCAAAATAAGTTTGCTATGTGAATATGAGCACAAGGATGGCCAAGTGTGCCTTTGCTCATGTAGAGGAATGTGACAGCATGAGTGAGTCCTATGTATGAAATAAGCTGTCAGAAATAATTTATGTGTTCCAGCTAGTATACTTGAGTCTCTCCCTGCATTATATTGTCTGATTTATTTAACACTTAATTCATGTTTATCGTCTGTGTTGTGAATTTGGTTACTCAGAATATGTTAAATGGTACAGGTGAGATGGTTAAAAGAAAAGCATGAATAAGGGGAGCTGCCTTTACACAGTTTTCAACCATCCCTTTCAGTCCCCCATGCAACAGGTCACCCCATTTAGGCCAGGCCTGCAGTATATTAATGGGTGGCTTTTTAGGGGTCAACTGCAGCCAGAATGATGCCATCTTCTTCTGCCAACCCCCTTCTAGCTCACATCCAAACCAGTAAATCCTAAATTTAATTGCAAAACTTTATATATTGCAGTACTTAAATGTGGTTGTCACCTAAACAGATGACAGGTTTTGGATTAGTTCTTATAAACACTAGTGCTGAAAATCTGTTTTTGTGTTGTAGGTTCATCTCCAGCAATGGCAGGGGTTAATAACTTAGGCCAATCCAACTCCAGTAGTCCACGCATGTTTTCTCAGCCCCAAAACATGATCCAGATTGGAACAGGGCACAGTTCTGTCTCATCAAGCAACAATCAGCAGGATAGAGGAGTAACTCAGTATAGTGGCTTGCAGAGCATCCAGCGAGGTGGTTTGTACAACATGACATCTGGTATGACGCAGATGATTTCACAACATGCAAATCCCAGTGCCAACGGGCAGCCACAGATGCAAAGACAACCCAGTTTGGCTCAAGGCAGTGCTCTTCCTGCTGGATATGGACAGAGCACCCTAGGAAATACAAGCATTTCTCAGCAACATAATAAAGGAACACTGAATCCCACAATATCCAAACCCCAGATGGCAAGAATGCCAACAACAATTGGGGCTCAGAATCCATCATGGCAGCACCAAGGCCTGTCAAATCTAAATACCCAGGCGCAAGGAAATAGTGGTTTAGGGACATTTACTGCCAGCTCCACTTTCCATATGCAGCAGACTCACATAAAATTAACCAACCAACAGTTTGCGCAAGGGATGCCTCAGGTAAGCCTCAACACCAGCAGGCCCATGGGCTCCATGAACTCAGCTGTTTCTGGGCAGATGTTATCATCCATTAGTGCCCAGCAGCGGACAAACCCTCCTACTCAGCAACCAGTCCCCTCACAACAGGTCTTGCCGGGCATGAGCCAGGCTGTTCCAGACCTGACTACTTTCAACCAGAGTCAAAGTCAGCAAATGCCCAACAGGGCCAATCTGCACTGTAGTCAAGGCTATCCAGTGAGAACAGCCAGTCAGGAGCTGCCTTTTGCCTACAGCAGCCCATCGGGAGGCAATGGACTGTCAAGCTTATCTGGGGATACAGATCTCATAGACACTTTGTTGAAAAACAGGACTTCAGAAGAGTGGATGAATGATTTGGATGAGTTGTTAGGGAATCATTAAAATGAGGTTTGGGATTTTCTTTCCCTTTGCTTTTTTTTTTTTTTTTTAATTGAAAATTATCTTTGGACCAAATACCTGTGGCATTGAGAAGATTCACAGGCATTAATGGGAATGTATTGGGTCTAACAACATGAGATGGATGCACCAGTTTGATAGGAAAAAACTTGGTGATTTTTGTAGCGTGTCTGGAACACTGCACATGAATACAGTCCCAATCAGTTTGGTGTGTATCCCAGCTGGCCCTTCAGAAATTTCCTTTTCAGCATTGTTTTGCATTTGCAAAACTTAAATGTTGACCCATGCAGTGGTGGTGCAGAGAAAGCTGGCAAGGAAGACTCCAAATAATTCAGTGTTAAGGCAATCTTTCCTACAGCTAATACTTGACAGATTTGTTGATCTCAGTTTGGCCTGATAACTAGTAGAAGTAGCACACTGCCAATATTTTATTCCTGAAGAAAGAATGTGCAACTTTTATTTTGCAGGACCCTCTGTTTTTGGGGAGATAGTCTTCTAGTCACCAGTGATATGAGTTCCTGCATTCTCAGCAAACAAGAAATGAAAGTTCACAATAATAGCTAATGGCTTTCTGTGCTGGAGATGGCCAAGTGTGAGATGTCTCCTAAACTTGTCCAGTAGTGGTTTCCTGTATCCCAAAACTGGGGGCTTCAGTCTTAATTGATTTATGGCTTACTTAGCTAAGCAATTTGCACTGCTTTGGGGGGTGGGTAGTGACTGAGCTCTTGGTTTTTAGGTGTTTTTTTTTTTTAAAAAATTGGCCAATCAGACTTAAAATAAAATGTGTGCACTTTTTCTATCCTTTCCAGCATTCATTAAATGAGAGAGTTGGATTGATCACAGCTTATTTCTCCTCTTTGATTCAAAGAGCATTTATAATAAGCAATGTTTATTGTTGCCACATGAATGCTGTACCAATAAGAACAGGCTCTGTTAATGTTGGTCAAGCGTGTGAAGCAAGCCTTGTGCCTTGGGCGTTGTTAACCAACATGGGGAAAAAATTGCAGTAGCGGCACAGGGGACTGGGGCAGGCATGATACTTTATTAAAGGTAGTTCCATTGTGAGAGGCCCCAACCCTTTGGGGGAAAATGGTGATTGAAACTCCTTAAAAATAGGTAGAGTAATTTCTGGAGAAGCATTTCATAATGATCCATGGACAAGGTTTCATGGCTGTGTAGGGTCAGTCCTAAACAGGGCAAGGAAAAGAGAATTGTACTTAATATGTTACCAAAAAATTCTTCTGCTTGCCAACAAGCCACCTTTTGCCTTAACCTTTAGTTTATAAAGGTAATAAATTTGAAAGTTGTTTTAGATGCACAGATACCTCTCTGTTCCCTCCTCTGGGTTTTCTTTTGTTCTTTAAAGAACAGGACGCTATACCTCCTGTTATAAGGATCATTTATTTACATTGTCACACCTGCAACTGAAAATCAAAGACTTTCCTTCACATCAGGCATATTCAGGAACATTTCTATACAAGAAAAGTGTAGAAAAGTGAGATATTTTAGGCACAGGAATAGTTAAAGGGATAAAACGGTTGAGCCATGGGAAGGAAAATAGTTTTTTTCTGTATCTGCAGTGTTTTCTCAAATGTGCACTTTGGAAAAAGAAATCTGCTTTAACACTACTTTTTTATTTAATCTTTTCCCATTAGTTTTGCTTTATGTGCTTGCCACCCATGAGCAGGTTACATGTTTTGTGCTAAACAGATTTTTGTCTTGTATCTTGATGGATCGTTGTTGGAAGGAAATGGAGAAAGCTGCATGTTGATGATGGTTCCACTGCTGAATGTCCAAACTGAAACAAATTACATTGCTTGTATATTTTAAATGTTTCTAAGTGGTGATTGATTTAATGAATAAAGCAGATGTCACTGATATTAAGTAAATTAGATTAGCTTTAAATTTACTAATCTTTTACATAAGTCATCATTTGACTGAATTTGTTTCAGTGAGCTTGGTTTAATCAAAAAAAATTGATCCAAGTTGAATGTCATCAGGAAAATCTCTTTTTAATCTTTGTAGCTGCTTTTTTTTCTTTTTGGCCAGCAAAAAGGTGGGGTGGGGTGGAGCGGATGTAATTGTACTTGTTTTGTAAACATTTTGGGGATTTTGCACCAGTGTGCCTTCTTTTTCTTATTGGGGGTGCTTGGGACCTCATACTTAACTGTCTGGGTTCTGCTGATTTTCTCCCTTAGGCACACTGAAAAATGCCAGTTTTTATGGAATTTAAACAATATTAAATTCTAGATAGATGTCCCAAGTAGTATTGGGGTATAAAAAAAATGCAACACCTTGTGTTTCTAATGCTATAATCAGATTTTGATGTCCAATAAAAGGCTGCTGTTTCCTCCCTTTAGCCTAGTTATATAGGTCTTTGTCAACTGCAAGCACATGCTGTTTCAACTGCTGTTCAGATAAAAGTGCAGCAATTTGGCCTTGAATATTTTTGAAAAGGCATGTGGAAACAAATCCCTTTACAATCTGTAAGTAAGAACTTTTAAATCACAGCACACTTCAGTAACCATTTGGATTCTGTCCATGCAAAATTATTCAAATTGTTAAAATGTAGCATTGGTAGAACAATATCAGTGTGCTATTCAGTGATCATTGAACATGAACATGGAGGCTAAGTGGGGAAAGGCTGAGTGCTGTCCTTCAGTAACTTGTAGCAGTTCAGAAACAAATATATGCACTTGAGCTTTCCATTTGCTGCAGCTTCAGAGCAATAAGATGTTGGCTCCCCCAGCTTTACCCAGCCTGCTGCCTCCGCTTTATTTATAGACTGCAGTCATGAACAGGTGAGAAGGTGTGAAAACACTGTTCAATATCCACTGCCTTCCAAAAACCCCACAACTCAATTGAAAGGGTGCTCAGTTTTTCTATCCTACACATTTTCTTTGTGTAAATAAATGTTTACAGTTTTATATTAAAGACTGAATAAGAGTTAGATCTTCTGAGTGTATATTTTTTACTTTTTATAGATTTAAAAACTATAATTCTTTATATATATGTTGGGGGTGGTTATGGTAAGTTTTACACTTGTTTAAATGGTGAGCAGTTCAAATTTCAATCCTAACATTTTTTTGTCATTGAAATGTATAAAGAGCCCATTAATCCAGTTTTCTTTAACTACAATTACTGTGGCACACCAAAAAAATCTTTCACCTCTGTTATGTCATTATAAAAAATAAATATTTTGCTAGTGTATTAAATGAGTTGTTGTGATTTTTCAAACATTGTGTAGACTGTCTATAATTCTGCATCATCTTGCTGTAGTGACTGATTTATGTACATTCATATCCCTTTTCTTGAGATACACACTGAATTAATGAAAGCTGCCATTTCATATTTTTTTAAAAAAAATCCTGACTTTAGATTTTTAAATGGTTTTAGTTAATGCCCAACATCACAGTGCTGGCACATTTTAACATGACCCAGTCTAGTGTTGTAATTTTACTTTTGTGAATTTTTTAGCATTTTTAAATCTTTAGTTTTCTAAATATTGTTGGGGGGGGGGAGACTAGTCATCATGATATTGTTGATATAGTGTAAGTATTTGAAAGGCATGGATGCAATGTATTGATGAGAAATACTGGCAGGCCTTATTTCTCTTTAAAGTATATGTAAAAGAAGTTTTTTGTTGCAGTGCCCTTTTTTTTTTTTGCTAGCAAAATAGAGTAGGAAGAAGAACTGCCCAAAAGGTAATTCACACATTGGACTTACCATGAAGATTCATTCAGAGATGGCCAGAGGAACAATCCATTACTAATGTGGTTTCCTCGTGCCAACTGGGTTTGCAGGAGTCAACATTCTCATTTGTTGAACTCCTGCCCTCCTCAGTCAGTTTATTTATAAAGCCTTACCGATCCTAATTTCCTATCTATTTTTTATTTTTTTTTAAGGGCAGGTGTGGATTGGTCCTCCAGCCATCTCTGAAAGAATCTTCATGGTAAGTCCAATCTGTCATTCATGAGATGGCCAGAGGAACAATCCACTACTAATGGGATATACCCAAGCCCTTTCTTCGTGGGTGGGATTAATCTTTTGACAAGACAGACTGTACTACACTTCTGCCAAACGCTGCTTTTGCAGCATGTTATTTATCAACTTTGTAATGCCAAATTAATGTTGATGGCTCTTTCCACCCCACAGCATCACATATTTCAGTATTCCAATTGGACAAGTCCACTTTTACACATCTCTTGCACTTTGTGAAAGGCAATATTGATATTCTTCTTAAGTATCTTTTCACTTTCAAAAATCCTGATGCAACTTTGATTATCTTGCATCAAAATGGTTTGGGTTCTGTTACCCCAAAGTCCAGTAGTAAGTTGTGCAGCCATTTCATCACATGCTGCTTTTGCTGAAATACACTCAGCACCAGTAGAAGAATCTGTAATTGTAGATTGCTTTTTACTTGTCCAACTTACAACTTCTCCACCATAGAAGATCAGGTTGCCGGTGGTTGACTTTCTGTCTGCCAGATCTGCAGCCCAGTCTGCATCCACGTAGGTGATCAGCTGTGATTGGTGACAGGTTGGTAGCATCAGTTTGTAATCTGCTGTTCCTTTTAAGTATCTGGCAACTCTTAACTGCAATGAAACCTCTTTTTGTAGGAGAGTTGACCATTCTGCATAGGATGCCAACAGCAATTGCTATGTCAGGTCTGGTGAAGTTGGCAATGTAGAGGAGTTTCCCAACTGCAGTCCTATACTTGTCTTCATTTTGTAGGGGTTCGGATTTATTAATGTCCTTTAAGAATCCTGCTTCCATTGGAGTTGGCATAGCATTTTATCCTTTCAGATCAAAACAGTCCAGAAGATCCAGTATCTTCTGTTTTTGATTTAGGAAGAAATTTCCATCACTACCTCTTTGTATTTGCACTCCAAGATAGTGTGAGATGTCTCCTAAATTCTTGATATAATCTCTTTCTTGATATTCTGGATTATCTTTTCACTATCTGCTTTGTCTTCACTGCATAGGATCAGATCATCAACATAACTAGTGATGTAAGTCCATTTATTATTTCTGAATCTCTTGTACACACATCTGTCAGCAGTGCCTGGAGTGAACCCCTCTTTGATCAGAAATGGTTCAGTTTCTCACTCCATGCTCTGGCAGCCTGTTTTAAACCATAAATGCTCTTTTGTAATTTGCATACAAGATGTTCCTTAGCAAATATTTGGTATCCTGGAGGTTGTTCCATATAAAGTTGTTCAGTGAGATCGCCATACAGAAAAGCTGTGCAAATGTCCAGGTGCTGAACATTCATTTTCTTGTAGGCTGTGACAGCTAGGAGAGTTCTCATGGTTGTATGAGTAACTACTCCAGCAAAAGTTTAATTGTAGTCTTCTCTATACTTAGTATAACCTTTAGCAACAAGTCTTGCTTTCATCTACAGCCAATTGCCTTCTGACAAAGTCCATGTCTTGTTCTTATATAAAGATTGTGTCTCCTCACTAGTAGCTTACACCCACTTCTCAGAATCTGTCTTTGGCATTCTCTTGATCATTTTCCAATCAGAGGGTTTTGGTATTGTTTCCTCTGTGGCTTGATAAGAGAATCTATCAGGTGGTACACCTTTATTGGAGTGTTCTGACCTTCTCACCTGGATTTTGATACCTGGCTCTGCTTCTTGCATGCCATCTGGTTCCTCCTCATGCAGGTCCACTGTAGGTCTAGCCCCTTCTGGATGCAAGACCTGTGGAGGACGAAAGAACTCCTCCTCCTGCAAATAAATCTTGATAGACATCTTGGTTTTGATTAGAATTGGGCTGTGGTCTTTGATCAATATAAACAGCACTTGTTAATTTTATTGCGCATCCATCTGGATTTAGAATTCTGTAACCATTTCTAGCATAACCAACAAAATTCCCTCTTCACTTCTGCAGTCAAGTTTACCTCTTTTCTGTTTGGGGATATAGGTAAATGCTTTGCTTCCAAAAACTTAGAGATGATTTAATTTCGGCTTGACTCCATGCCATAATTGGAATGGAGTTACATCTTTGGATTTTGTTGGCAATCTGTTATACAGGTATGTAGTAGTCATGATGGCTTCAGACCATTAGTGTTTAGGCATATTGGCTTCCAAAAGCATGGTGACTGCCATCTCCCTGAGATTTCTGTTCATTCTCTCTGCCACCCCATTTTGTTCCAGAAAAGAAGCCTTTGTAGTCTGATACTTGATGCCATGTTCCTTTAAAATTGATCAAATTCAGCATTAACAAATTCAGTGCCATTGTCTGTGCACAGGCTCTTTGGATTACAGCCAAATTTATTAGAGACTCTATTAAAGTACTCTTTGAATTTCTGAAATGCTTGACTCTTCTCTCTGAGAAGATAAGTATATGTGTACCTGCTGACATTGCCAATAATAGTAATAAAGTAAGAGTTACCTCCTGCTGACCTGTGATTCATTAGTCCAGAAAGATCAACATGTAAAAGGTCCAATGCTTTGTTGGATTGTCTCACAGTAACTGGAGGATATGAAGCTCTTGTGGCTTTTGCTTTCAAGCATTCTACACATTTTGTCATTATTAGAACATACTTTGATGAGCAAATCTCTGATGCCATAAATTTGAACAGTCTTTGTGATTACATTTGGTCACAGTGTTCACAGATGAATGCAAAATCTGCATCTGATAACAACCAAGAGATTCTAAGTCTGCTCTAAATATTGAATTTTTATCATGAAAACCAAAACAGGTTTGCTTTCTAAAACTGACACAGTTGCCTCTTGATGTTGTGGTTTGCACATTATAAAAAGAGACTTCCAAATCTGGTACATAATAAGCATCTGGGATTTTTTTAAGTTCCTATTCTGTCAGGACCAAGTTTTGATTGCAAAATAACAGTCCCCTTTCCTTGTGTAAAACCTTGACCATTAGCAAGATAGACAAGAGAAGTTACATTTTCATAAAAAACAAACTATTCTTTGTTGTTGAAATAATGTGCACCTACTCCACTATCAATAATAACTTGGGTTTTGTACTTATTTCCAGCAATTTGAAATAATTGTTGAATCAAACCGATATCAGCATGATTTCTGTTTAGGATTAGAAGCTTCTTTCTTAGTTGGTTTTGCTTTTAGTATTCAGTCCCTGACTTTGCAGCTTTTACAGATCAGCTCTTGGCTTTGACATGTTAAAATGGTTTCTGTTTGATTTAGAAGAAAAGGAAGTCTTTTTCAAATCCTCTGCAGCTAATTGAGCTAATTCTCTGTTGTTTTTGCATTATAGTTGTCTTCAATCAGGTTTTGTCTATTTTGAGATTCAACAGTTTAAGCAATAGCACTTGTAAAGAAACATGCCTTTTAACATGTAAAGCATTGATTATTGGAGACTAATATTTTGGAATACTTGTCAAAAACAGTCCAAGTTTTGCATGTTTTGGAAAAAAATTCTCCAGCTGTTATCATTCCAGACAAGCTTGTCATAAAGCCATTAATATGCTGATTTATAAATTGAGGATGATACATCTTGGTGTTAACAAGTCTGATAATGAGAGCTGTTTGATTTTTAAATAATTCTGGTAATGTCATATTGTACTTTGTGGTTGTTTCTTCCTGATTACTGAAGCTAATTTTCAGACCTGTCATCCTCTTTATCCTGTGAATCCAAGTCTAAACCTAGAGTCCTCATAACTCTCCTATGTAAATGTTTAAATTTTGTATTGTCGTAAAGTCTGTCTGAATCAAGTTCCTTGTCATCAATCCATATCCTTATCTATGTTACCTATTATGTCCTCCTGATCTGAATCCTGTTCTAGGTCAGTATCTTTTCTATGTAAATGTTTAGATTTTTTTTAATGCATTTATGTGGTATTTCTGTTATTTGTGAGAGTTGAATAGAGTAGATAAATCTTTGTGGAAACCTCCACTGCTGAAGCCTTCCTCCACTGCGAGTTGATCTCCAAGGCATTTGTCTCTGGTGCTGATCTTACCACCTAAGAATGCAGCCTTCCCATTAATCAGACTGGA
The DNA here is from genome assembly GCA_020142125.1 of Phrynosoma platyrhinos. Lineage (NCBI taxonomy): Eukaryota > Metazoa > Chordata > Lepidosauria > Squamata > Phrynosomatidae > Phrynosoma > Phrynosoma platyrhinos. The sequence goes on from CM034703.1 coordinate 242,611,073, forward strand.
GGCAGAAGGTAACTCTAAAGAGGCACATTTTATTCTCCAGTTGCAGTAAATACAAATTAACTATTTACAAGTAGATCAGAACATCAGCAGGCAAGAACAAAAAGAATCATCAGAGCTAACCAGTAGAAGAAAAAGACAGCTCCACCCCCACCCAACCCCCAAGCTGAGGGCTTAATTCATTTGTGGACACGTGCTAAACATCCTCAAAGTCCAGCCTCTTCCTTGTGACTCATAGTCACATGGACAATGGTTCTCACAAAACATGATGACCTAATATGTTTACGATTGCCATCCGTATACCCAGACACATACTGTCCTTGACTATCTTCTCTTGTGATTGTTTTTCATATTTTCCCATGTTGTCATTTTTCATTCAGACTACAATTCCCACATCTGTACATTTCCACACACAAGTTACATTTTCCAACAGTTTTTTGTGGGTTTTTCGGGCTGTGTGGCCATGTTCTAAAAGAGTTTCTTTCTGACGTTTCGCCAGCATCTGTGGCTGGCATCTTCAGAGAAAAAACAATTTTCCAACAATTTCATCATGAACTTCCTTTGTTTTTCTCTTTCTATTTATCTTAAGTTCCCTTACGTGTTGCTTTCCTTGAGCCTGTATAAATTTATTAAAATTATACAATAACTCTTCCATCATATTATCTTGAGAATTAATTTCTTTCTGTCTTTTATGTATAGTTTTTATTCTAGGCACTTGTGAAATATTATTTTGCTGTTGGTGACTTGCTATAATAGATTGTAATTCTTCATTTATTATTTTCCATATAGACATTGTTAAAAATGTATCATGGAATTCCTGAGGTTCTATCTCATAGCCTCCATTTTTGTGTCCTGTCTTGTCAATTGTAGCATGTCATCATACATCCCCCCCTTCCCAAATGTGCAGAAACTGTTTTTTATTTGTTACCTTTGACTGACGAAAATACTCAGATATCTGGGACCAGTCTTCCTCTCCATCAAATGCTTCATCTTGCGCTGACAGAGAAGTAGAACCTGCACGTGGGGAGGCTTGTTATGTTCTCCCCTCACCTATGAGGTCACACATACTGGTAAGGCAGCTGTTTCTCCTGCACCTGTGTGCTTGGAAATGGCTGTTTCTGTTGTAATTTCTATTCTGCATGTGTGGGAGGAGGCACTCCAGTGAGACGCAGCCCCTCCCTTCTGAGTAGAACTGTGATCTGTAAGATGGCAGCCACAATCAGCCATTTTTAATTTCGGGTCCAATTCTCCTTTTTTTTAGGAATAGAGGATGATTTCTGCATCCCTTTTTATTACTCAGTTATTTTACTATGGACCTTTGCAGACTGCTAGAAATAGTGCAAATTGAGTCCACTTTAAGGGTTAGGGTTAGGGTTAGGGTTAGGGAATCATGGGAACTGTATTTTATTGTGGCACCAGAGCTCTCTGACAGAGAAAGCTTAATGTCTCAGAAAAAAAAATATTCCCATGATTCCCTAGCACTAACCCTAATCCTTAAAGTGGACTCAATTTGCACTATTTCTGGCAGTCTGCAAAGGCCCTATGCTTTTCCACAGCAGTTCTCTGGCTTGCTAGCGAGCGTATTTCTTCCAACTCACTCTCACTGGTTTCTCTTGCCAATTTCACATTTTATTACATTTTTCCGCAGCAGCTCTCTGGCTTCCTAGTGAGCATATGTCTTCCGACTCATTGTCACTGGTTTCTCTTGGTGATTTTGCAATTATTTTATTACACTTTTCCACAGCAGCTCTGGCTTGCTAGTGGGTGTATTTCTTCTGACTCGCTCTCAATGGTTTCCACAAAACCTGTTCTTTTTCCTTCTTCTAATTGTCCTTTCCGACTTCTGTAGAAACTCTCATTTTGGTGGCCATCCAAGAAGCTATTTTAGTTGTTCCTTGACATTTGGACGATTCTTTACTTTTCTAAGGTAAAGTGTTGATTTTATTGCCATTTTCCTTCTCTTTCTTTCCTTTTTCTGTATCCTCTCGTTCTCTATTGTTATCCATTGTTTTTATCCTGTCTACCCATCTAAATGTTAAAGGCTTTTGCTGAGGAGGCAAAATGCGATCATTCAGTTATACAGGATTAAGTAAAACTAACTGAGGAGGGCAGGAGTTCAGTGGATGGCAACTGAAAAAGAATGTTGATTCCTGCATACACAAGGAAACCCCATTAGTAGTGGATTATTCCTCTGGCCATCTTGTGAATGTAACTTGGAAACATTATAAAGTTACAAACTGGGAAACTTTAAAACATTGACAGCATTGAAAGAGAATGAAAAGTACCACTTGCTGAATCTGAATAGTGTTTCCTTTTGGATTTTAATGGGCAAACTCAAGCTGTATGATAGGTGTAATTCCCATTTTTTTTTAGTTGCAAACCTAATTTTCATGTTTGTTAATGCCCCTTCAGTCTTTAATGTCATGGTCAGTTAGTTGTAAAAGTATGTGAATCAGTAGTATATAATCATTCTCATAACACTATCTTCATCTGCTGTCTCCCAGAATAACTAGCCAGTAGCTCGCATGATGAGCACAGAGATCAGAGTGATAGCCATAAACTGCATTAAACACTGAGTATCTTTATGTGCTGTTTCCTGTTTCAAACTGTAGGATCATATTTTGCATCAGAACAATACACTGTCTCTGATTCCTATCTATGTTCAACCCAAATTTGAATTTTAGCCACTGTCATATGGTATGTTAGCCATAATGCCAGCCTTGATAAGAGAAATTCTGTAGAAATAAATTATATATTTAGTTTGAGGCAATATTTTAATCCATTCTTTTCTTCATGGCGAGATCCCTGTTAAGGAAATGTAGAGTGGTAAAAGAAGGAAAAATAGCAAAATCTCGGTGTTTCAGATTCTTACTATGTTCTTGTTTTCCCTCTAAAATTTTCAACAGAAGATTAGAGGGAGTAATACCTCTCCATACTAGAGATGGGTTGAAGGTAGATTTAGGACCTACTGATAGATATCTGGGTGATCTGCAGTATTTTTATTTATTTAGAGTATTTATACCCCTCTCTTCAGCCACAAAAGCTCTCAGTGGCTTACAGATTGTTACAATAGATCAGCAAGGGATTGTGTTGCACAGAAAGAAAGCTTGGAGGGGAATCTTGTGAAAGATCTTGTGTGCTTAATATTCATGCTGATCAGAAATTCCTAGGTTCGCCATGTACTAGGCTGCTAATAAAATCTGATATCTGATAAAATAAAAAAACCCTGATAAAATACAAAATAAGGCTTAAAACATAAAAGTAAATCAATTAAATGCATATATTTTAAAAAGCTACTGCAATCAACAGTTACTACATCAGCATTCAAATAAAAAAATAGCTTGAAGGTCAAAGCCCATTCTGAATAAAAATGTCCTTGTTTGCCCAGAAGATGGGCAACAATGACAAAAATGGAATTAGACTAGCCTTCCTTGGCAGAGTTCTAGCTAGGGCTAGAAAAGACATCTGCTGGAGTAGGTAGAATTGGCATGCTAGCTTTAGCCTTGCAACTGCATCTCTGGCTATTGCTGAAACCTGTGCATTGAAGCTCCAGGCTGAGTTGAGAAGCAGACTCAAACTTGGCTGAGACCCTTTTCCATGACCTGCCTTTTGACTGGTGAAGGACATCTTGTCTAGATTAATCTTGAATTTGTTTGCACTCATCCACTACATTGCTGATAATTTGCATTATTTGTTCATTTTCAGCTTAACTAAATGACTTGATGAACTTGAAACTGTCAAGTCATCAATTGTAGATCATAATTGGGAGACCATTAGCAAAGAAGAAAACATTTTGCATCATGTTTTCCATGGTGATTTTTAAATGCTGCTGTGAAGGATGCTTAATTTAGGAGCTCCAGCCTTTTGTTTTTTCCTTTAAAAAAATCAAAAGTTAGGGGATTGACATCCAAAAACTTTGTACTAGGTTTTTGAGTCCTAACTACTAGATTGTATTTATATCCAGGATTCATATGTAAGAACCAAAAGTTACAACCTTTATAATCCTATGACCAGTTTATCCATGCAAAACTTTTTGTGTAAGATATTGATACCATCTGAAGACAGGGGAGGGACTCAAATGCATAGAGAATTTCAGTTCGTAGCCCACAAACTTGTAATAAAATTCCAATGCAATACCCAGTGATCCTTGCATCTTACCGTAAGTTAAGATTTCATAAATTTCATGCTTTGTTTGTATATTTGAATGCTTTGAAAGGAGGTAAAGAAACTAAATTAAAAACTCAAAGGGTGCCAGATTAGTGTTTTAGATGCCTGTTTTGGAGTTGGATTTGTTTTGGAGTTTCTAGGAAGAGAGCATTCTAAGACCTTTGAGAGATCTAACCTTGTGTGAAGATCAAGTATACACTATGATCTTGGATTGATCACAGCTGAGTAAGTAAAACAAAAGATCTTTTCCACTTTTGCTGCTCATTGCACAAGACATGCAGAAGGTACTGCTATCCTGTTGCACACTTATTTGACTATAAATCCTATTGAGACCTGTGAAAGGAAACATGGTTTGAATAGGCTGGCTCATCTTATTTGATTTCAGTAGGAGGAAGTGGGAAGGAGGAGGAGGTTTCTGGTAGTTTATCAGATGTCATAGGAAAATACCTTTCAAATAAGCTTTGTGTTCTTCACTTGTCCCCAACACAGAGGACACTGTTTCTTTGAGGAGATTAAAGTTTTGATATAACTATCAAACATTTTAAGTAGCAGAAGGGCTATAGATAGTGCAGGACTGCAAAAGCATGGTTCCTTCCCTACATTGCTGTTCTGAGACAGTGATCATATTTACTGTATTACTCTCCTCTTCTCCCCCCCCCCCAGTGTTTTTGGAAATACCTGTCACGAATTGCATCTTCTGGGTTTGGGTTTGAAACATGAATTGTTTCTGATTTAAATGCTGCACATGGAATATATATGCAGAATTACATTTTGTTAATATAAAGCCAGTAGAACCACCCTACTGCCTTTACATTAACAAAATGTGATGTGCAGCATTGGATTTGAACACAATTCATGTTTCAAAGCCTATTCAAATCTATTGAATCATTATCTGATGCTGATTCATCTTTGTCTTCGTAGATGGCATTGTCTTCCATGTCATCCATAGCATTGCTAGTGCCACATTTCATTTCATCACTATTCCTGGTGGAACTGAATCCCAAGCATCCTTTACCCATTTTGCTACCAAGTCAATGTCTGGTTTCATCATTCCCTCCTTTTATTAACTTTGATTGTCTAGTACACATCCATTGTTGCCACGTATTGTGCAGTCACTCCTTGAAAGACTTGTTGAGAGAAACATCCGATATCTAGAGCAGTGATTCCCAAACTCTGGTCTTCCAGGTGTTTCAGCTCCCAGAATCCCAGACTATTGGCCAAAATGGCTGCAGCTTCTGGGAGCTGAAGTCCAAAACACCTGGAGGACCAGAGTTTGGGAATCACTGATCTAGAGCATTGATATTAGGCCATCCCTGCTAATGTAAGAGATTATAGGCTGCATCAATAGAGGTATAGTGTCTAGATCAAGGGAAGTAATAGTGCCACTGTATTCTGCATTGGTCAGGCCCCACCTGGAATACTGTGTTGAATTCTGGGCACTACAATTCAAAAAGGATGTGGAGAAACTGGAGCGTGTCCAAAGGAGGGGGACTAAAATGGTGAAGGGTCTGGAAACCATTCCCTGTGAGGCGAGACTTAGGGAACTGGGTATGTTTAGCCTGAAGAAGATACAGTTAAGAAGTGATATGATAGCCCTGTTTAAGTATTTGAAAAAGTGTCATATTGAGGAGGGAGCAGGCTTGTTTTCTGCTGCTCCAGAGAACAGGACCTGGAGCAATGGATGCAATCTACAGGAAAAGAGATTCCACCTCAACATTAGGAAGAACTTCTTGACAGTAAGAGCTGTTAGACAGTGGAACACACTCCCTCGGAGTGTAGTGGAGTCTTCTTCTTTGGAGGCTTTTAAATAGAGGCTGAATGGCCATCTGTTGGGGGTGCTTTGAGTGAGAGTTCCTGCGTGTCAGGGGCTTGGACTAGATGGCCCTTGTCTCTTCCAACTCTATGATTCTGTGATCACATCAGGCTCATTTTTGGCACAATTCTGCAATTATACTGTTAACTGCTGATAGCAATGCGATCGATCGCTATGGAATGCCCTTAAAGACATGGGAATGCCAGCACATCTGGAATCTGTACTCAGGACAAGAGGCTACTGTCAGAACAGAACATGGAGACAAAGCTGCATCCTTTCACCATATCTGTTCAACTTGTATGTAGAACATATTATAAGAAAAGCAGGCTTG
>CM034703.1:242617480-242631849 GCA_020142125.1 Phrynosoma platyrhinos
CTCTATTAAGGAGGTCATGGGTATGGGTTTGCAGGATTTAAGCAGAGCCGTGAAGGACAGAGGGTCTTGGAGAAGTCTCATCCATAGGGTCGCAATCTACTTGATGGCAGTTAATAACAACAACAAGCAATACAATCTTGCAGTGGTGCCATATCTTTTCACACATTGGCATAATTGTGCGGCAATGACAGTATAATTGCACTATTGCATTTCACATCTTGGCGGTGTTTTGCATGGTCAGTTTCGTATATACATATATGGAATCACAGCAATTTTCTGGCTGTGTCACACTTCCGATGTTGCACTTCCTCTTCCTTTCACGGTTTTGAGATTTCACCATTTTCAACTAGCCTTGTGTTTCTGCCGTGATGGAGGGCATGGAGCCCATGTGATAATCTCTGTAGGTACCATTTTCTTTGCTTCAATCTTTATATCCTGTTCCATGCACATGGAACATCTCCCATACCAATAGCGATGGACATGTTCTTAGTCCTGCACATAGGACGTTATCATACGTGGGCCAGAAAGCAAAAATAAAGTGGAAATGAGGCATTCTGAAAATAAACTGAAAATAAACCTTGATTCCGCAAATGGCTTTCACATGTAATTACCTTAATTGCAAATTTACAGTAAGCGCATTTAACGTTCACACACAAGTGAGAAAAGCCCATAAATGTACTAGAAATGAGCTTCTTGCACATGCGCAGGTAGAGGAATGCTTGCTGGAACCATGGGAAAAGCAGGGAAATGCTCCCAAATGCACATTTGCTTTTCACATTACGGTAAATGCGAAATTACCTTAATTTCACATTTGCATTTCCTCCAAACAACTGAATTTCAAAAGATCTCGGTAAACACCAGTTTCTGTCCACCTTCTGTGCAACGTCGTGTGAAAACACAGGGCACAAATCCAGTTTCTGTTTGGGATTTGTGTGGATTAACCAGCAGATTTGCCCCCATGTGATAACGTCCATAGTCACCTACTCCACAAATCACACAGCTATAACTTAGTTCCCTCCTCATCCATCCAGCCTTTAGGGTAAACACAAACAGTTATCTGCTGATATTTTTACGTTCTTTGGCATAGTTTCCCTTTTGAATATTATCACTGGGCACAGCTTTGTGCCATCTGCTAGACAAGGTAAGGCAACTGTGAAATGGGCCTTTTCATGAGCAGTTGTTTTCAAAGTATGGTCTTCTCACCAACGCTTCCTACAGTACAATTTACCAGGCATATCAAAAGTCATTGGGGTTTTGCCCATATTACCAACATCAGTCATATCAATGTCATTCTTTTGTATACATTCTGCTTTATAATAAATGTATGGAACAAAATGACATTTTCATCCTACTCTTTAGGCAGCTTCTGCAAGATTTTTGTTCACTGATAATGAACAATCCATATCACTTTGTGAACTCATATACCAATCAACCGATGCTTGAAACTGTGCAATACTTTTGGTTGCTCAATGTTTTTCTTCCTTTGTCATTCATTTGAAGCACCCTTATCTAAATACTCGAGCGAGTCATGATGTAACCATTTTGTCTTCGATCTGTTACCCAGTCATTCAAATCCTTTTCCATTGCTTCAAAAAGCACAGGTTTACAATGAAGCGCTTTCTTTTACTTTGATATTTCTTGTTGTTCAGCATCTCTCTCCCCCCCCCCCGTTTCTCAAGTTTTTCCTTGATGCCAAACTATCTCACAGCTACACAATTATTGTATTCCTTTCCATGTTCAATAACTTTCAATTTGAATGATGCTGTGTAAGAATTTTCTTTTCAGAACTCATTTTGTAGAGGATAAGAAGTTATAATTCTTTTTTATATTATTATAATACCCACAGGATTGATTGCAGGCTTATTGTAGGATTTATTGAAATATTAAACACATTTAAGTGAAGGTCTTCGTACTGTAAGTAAGGCCTTCCTTTCTGGTGATGATTAACAACATCCAATTGCAGGTAGTGGAAGTAATGCATGTAGATTTATTGTAATAAATTAATTCTGTTTTAATGTAATGCTTTTCTGTGTCTAATTGTACTGTTTTTAATCTTGTAAGCCACTCTTGAATCCCAGTTTTGGGAAAAGGCCAGGATGATGATAGATGATAGAGTAGATAGATAGATAGATAGATAGATAGATAGATAGATAGATAGATAGAAAGAATAGCTACATCATGATTCACTCAAGCATTCAGATAAGGGCACTTCAGGTGGCAAAGGATGAAAAACAGTCAGCGGCCAAAGGTATTGCACAACAATATTTGGCCACTATAGCTGACCATAGGTGTGACTGTCAGTTTCCAGGGCCATTCCCTTGTCTTAAAAGACTGCCATTGACTCAACATCTGTGGAAACCAACACTGACCCACGCAGATGTCGATCTAGGTTTTCAAGGTAAATTTGTAGACTAAAATTTCTCAACTTATAATCAAGTATATATGGTAACCTTATGTGAAGTACTGGGCAAACAGCTGGTTCCCTGGAAGTGAGCCATTCTCCTAACCCAGTCAGAGGGATCACTCCTGGGAAGATGACAGGGCCTTTCATAAAAACAAAGGAAAAGGTCTCAGGTACTAGGAGCCACAGCAGAAGAACTGATTGCCTTTCACAGTGTTATTCAGACATTCTCATATGTATTCATTTATTTATGTAGATGATCCAGTACTGTTTTCCCACTTCATTTCTAGAGCATGCCATTCTTAGATAGCTTTGCTTGAGCTAAAGAGATAGCAAATGACAGGAAGGGTAAGGTTTTCATCTGCTGTCACATTGATGTGCACTTGCACGTAGGTGCCTCTCTCAGGCAGCAGGCTGTCCGAAGAAGAGATGCTAAGCTTCCATTATATTGTTTAAACTCTTTAAAATACAGCTAATTTCCATTCCACCATATGTGAAGTGGCCCATAAAGCAGGTCGAGAATTGTCAGATGCAGCCTTTAAAATACGAATTGACTGGTCTTAACAGATAGGCTAGGATTTTGGGCATCAACGAGTGTCTCTGCTTTTAATGTAATGGAAGCTCCCAGAAATGGTTTTGGTTGCAAGACTGTTGTGGGAATCCAGTTAGAAATTGTCCAGCAAGCAGGGAGTTAAGTAACCATCTGTTTGGAAGAGGAAATGAAGGCTTTGCTGTCCGATTGTATTGACAGGCACTGTGGGTATGCGTATTAAGAGCAGACTAAGTCCGCTGCCTAGAAGTCTGTCTTGTTTTCTAGGTGCTGTGTCTTTACTTCAGAACCAACATGCTGCATCAGATAGCTTTGTTGGCCACTGTTACTATTTTGGGAGTCTTGGAACAAGGTAAGGAATGTAATCACTGCTGTTACGGATTACAATGCAAGTTTAGTAATACAGTCTATTTTAGACACTATGAACCAAGTAGGTTAGATTGGAAATGTGCACAAATTTCCTGTTTAAGTTGGCTTTAGGGAATACTGGCTGCACATTGGTTTGCCATGCCCTGGCAATTCTTTTTCCGTGTTTAAAGTCTAAAGTGTAATAGACACATGGCTCTTGCAATCTTTTCAAAAAAGGGCAGGGTGACAGGATCAAAAGCTTAGTTCATTTAAATCATAATAAACTGGACCCAGAAACAAAACTGGAAAGAATGTCGTAACAGAAAATAATAGGTTCAGAAGTTAATTTGTCATTGCAAAAGGGGAAATTAATTCATTGATGTTACTACTGGGTTTGCAATAATTTAATTTGTTACATTAATTGCAAGTTCATTTATTTGGTTGTCAAAGAAGCTAAGAGTTTTACAAAGATGGTAAATTTGGTGGTCCCTACTCCCTCGATCATACATTTTGTTATTGGCTCCTTCAAAAGTGTTCTTTTGGTAGTACTTAATTTGCCAGCCTAGTACTCCCCAAATACAAATCCCACAATCTCAGCAACTAACATCTGAAAAGGGTCAGGTTGGGGATGACTGAATGCTGCTAGTTAAGTCTCATTGAGGACAACAAACACAGTACTGGTTAAACCAGTGGTTCATAAACCTTTTAGCCTTGTGACCCCCTTTACATCAACATGTGGATGTCATTAAAAAAACCCTGCTCAATATAGTTTATGAATAAAAGTGTTTTGTTTGTTTAGTGTGAGTATTTTAGTTTGCACATTCATATATATTCATGAATATATGTGAATATGTTCTTGCAGCAGCATCTCATTCCAAGAACTGTGGGGAAGGAACTTATGGCGACCCTCTCAGTGTCGTTCACCAACAAATTAAGCCTTTAAGCCTTGTGGGGTGGAGGTAACTAATTAGCACATAACTCTTTACATTTATTTCCAAGCTCTGGGTCAAAGTCATTGAACTGGATGCAAAGGGGACATTTTGCTATGGGGTTTGAATGTCTGGGATTGCAGTCAGCAGCAGCTGTAACTCTTCAGTGGTACAATATTTAAACAGGAAGATTCCTTTGCTCCAGTAAATTATTTTCTGAAATGAGGGTGCTAGAAGAGTTTGTGTGAGTGGCCCAATCTCATCCTGGCAGCTTCTCATGCAGTGGCAAATTAGTGCATAGAAAGGCCCTCAGCTGTCCTTTGTGTCATTCCTTGCATTAGCAGCCATTAAAAATGATTTTGAAGGTGGTCATTAGACATAATATGCATTTGGTAGATAGCAGGCAGCCTGTCCTAAACATGCAAAATACTTTATTACACATCTTTTTGAAAGGATTTGGTTGCGATGGGTATTGCCATTGAAGAAGCATTAAGCATTATTGTCAGGATTAGCATTCCAAGATTTGAAAAGCCAAGAAAACATCGTAGTGAAATTAACTAACAGTTTATTTGGATCACAAAACAGAGGTTCGCTTCAGACCAGTTAGTGTCAAGTCTAAATTTTCCTCAAACAGTTCATCCTTTAAAAACCCCTTTTCATCCACTCCCCCCTTCCTCAGCTCGCCATCCAGGGACTCTAAGCTACATCTAACATGTCTTTCAAGTTTCCGCCGTTACTCCCCCTACTATCTCTCACATCTATCCCAGGAAGAAGAGGTAAAACAACCTCCCATTTGGCCATCTGCCTTCCCATTTGCTTGCCACTTGGATATTAGTTCCCTTCTAATTTCCCCTATACAACCACCTTTTCCTCTTATCCTTTAATATGGGAGATCCATAAACTTCTGGACAATCGTGACTAAAGTTTATAGATACGTCAGTTATAATGATCATACATGGATGGCTTGGCCCATAAAATGTGGTGACTTGACTAGGATATTATGACCCAGTGGGTCATGTGTGAGGGTTGGTTTTGGTAATATATGCAAGATTGCTTGCTCTTTGAGAAATCTGTTCAGAGAAACAGTCTTTCCCTCACTTTGAGTACAGACTAATAGCAGCTCTTGGCTTCCCCTCTATGAAAATTAAAATTGCAGGTTGTACTCCCCCCACCCCGAACAGAAACCAACAATCTCCAATAAGCTCATAGCTCCAACATTATGCTTTTAAAGTGGATAGACTAGAGTGGTGTAGTGGTTTGAGTGCTGGACTATGACAAGACCAGGGTTCAAATCCCCATTCGGCCAATGACTTGAAGGCAATAGCAACAGCAGCAACGACAACAACAAAGACCAGAACAGTAGTTCCCAAACTCGTCTTCCAGGTATTTTGGAGTTCGGTTCCCAGAAGTGCCAGCAGGCTTGGACAGCATTCAGGACTTCTGGGAGTTGAAATACAAAACATCTGGAGAACCAAAGTCTATGAATCACTGAACCAAAACTTGGATAGTTACTCTTACTCTTGTTGTTTGTTACATTGTTTGAAAAGTAATCCAGGGCTATTAGTTAATGTGATATTCAAAAGTGGCTCATTGGTCTTTTTTGTGTTGCTCATTACTTTTTTTAAGATAGAACTTGAAAAATGCTCAGCAAAAAGCTTCGAAAAGCAATCTTAAAAGGTACTGTGTTAGAGGTGAACAGAAACCATACTCATCAGTAAAATAGCCTTGCTCCCACTCATTACATTAAGTTTGAGGTGTGACTTTGCTATTCCTGAAAGTAACTCATCACAGGCAATGAAATTAAATGTACCGTAATTAGTTATTTCCAAGCTCTGGAGTAAACTCCCTGTATGATTCTTTTGCCACTTAATTTGAGCGAGTGTATTGTTAGTTGTTTTGGAGCTCAGAAATATTGGCTTAAGCAAACCTGGGAGAGAATTTACACGCAGAGGAACACCCCTAAACATACCCAAGAATGTTGGAGCTGGGGTGGAAAAGGCTAGACTAAACAGAGTGTCATATAGAATGTCACATAATATTAGTGACTTCAGTTCATGTAAGAAGTAATAGTCTCACTCACATCTTTTATGTAAAATTTGGTGATCTCAACTCATCTGCTGCAGAATGCTCTTTTCTCCTCTTTATCAATGTGTCTTTCAAAAACTGGTCTTATGATAATGCCAGTTCCATGAATTAAGATTTAAAAGAGAGAGGAGATGTTACATAGTTAACCACTATCCTTGGAACATTTCTAGAACATTTTGGTGCGTATCTTAAATTTTACTTCTTGTTTGCTCATTTATTTAATTTTGCTGTTGTTTGTTTTGCTGTTTGAGTCATTTCTGACTTATGGTGACCCTAAAACAAACCTATCATGGGGTTTTCTTGGCAAGTTTCTTCAAAGAGGCTGTGTCATTGCCATCCTCTGAGGCTGAGAGTGTGTGTCATGTCCTCTGTCCTATCCTTTATCCAAGGATCACAGGGTAGTGCACAATTTTAAAAGTTTAAAAGCTTAATGATAATGATGATTATCATTTAATCATCATCATCATCATTATTGTCTTCAGGTAAAAAAATTGCCATTTGATGTTGTATGCCTTTAAGTCATTTCCGACTTATGGTGACCCTTGACATGGAGGTTTCTTGGTATGATATGTTCAGAGGGGACTTGCCTTTGCTTTCCTCTGAGGCTGAGACAGTATAGCCTGCCTAGGGTCACCCAGTGGCTTTCCATGGCCGAGCTGGGATTTGAACTCTGGTCACCAAAGTCATAGTCCAATGCTCAAGCCATTATGCTCCAGTGTCTCTATAATTTCCCATAATCATAATCAAACCTGAGTGTTATAGGGCAAATTAGGTAGATGTGATGTAATCTGAACTGAAATTGTGGAAAGGTGGCATGTTTTCTGTTTTTAATGGTTGTGAAGGTAAACATATGCGCTGTTTCAATTAAATGTTTAGAAAACTGGGAGTGCTTTGGAGTGTCTGAGAGAGAGTTTTAGTACTTCATGTAGCATTGGGCCCTGCTTAAGAGTCAGTCCTTCTTCTGCAAAACATATTCAGGGATGACTGTGTTGGCCATGCAGCTAAACAAAGCAAAATCCACAATCCACAAAAGAGCAATACCAGTTCTTATCAAACGACAAAATACGGGAAAATCCAAGCAAAACTCTACAGCTAAAAACTGAAACATGCTTAAAATACGCAGACACATTCCCAAAATGTGGTGTGGTCCTCTTGCAGTCCAGGGTGTGTCCTAATTCAAGTACATTTAGAATATTTTCTGGTCCCTTGCCTTGCTCTTGGAGAGGAAGAGAGAACAAATTGGCCAGAAAAAAAAAAAGTCAGCTGGTTTGAAATCAACAGTCAGGAAAGTGTGAGGTCTTTGTTTCCGACATTTGCGTGTCAAATGAGTGGTGTTTGCTGGTGTGGGTGTGTAAACTGTGCACTTGTCTGTCATCATCCAGCCTTCAGGCTTCATCAGGTAAAAGAGCTTGGTTTTTCTTTGCTCTCTCTCCCTCCCTGTTCCCCAACCCCTTCCATTCAGCCTATTTTGCCATGCAGGTGATTTATGCTCGGCGGAAATGCAAAATCTCACCTCCTCTAACTTCAGGTCCACCAGAATTTGAAAGGATCTTCAGAGCCCAGTAAGTCTGATGGAATGAGTTTGCTTGTTCATTTGTGATGCACTATTGTGTTCTATTGTGAACCAACATAGGTGTCGTCTGAGTGTGGGACTGACTCTAGAGACCAGGATTCGAATCCCAGCTCAGCCATTGAAACCCACTGAGTGACCTTGGGTGAGTCACTCAACCCCAGAAAACCCTGTGATAGGGTCTTAGGCCTTAGGGTTAACTTAAGTCAGAAATGACTTGAAGGCACAGAATAACAACATATAGTGTCCTAAGCTGCATTTGCAGTAAAGTTTAGATTGCAATGAAGGGGGTTTAATTCTGTGTATATTGATATAATTCAAATGGCAGATTTATGCTAAGAGCCCTTCTCTCCAGGGACATGTGAATTGTATATGCTGAAAAGCTTCTCCATTTTTGCATTTAAAAAGAGTTAATTGCCAAGCATTTCAGCTGAATAGGAGATCATGTTCAGCAAATGTCTGGACAGACAAAAGTATCTCAATTTATTTATTTATTTATTTATTTAATATCCCACCTTTCTCCGCAGAGGGGACCCAAGGTGGCTCATGAATAAAATTCTAAAAACATATTACAATACAACAGTTAAAATCTCATCTAAAAACAATATAAAATTACAAACATTAAAACCACATTAAAACTATAATACCCACCCTATATAATAGCCAAGCCACCCCTTGATTATATATTAAAAGCCTGATTGAATAAAGCTGTTTTTGCTTGCCAACAAAAGGCAAGCAAGGAAGGGGCCAGCCTTGCTTCTCGCAGAAGGGCATTCCAGAGGGCAAGAGCAGCCCCTGAGAAGGCTCTCTCTTATGTCCTCACCAGGTGAGCCTGGGATGGTGGCGGGACCAAGAGAAAGCCTTCTCCTGAATATCTTAGGGCTCTAGCTGGTTCATATGGGGAGATACAGTCTCTCAGATAATCCATAGGACTTTATAAGTCATAACCAGCACTTTGAATTGTGCCTGGAAACAAACTGGTAGCCAGGGAAGCTGTTTTAACAAGGGAGTTATGTGGTCCTTATAACTGTCCTCAGTCAGCATTCTGGCTGCAGCGTTTTGCACATGCTGAAGTTTCCAAACAGTTTCCAAAGGCAGACCCACATAGGACCTTATCACACGCTGGCCACGAAGCAAAAAGTAACCGAAATAAGAATAAATTCAGTTCTATACCGAAATGAACTGAATTTCGCCTGCGCGGCCATTGCGCAATGATTCCGAAAGCTCCCTTGTACTTCCCCGAAAAACTGAATGTCAAAAGATCTCAATTCGTTACGGATTAGCTCCGGGTTCTGTCGAGTTTCAGTGTAACGTCGTGTGTAAACACGGGGAAATAATATGTATTAGCTACGGATACCCTTTGGATTAGGTCTGCTTTAGACCCCGTGTGATAAGGTCCATAGAGTGCATTGCAGTAGTGAAAACGGGATGTAACCAAGGCATGTGTCACTGTAGCCAGATCTGACATCTCAAAGAATGGGCACAGCTGGTGCACTAGTTTTAACTATGCAAATACACTCCTGGACACTGCTGAAACCTGAGCATCCAGACTCAGAGATGAGTCCAGGAGCACACCCAAGCTGCGAGGCTGAGATTTCAGGGGGAGTGTACACAGGCAATGTCCCTATTCCCTGATCTGTCTTCCAATAGAGAAGAGCACCTGTCTTGTCTGGATTAAGTTTCAATTTGTTTGCCCTCATTCAGTCCATTACATAGACACTGGTTCAGTACCAAAACAGCTTCCTTGGAGTCATATGGAAAGAAGAGATAGAGTTGGGTGTCATCCGCATATTGGTGCCACCTCACCCCAAAACTCCAGATGTAGATGTTGAATAACATGGGGGATAAAACGGAACCCTGTGAAACTCCACAGGCCAGCAGCCAAGGGATCAAACAGGAGTCCCCCAACACCACCTTCTG
This sequence comes from Phrynosoma platyrhinos, assembly GCA_020142125.1. Taxonomy (NCBI): domain Eukaryota; kingdom Metazoa; phylum Chordata; class Lepidosauria; order Squamata; family Phrynosomatidae; genus Phrynosoma; species Phrynosoma platyrhinos. Next base: position 242,627,284 of record CM034703.1, read on the forward strand.
AGTTTGCCCTCCAAGAAAGACCGGAACCACTGCATAACAGTGCCAAGTCCCTTCCCAGAAAGGTGGCCCAGAAGGATAACATGGTTGATGGTATTGAAAGCTGTTGAGAGATCCAGCAGGACCAACAGGGACACACTCCCCCTTTCCAGTTCCCTGCTCAGGTCATCCATCGAGGCGACCAAAGCTATCTCTCTGCCATAGCCAGGTCTGAAGCCAGATTGAAATGAATCTAGATAATCTGTTTCATCCAGAAACCCCTGGAGCTGGGAGGCCACCACTCGCTCCAGAACCTTGCCCAAGAATGGAATATTAGAGATTGGCTGATAGTTATCCAGGATGGCGGGATCCAAGGAGGTCTTTTTCAGTAGTGGCCTCACCCCAACCTCCTTTAGACAGGATGGAAATCTGCCTTGTTGCAGTGAAGCATTCACCACTCCCCTTACCCATTTGGCCAGTCCCCCTCTACTGCTTTCAGGAGCCAGGGAGGGCAAGGATCCAGCATGCACATGGTGGTCCTCACTTCTCCAAGGATCCTGTCCACATCATCAGGCTGTCCACATCATCTGTTCAATGGCTGAACAGAAAGTGGCTTTCTTTTTTCATGGATGAGACATACTTTGCACATCAGGCTGCTGCCCCACCTTCCAGGTAGCAAGTGATAAAGCAAAGGGGTCAGTGCTGATCATTGAAAGTAACAATAAAGAATCATCCAGAGTAGTCCAGCAAAGGGGTAGTAGTATATGTAGATTGTTGTTGTGTGCCTTAAAGTTGTTTCCAACTTATGGCAACTCTAAGGTGTACCTATTGTGGGGTTTTCTTGGCAAGTCTGTTCAGAGGAGATTTGCCATTGCCATCCTCTGAGTCTGAGAGATTGTGACTTGCTCAAGGTCGCCCAATAGTTTTATATGGCCAAGCCAGGATTCAAACGCTGACCTCCCAAGTCAGTCCAATATTCATACCATTACACCATGCTGGCTCCCATCTGCAGATTGTACTCAAATGTTTTCATGCCTGCAGGATGTCAGATTTTCCATACATGGCAGGCTTAGGGGAAATAATGCACTTGCGAGAGTAGGGTCTTCATACATCTTTTGATTTTGTTCAGCCCTAAGGACTCAGTTGAGGAGTGTGACAGGACTGAAACTGTTAAATAAATATTTTTTTTCTCCTCCTCTGCTCTGGTGCCACAACAAACTACCATTCCCAGAATTTCATAGCCATGGCAGTTAAAGTGGTGTCAAACCAGATTATTTCTGCAGTGCGGATGCAGCCAATGCTTGCTGTTTGACATACACATAGTGAGTGGTTGCCACAAGAATTGTCAAGCAAGCATCAAGGCAGTACTTTTAGATTGTCTTCTAAAGATATGGATCTTGTGAATTTGACAACAGAAGTCAAAATATTAACCTATTCTCACTCAAACTGGTGTACTTGAATCTGAGCTCTACTAATTCAGGCTGCAAATAATTTGCATTATTTAATCCCCATCTCAAAAAAAAAGCATTTCATTAACCCCAAAAATTAGATGCCAAAGGAAAGGTTTCTACTAGCCTCTAGCTTTCTCCTTCTCTTACTTGATTATGTTGTACATCCAGGATAGTTTTTGTGTGGAGTAACATTCAGTCATGGAAATCCCATATATGAGAGAGAGTGTGTGTCTTATTTCTGCAGTGAGAACTGGGCTGTCGCTGGAGGCAGGAAACATGGAATTTGTGATATTCTTCCCATTGCTTCATAGGCCATGTGTGGCTATAAAGTGGACTGGTTAGGTGGGATTCCCAGAAGAATATTAGCTAATTTGACCTTACTGTGCTTTTTCTTCCTCTTTCCTGAACTGCAAGTAAAAATCTTTTTCTTCTCTGCTTTTGTTTAGAGCAAATTGCTCAGAATACTTCCCAATATTTCTCTCACTTTTATGGGTGGCTGGAGTCTTTTCCAATCAAGGTAAAAAGCAAACCCTAATTCATACTATGTTACCACTGCACTACTTGCTTGAGCTAAAACATAATAAAGAAAATCATGATCCTTTAAATGCGTGACAATTTTGTGGTTAAGGGCATGAACAATATTAGCTGATTAGGACACTTTTTCACACACTCTCACAGTTTATATATTTTGTTGTACTTTTAAAAGCTTATTTCTTCATTCCTGCTATTTACAATGGGCTTATCATGAAGAGTGGCTCCATTCTTGAAAGTGGTAAAAAATGATGGCAGGAGCTTAGCTTTTCCCACGAAAAATGCAAACAGCATGATTTCTTCAGGGAATTCTGGCCCAACCAAGCAGGCGAGTAGTGCATGTGGGTATAAGGAAGCAGTATCTTGTTCATACTTCACATGGTTGTTGCCGGAGGCTTGGAAGCACCCACACCAAGGGTACCTGCTACATAAAAGTGTGAAGCCACTCATTATACATGCTCTTCCCTCCAATTTGTTTGCAGGCTGTTGAAAGTTAGGTTGAAAATAGAAGACCCATTTGCATCACTCCTAGAAGATACTTTATGTGGTGCATAAATGGAGTGGTGATGATGGTTGTTGTTGCATGGTAATGCTGGAACCTAAAGGAAAAGGACTCCCTCACAGGGTTAATATTTTGGCAAGATAGTTTTGTTACATCGATACTTGTAAATCGATACTTGTAAATATCAGCCACAGAGAATCTCAGGGCATTTTACAGATTTAGCAGATTTACAGTGGCATAAGATTTTGTTGATAGTAATCAGTGGTCATGACAGATGTTTTCAAGCAGTTAACTATAATATTAAATGGTTGTCATGTTTTGACCATTTTGGCAAAGGCTAATTGGGAGGGGGAGAAGTTTTTATGTCTTTTCAGGCTAAAGCAGCTTTTCTTACTTTAGATGCCAGTTTTAGTTAAATAAATGGTGACTAGTTGCTCATACAAGGCATTAAAACAAGTGTCAACACAAATTGGGATTATGTGTTTTTTGTAAGCATGAGTGGTTAAGGGCATGAACAACACATAGCATTTCACATCTCAACAAGATAAAATTATATTATGTAGTAACTTATCCAAGTATCTTCTTCTAGATCAGAATTTTTATGAGTTTATGATTTTGAAAGCACAATCAGTGTTTCATAGCCTTCCCATAGTAACTATCTGGATTACTCTCTTTTTCTTAGTTTTGGCTGCATTTTGTGGGTTAATTTACCTGTTCGCTCGCTATCAATACTTCATTAGGTATGCACATTCAGCTCAAGGAAGGTGAGTATTTCGAAGCATCCCATTCTGTGTGGACTATTTCATGTCTCACGTAGACAGTGATCTGCCTGCTGTGTTTGGCTAGTTAATTTTGCTGAAATCTAAGCTGGCTTTGACAGTACTAGTTTGGTTAAGATGACCCCAAAGATCCCCTTCCCACTCTGTAAATTATTTCCTAAGATACTATTAAGTAAAGCTGTCTGTGTAGATCCCAAAAGCAAATCCCTCAAATACCTGACAGTACAGTCGCCCCTCCATTCTTGTGGGTGATCTGTTCTGGACTCACCCACCCCACAAAAATGGAAAAGCGTGGATATTCAAGCCCCATTGGCTTGAATGGAGACATGTGCTACGGGAACGTGCCCCATTTTGTCCCCCTCCGTTCACTGTCTGCCAATGGGCGAGGGATGCAAACTTCAAGTCCACAAAAACGGAGGGGTAACCTTAGATACATGTTTATGCTGCTCTTAAATATATGCTACCCCACTTTCCAGTAGTGAGCATTTTCCAAAGATTCCAACATTTACTCAGAGTTCAGTTTCTTTGAAACTAGCAATTGGAAAGTTAGTGTTGTGATATAAGGTTCATATTTATATGTATAGAGGCTGACTATAATGCTCCACTCCAATATAATCCTGATCAGTTTTCTCAGGGTACTCATAGCACCATAGGTTCTACACAAACTAACAGCCACGCACAAAACAGCTTCCTTTTATTTATCCTCATCCGATGATCAATTAGCACTCTCCTTAGGAAGGGAATGAGCAATGTGGGACATCTCCCATCTATCATCTGCATCAGGAATGGGGAACCTCTCACCAACACTCTGTCCCAAATCTTACTGTGCCATTATTTCCAGTCGGTGATAAGAGTAAATTTTAAAAGTATTTAACTGTTAAAAAAAACACCTGGAATTACAGTAAACTGTGATTTGCGGATAGGAGAGCTGTTGCACTGGTATTTGCTTTTGAGTAGACATACTTGAAACTTAATTTTACTTTGTATACTTCAGTGGTCCCCAAACCATGACCCGCGGGCTGAACCCAGCCCGTTGAGGCCTTTGAACCGGCCCGCGGCTGCTCCTGCCGCTGCCGCCGCACATTTTTTTTGTGTGTGTTTTTTTTTTTTGCCGTCACTTTCCTTTCCTGCCGCCATTGTCCCTCTTCTCCCCTTCTCCTTGCCTCTCCCCTTTTCCCTCATGCACCGCTGCAAGGCTCCCTTGGAAAAGTGCTCTTTAAACCAAAGCCAGGGCTCTTTCCTGGGCTGCCCCATGGCAGTAGCAACACAGAAAAGAACCTTGACTTTGGTTTAAAGGGGATCAATCCTTGGCTTTTCCACCCCCAAA
>CM034703.1:242652920-242665035 GCA_020142125.1 Phrynosoma platyrhinos
AAAGTTAGTTCATCAATTGTTTTTGGTCTGCCATTACAAAAGAGGTCTTGGACAAAATATACACCTTGTTCCCATCCCTAGAATTGACTGAATTTATCAGGGGAATAGAAAGATTTGTGGACAAGGAAGGGGCATTTGTCTAAGTTGGAATGCTTGCGGATGAGAATATTCTGGTACATGATGTACATGGGAGACTTATGAAGAGCAGCAAATAGAGGGGACACTGCTGAACAAAGATATTCCTGAAGCTTGAGTGTCCACATACCAGCAATTTTCCCCACAATCTGCTACTGATATCTTTATGAAGAGAATCTTTTCCTCCCATCCCTTGTCCCATGCAGAAGTTAATATCATGATCTAAGCACAAGTCTGATGCCTTTTTTCTTTCTGTTTATTATTCACAACTCCTGCACTGATCCACCACTGCACTGGTTCAAGTATCAGAGTTTGTAAATGGGACACATGATTACTGTGTATGGTTGTAAAAGTTGGGCAGAGAAGAAAGCTGCAAGAAGAAAATCAGCAAAATCAAGTGTGGTACTAGAGAAGAGTTTTACAGATACAATAGACTGCTAAACCCCTTCACAAATGAATGGATCTTAGAGCAAATATAGCCTGAACTTTCATCAGCATTGAAGATGACAAAGCTGAGGCTGTTGTTCACTGGATATATCACAAGACAACATAATTCATTGAAAAAGAGAATAATGCTTGGTAAGGTAGAAAAGAGAAGAAAGTAAATATAAGTAAAAAGTAGAAGAAAAAGAACTAAAAGCCTTTCAAGTGGATAGAGTCAATCAAGGAACCATGTTCCTGAATTTGCAAGGCCTAATCAGGGCAGTTGATTGATCTTGGAGGTTCATAAGGTCACCATCAGTTAAAGTCAACTTTAATGGCAAATAACAGCAAAACTGTCTGATGATAATATTTATTAAGAAAAAAGATTTAAAATCTGAGCCTGCAGTTTCATATGTCCAGGAAAGCAGTGTTCCAGGATATCAAAGGACAAAATATAACAAACTGTGCAAGGCCACTATCCATAAGTGTGTCTTTCTTTCAATAGGTCTTTAAAACAACAACAACCCTTCTCCACCTGTTTAATATTTTGTCCTGTTTTTATCCAACACAAAATCCCACCTCTCACAATTTGTCTTTCCCCCTTCTCACTCATTGAGGGATGACAGATTTCTTGGTTTGTCCCAGCAAGCAGTAATCTGGGCATGCATTTCTAGCATCAAGATATAAGTGAATCTTTAACTAACCTCCTTTATAGCTAATAAAAAAACTCTATAAATGCACACAAAAAGGGAAACAAACAGAATTCTGTTCCAAGTGGAATTCAGGATTTCCTTTGGTGAGGCCTGTTAAACCTGAGATAGCAAGTTTTACAATCAGAAGTCTTCTGTAGTCCCATTGTCAACTAGAATCATGTACCTTACTAACATAATGTATCGTTGTGGCTGCTAATGGATTTCCATGTCACTGGACCAGTAAACTGGCCTGTCTATTTTTTACTTAAATTATTCAAGGTGCTGAACCCTATCCCCAAATGTTTACTTAGTAGCACAGTTAAATCTGAGAGTAAAATCTGGATTTGCCACCCCACCAACAGAGAAACCACCACTGCTATACTGACAGGGAAGAACAGCCCTGTCTCCCAGGCACAGACTGCAATGAAAATGCATCTGTAGTCGCTGAAACTCTTGAGACTGTGGGGATTGTAGGCCTATTCCATGCAGTGCAGTTGCAGTGAATCCTCTAATCATGGGAGGTTTCCTAAATGTGCCTAGCAAAGATTTCTTGCCAGCATGCAGATAAGTGGGACATGGAGGTCCAGAGTGGTCCTGCTACACTCCCCTCTGCTTCATGCCTTTTTGCTCTTTGCTGCTCTTGCAACTGATGTAACTATATCTGAATGAAAGCAACAGGTGAACTATAAAAGGAGTTGTAAGATAAGGGGATAAAAAATATTCAGGTCAGGCAAGGTCTCACTGTGGAACCTCAGGTTGAGCAAACTTTCAATCAAGACGACAAATCCTACAAGTTAACAATTTGATTTTTACAGAGCAGGATTTACAAGAGAAAAAATCGAGATCAAAAGGCTGTTGTGCTGAGTTAATCATGCAGACAATAGGAGAGAAAGAGCCAGAAACCCATGCTGGAACTAGGTTACATTTTTAAACAGGGAACAATTTAAATACTCTTGGGAGCCCCTGGAAAACATCACTGGCAGAAACAAATAGGGCAGGAAAAGAGAAGTGAGCCTGAATGCACAGTGACACTGAAACACTGTACTAGTTTAAGGCTTGATAAAAGAGAAAAAAAACCAGCAATGCCTCATCATCCTGGCTCAGAGCAATGCACAAGGGAAATCTTGCACAGAATGTCTGCTTCTTGTTCATTTGGGCATGCCAACCGCCACGCACCTGAGGCACACGTGATCCACAGTTCCTGAGGAGCTGAAAAAGAGCATCTAGGACAGAGAGATAACCCTGTGTCCACATGCAAGTGCAGATTATTGCTCAGCCCATACTGGCTCCTCAGCCTTTGGACTGGAGACAGAGATAGCAGCAGGGCTGATACCAAGCAAATCAATTCATACGGTCAATACCAAGTGAGGGCCAATTCATACTCTATTCTCCTAACACAGATGAGTGTATGTGTTTGTTCTAGTCTGCCTGCAGAGGCCTTTGGAAGTAGGGGCCTAGGGAGCAAGCTCTTGTTTTCCCTGGTGGCCATTACAGCTGCAGAGCTCTTCCATTAGTCACTAGTTCCCCTCCCCTCCCCTCCTTTCTCCTGTATTCCTGGGTCCAAAGCACCATTTTTACCAGCAGTCTGTAACTCTTCTTCCAGCAAAAACATATTGAAGGCTGTGGCAAATACTGCCTTATCCTGAGCAAGTTTGATAAAAAGAGAATGTACACAGGATTTTTGCTTGTAAAGGCCATGCATTCCTACTTTGGGGGATTGCAACAAGGTAGACAGATTGGCAGCAAATTTATCAGTTTGGTTAGTAAATATTCTTATTAGAAATACACAGAAAGTACAACTATCACAGACAAAGGATTCAGTTGGACTGCTGCCACCTATCTAGCTGCCGGAAAAGCCATTATGCAACTAATTTGATGTGTTCTCTTTGAGAATACTTTGCCCCCAAAGCAAATCAGCACTTGCCAATACCAGGAGTTTTCTGGCTTTGGACACTACCTCTCAGCACCCCATGGGAGGATCCCCATGACTGCTAAGTAGCTTCCATGCATCATAGAATGACACTGCCTCACCCCTGCAACAAGTACTCCTCTTTTGCATCTCCACATGGGATTCCTTTTTGTTTGAATAAAAGCTTTAGATTAAACACAGGAAATGACAAATGCTCACTTTTAAGACACAGGCTGGCATCCTGTCTGTCAGTTATGATGCTGCAAGTTAGACTTAACGACTGTGTAACTGTTTCCAATTCATGTTTATGATCATGGTATCTTTGCCATGAGAGTATGTGCCCCCGAAAACCACCTTAAAATCCATCCTGCTGCACCAAGTGACAGAGTTCTGTGGTCCTGGCAAGCAGGATGCTGCAGGATGCCATGCCCAGCCCCCTCCCACCAATAAGTAACAGTGCAGCCAGCAGCAGGGACATTTCAGGGATCCTGTCACATCTCTTCATTGCACTACTGCTCACTGGTGGGAAGGATCTGGGCACCACAGAACTTAGTCACTTGGTGCAGATGCCAGGCTTCGAAGGTGGATTTCAGGGGTCAGTTTAGGAGATGAAACATAGTTACAATGTTATACCCATACCTCTGATGCAGAATCTTGGCCACACATTTTAAAAATAGTCACTACAGAATCATAGAATCATAGAATCATAGAATCACTTGCAGAACCTGCTTTAATTTCAATAACTTCATGATGGCACAAATAAACACACCACTTCTACATAAAAGAATTAAGATAAGACCTTTTCTTCCAACGTGGGTCTACTTACTGCATCTTTCTCTGGGTTGCAGACTTTCACCCAGAGGATATGATCAAGGAGCCAATCGATAGGTTTGTCCTTGTAGAACATGAGTATGAATTCCACAATCAGGCTGAGATCCAGGGACTTGAACATTTTCCCTGAAAGCATGTGTGGATGGGGAAGAGAAAAAGTTAAGTACACCCACAAGATTGACATGGCCCACCATTCACTGATGTGTTTCTCAAAAACCCACCAGCATTCTTGTCCCCCTCATGTTCTGCCCCAGGTTGCCAAACTCTATTCTTTCCATCCCACATGCAATTTCATGTCCATTTTAGTATATGTACATATTTCTTCACACATTTTCCCCATTAACTAAAGTGTGGGTAGACATACATATTTTTCAAAAATAAGAAAATTTTAGGTGGGAGTGTATGTGTGTGTGTGTGTGTGTGTGTGTGTGACTTCTTAACTCAACTCTGTTTATGATTTGGCAGAGTGCTGATGCCTAGATCAAGCTGCCTTATTAACTGGCCTTTGAGCCTTCCCTGCTCCAAACTTAAATAGAATGGAACCTAGGAAGCAGCCATACCTGCTGGGCTTCATTCAAAGCCACTCCTCACAGTCTCTTTCAAGAATAGCAATGCTGCTTGTGAAACTGTCCTACAAGCTTATGTTACAAATCTCTCTCTTACTTAGGCTCAAAGGTGCTGTAAGATCCTTTTGTCCCGCAAGGATGTACAGTGTTTTCTGTTTCCCCTGCCAGATGCCACTTAACGTTGCTAGTCAAATGGGAGGAATAAAAATGTTTACTGTTTACTTTGATTCACCTGTAACCACAGGAGGATCATAGTAGATCAACAGCTCTCTCTTTCTCTCTCTTCCTCCCTCCCTATCCACTGCCACAGACAAGTATGAGCAAGAACCACCTGCTCCTCCCAGCTTGTAATAAGAGCTTCATCAAGCTACATCAATAAAACATTTGTGACACAAAAAGCAAAGAGAAATTAGAGAAGGCTATGTGTTGTCCATGTTCTCGATCACCCTTGGAGAGCACTAGTGTGCAAGTGACACAATTCTGTGTCTCATCTTTGGGCCAACAATGCATAAAGACAGAGAACTCTGGCAAGGTTTTCTTGCCCCAGTAAGCTGAGCTAAAGAAACAGTTCTGTCCATGGGATGTATTTCAGCATGATCTCTAACAACAACTCATCTGGAGGTGGGGTGATGGGGAAGGTAGCTATGGACAAGGGAGCCTTACCAATGAACCCAAGCTGCGAGAACTCCAAGATCATCCATTCTTCAGATGGCTGCTGCAGAGCAAAGTTCTTCATTGTGCTGAGATAGTTTGGTTTGGCTACAATGTCATCTTCCAGCTGCGCAACAGAGGGAGATGTCAGTGCTCAGGACAGAATATGTACACCACTGAAGAAAAACCTCTATCCTAGAATGTATCCAACAAAGGGAGATGGGTGAGAAACTTCTGGCCAAAGGCAGATTTCTTATTAAGGAAGACAAAAGCTGCTAATTCCAGCAGCACAATAAAATAATGAACAAGACAAAGTAAACAAGCTAAAATAATGAAAGAGACCCAATTAACCATGATGGGTTAGCTGCAGAATATACCAATATAGTATAGTCAAACAGGGCCATTTTTTCCTGGCTATTTTAAATAGGCAGCCATTAGAAATGAGTGCTATTATCACAGGTCTGGGACATTATGGGACAGTATGGGACAGTCAGTAATGTATTGGTTCCAGAGATAGCTTGCCAAGTTAAAACCATAAAAAGTGATGGTTTCTAAATAAAACATCAGTCACTCCAACTCGTTCCTAACAGTCTCCTAAAATAATCATTTCCTACATAAATCCAACATCTTATGTTTTATTCTAGGATCGAGATAAAATACTCCTGGACTGGAGCAAGGAAAGTAACATTAGCCATCTTTGACCAGATCAAACATACCTGAACATAATAAATGCCTTTGGACTGTGCATACATCATTAAAAAGCAATAATCTAAGTTCTGTTTAGTCCTCCACCTACATTGACAAACAAGAGAGAAAGATGTTAAATAGCAGCAGGCAACAAGAGCTTCCTTTTGAATAAGAATACAAAATCCAGCAGAACATTTAGACCCCAGAAAACTTCCAAGAAATCTGGATTTGTTGTGTATGCACAGCTGTCATGCTAACTTGCATTCCTGTTTATTTTTACACTGAACCATATGTGATGGTATTACCACAACTAGTGATGGAAAACAAAGTAAACTAGCTGCACGCCAACCCAATCCAAATTAGGATCACAGTCTGTGGTAAAGTAAGATTGGATTTAACATCCATCACAGTTCCAATTTGGATCATCCTCCCATTATGGCTGCTGTTTGTGTGGAGTAGAGAGCTCCTATTGGTTCCATCCCTATCCTCACCATCCAAATAGAAGCTGTGGGAGTGGAGAGGGACATGGCATTGGATTGGCACAGCTCTATTGGCAATGACATTGGCAAGTTCTCAATTCCTCCTAGTGCTGCTATTTACTTTTAAAAGAACCACCATCATGTAAATGTCAACTGTGTAAAGTAGCAAGAGCAGAAACAGAGGAGCCAAGAATTCTGCACAACTGGAATGGCTTCTCTGAGCACAAGTATTTTTTCCAAAGGCAGAAGATATAGGTAATTTAAACAACTTGCAGCCAATAATGGCTGGCATCCTGTCACTGAGATATGTAAGCATATCTGGGGGGAAAGATGCTGGTGTATGCTTTTTTTGGACCTTGTGAATTCTAGTATCTTCTTCTGCAAGGCACACAACCTGACACACAACAATACTGGGGGAGGGGAAACAGCTCTACTTCCTCAGCTATTGATTGGCAAAGAAATGTCTCTGATCTCATTTGGGATGCTCTTCAGCACTAAGGGAGAAAGGAGCAGCCCTCCTTCTTCCCTCTAAATTCAAGAGGAGCCAAAACCACCCTGGGTGCCTTCCTGCAACCAATTAGTGCTTGGGGAATCAGAGCTGCATCCAGCTGCTCCTTCCCTCCTGCTGTTGCTTCATGCTGGGAAAAGCAGCTGGAGGAACATCCATCACCTCCCATGTTTCTGCTGGTGGAGACTTATGCTTCACCAAGCTAAAAGGCCCTTTATAATGACAGATAACTAGGGTGTAGTGGAGAGCTTCCTTAACAGTGCACCATACCAGTTGAAATCAAGTTGCCAGGTATTACCTGACTCGTTCCTTGGGGTCGCCAAAAGATTCTCGGAGACGGGAGAAGTCTGGGTAGAAGTGAGGAGAAGGGGAAATAACTTCTAGAAGTCCAGAATGTATTTCCTTTGGGAATCTGAGAAAGAGGAAATCGTTATGAAGGTATTGTCACTTTCTGTGAAGAAAAGAATGTAATCTAATACATTAGGTCAGGGGTAGGCAACCTTTTTCAGCCGGGGGCCGGGTTGCTGTCCCTCAGACATTTGGGGGGCCGAAGCACCAAAAATAAATAAATAAATAAATAAATATTAAAAAATTAAAAATTAAAAAATATGCATGCACACTCTCTCAGCCCCAGAAAAGCCATGGCAAACCCCCTGTGGAGATTTTGCCAAGAAAACCCCAAGAACAAGTAATAACAACAATAATATCATCATGGTGGGTGGCAGCGGCGGCAGGGGCGGCGGCGGCAGGACCAGCCTGGGGCTGCTCCAAAGGCCTCGGGGGGCCGCATCCGGCCCCCGGGCCTTAGGTTGCCTACCCCTGCATTAGGTGATTAATAACCTAAAGATCATGGCATACCACAGAGAAAGATACAATTGAAAGCCACATAAACTGCTGAGCTTTTCCATTCTTTTTTTAAACAGAAGAACATCAGGAGGGGTTATTCTCTGGCAATTTCAAATATTCTGTTCCTCTTGCATTTCCCAAAGTTATCAAGGAAGCCCAAAGAGGAGTTAAGGTGTTTCAGCAACACTCATGTAGACTTCTTCAAGAACGCTTTTTAAAAATCAATGCTTATTTTCATTTCTTGTTTATGCTCTCCTTTCATGATGTAACAGCTCAACTACCAAATGGCCTGAGCAGATGCAGGAAGAAGCAGAGGTTTCAAAGCATCCTTCATATATCAAGGAGGAGGACACACAAACTTTCAAGCCTTCTCAAAGGCAGCTCCTCAGACAACCCCACCATGCAAACACACACACAGTCACGTCAACTAGACCAGAGTAGGCAGCCTGGGTTTTCCCAAATACTTTGGAGTGCCACCATGGCCAATGCTCAATGACTATATGGGAGTTATAGTCCAAAATACTAAGATAACAGTAGATTGCTTATCTTTCAGCTATACATATTCATATATTTTCTTTCTGCTGTTGCAGTATGTGTTGATATTCATTTGTTTGTGCTATGAAGTACTTTCTCTATGGGCACATTGCTGTGGTTATGGCACACCTGCTCCCTGTCTATTACACATGGGAATCTAATAGAAGTCTTGCTTTTTGAGACTTGGGACTCAAAAGTATGGGACTAGGGGCAAGGAAGGGTGGGAGGGGGAGAGAGAGAGAAGGAGAAGGAGAGGGTTGAATAATAATAATAATAATAATAATAATAATAATAATAATAATATGAAATTTGGGCTAAATGTTCTTCTGATCCATTTTATTTATGATTTTATGGATCCAAAAGCTTCATTTACTACCAAATTCACACATAAATAAGGTGCTCAGGCAGTCATTTGGAAAAAAGAGGACAGTTTGACTAGTCAAAGTCTGCACAAGATATTTAGGTGGGAATGATTTCAAGGAAGAGCCAATGGTTCTCCTCAGAAGACCTTCCCCACCTTTAAAGATCTGTGATCCTCGTCATTTTTATACTTCGGTACTCTTCTACTACCAGCTTTGGAAGATACAAAAATATTTTGTGTATCTTTTTCTTTCTGATGTATATTGGTAGGCTTTTAAAGGGAAGCATATATTCCAGAATGCTCATGTGAGTCATCCTAAGGTAGGAATGGGAACTATGTGGCCCTCCATATGTTGGACTCCAACTCCCAACATTCCTCACCAGTTGTTAGCTAGGGCTTCTGGGAGGATTCCCACTCTTGTCCCAGGGTCTGAAAGAGATTGGCAGTGGGGAAAAAGACTTTAATCCTGTATAATTGTCCCCTTGCTGCAACATCATTAGGGTTGCTTGCATTTAAATTTGCCACAGATGACTAAACAGACAGGTTCAAATGTGGAAAAACTGACTGTTGATCGGTATCTGCAGGTGCCAAGTTAAATTATTCATATTTTTCTACAGAAATTATATTATTTAGTCTTACTGTTACTTAGAAACACAAAGATTTCAATTCCCCCACCCCCTTTTGTGGCAAATTTCAATGAACAACAAATGAAAGGGCCTTTAATCAAGAAACTCACTCCATTTAAATGTCTTCACAGCATTACATAACATACCAATGAATATTCAATCTCCCAAGAGATCAGGGCCCTTTCCCCCCAGTTCCTTTAACAGTACACATATTGACAGTTTCTTTGTACAGACAGTTTCACCATTTGCCCTACAGTACATCTTTCCCTCCTGAGTAAACAGAACCTGATAAGACTGATGGATGCTGTCCGAAGACAACTGAAACAGGCAATGTGACCAAAGAACAAGACGTAACCTCTTTGTCTGTGTTCATCCTGATTTAAAACAACAACAACAAACAACTGTTTGCTGTTGACAACCTTGTGCTCCTCCAAATTAATCTTCTTTCTGCATTATCAGTACTGTGGCTTCTTATTGCCATTGCTGTGTTCTTGATACAGGAGCAATTGCTTTTTCCTCTAAGCCATCTAAGCTAAAGACCGTATTTTGACTCCCTTGTGTCTCTTCCTCCCGGCACGCCTCTGCCCATTCAATTTAAAGGGAGATGAAACAAGCAATTTTACTGGGGACGGGAAAGACAGATCACTAAGATGATTAAAGGAAAAGTTTGAGGCATTTGACAGAGGGCTGCTATCTTCAACCATGCCCACCAGTTTCATCAGGGTCTGCTACATAATTTGTGTTATTATCTCCAGGCAATTGTGCATGCTTGCCGAGAGGCAGTAAGGAGGCACAGGGGCTAGCCATGCTTCACGTGGCAAAACCCATCCCAAGGGGGGCCTTTTTTGGTTGCCATCTCGGCTTTTAAGGGAGACCCTGATCTCATCCAGTGCAAGGAGAAGAACTTTAGCCAGCAGGTAGCTCCAGTCTCTTCCTCCCCCAACCCCTGCCGCCATCCCCCCAAGACTACTGCTGCTATTAATAGGCAACATACAGAATGCAAGAGCAGTAATGAAGCCAGGGACTCTCCCATTACCATTATCATCTAAATCTTCTGTCCTCTGAGTTTCAATGCTCTTAATGCCTACCCAATGTCTTTTACAAGCTCTCTAATAATTAAAAACAATCCACCAGAGTCTCCTATCCAAATCCTTAACACACACACAGACACACACCAGTGCAACTGACTGATGAGAAAACCCTGACACTGCAACACACAGATACACACACACAGCTCTAGGACAGAAATTAACTGTTAAGTCAACATGGAGCTCTGGAGAAATCAGGGATGTAGAGCTGGCAGGACTGCAGGGGAGAGAGAATATAACCTCGTGTAGCAAAAGGCATCAGGGAGGTTTTATTGATGTCAGCCAGAGTGGATGTAAACCCCAAAGACTCTATTAAAGTTCACTTTGGTTTGAGGTCAGTCCTGGAAGATTATTGCCCCCCACACACCATGTGATGAGCAGAACCTAGGTAGGATGTAGATAACAAGCACTATGTGCCTGGGATTCCTATAAATCTAAGTCAGCCATACCTGCCATACAGCCCACGAATGTCATAAAATCAGACCACACAGCACATGCTGCTGTTCTAAATTATCAGTCTACCAAGAGATGGAGAAATGGAAGGCAGAGGGAGTGAGGGAATAAAGAGATGCCACGAGGATTGCTGTGGTTGGTGAGGACTTACAGCTTGTTTTAAACAGGCAGGGAGGGAAGAAACTAAGTTTAACCACATGTAAATTCAAGGCCTGTGCTTTAGTTTAAAACTGATCTGATACAGACAGTGCATGTAATATTAAAGTATTTTCATTATTTTTACGAAAGAAAAACAAAGGGGCTTCCCCTTACAAAGGAACTGAGATATTAGCAAAGGATGGAAGAACACTGCTTACAGGCTTTTGATGCTTTCCGCCACTCCTGTTGCATACTGCAGATCTGTCTGCAAATGAAAATGAAACTAGTATAAGGCAATGAACAGAAGTAGATTTATGAAGTAAATTTACTCTGCTTCTAAAGCATCATATCTGCTATGCCAACAGCATTGTTTCTTCTCAAGAGCTGCTAGATACACTTTATTTGTAAATTCTTAAGATTACCCTACAGAAACATCTCAATATTCTACTCTCACAATCTGAACAAGTGCAATTTTGTGTTGCCATTAACCCTCCTATTTGGTCACCTGTGGTGAATTCAGAATGGCCTGGAAACAGCCAGATAGGAAAGCATTACAAAAACATTCAAGCCATTTTCCATCAGAAATCCTCTTTATGTTGTATCTTAATTTCTGGTACACTAACAGATCTTGAAATTCCCTTGCACTTTCAAAAAGACTTACCGTATTTTCCGGCGTATAAGACGACTGGGCGTATAAGACGACCCCCCACTTTTCCAGTTAAAATATAGAGTTTGGGAAGAGTATGACTTCCATAACTGTTGTTGTTGTTGCTGTGCACCTTCAAGTCATTTCCAACTGATGATGATACTAAGGCAAACCTATCATGAACCTCCTTATACCCGGCATATAAGACGAGCCCCCACACTTTAACCCCAGATTTTGCAGGTTAAGAAGTAGTCTTATACGCCAGAAAATAAGGTATGTGTGTGTGTGTGTGTGTATTGTCATATATCTTCACTTGCTGCCAAAAAGAATAAGCAATCGTAAAATATTCTATCACAGACCTTATATATAATTTTAGCTGCTGCTCAAGTCTTTAGATATACTATTTAAACAGGAGCCATTAATGAAATAAAAGAACAGCAACTTCCCACATAATTATGAAATGCTCACTTTGAAAACAATTATTATTTCACCACCAAATGACACCAAATTAGGAGGAATAGCTAATACCCCAGAGGACAGGA
>CM034703.1:242665135-242687053 GCA_020142125.1 Phrynosoma platyrhinos
ACTGGATGGCCCTTGTGGTCTCTTCCAACTTTATGATTCTATGATTCACTCTAGTTGGTTTTAGTACCTCTCTCACTCTCCATCTTGAGAATGTTAATGTTCTATATGTCCTTCCTTACCCAGTTAATGACAGATGTATGCTATGTTTGACTGACCTATTGGAACCTAATGGTTAATCGAAGTTTCACCATAATACAGAGAATTGCTTGCTCTGTGAAAAATACCAATGTGGCTAAGAGTGTAGTCCCCGTACTGATCACATGCATGATGTGATTTTCACATGACTAGCAAAGAATTGCAGCATCATTTTGGCACAGTCTTCCTTAACCTTGCTCTCCACATCCACATCATTAGGCACAGATATCTCAGGGGCGGGGTAGCCTCTACACAATTGTTTTCAGAATCTCAGGTACCTTCAACTCTTCAACATTACCAAGATCAATATTCTTTCAATTCCTATATACACTATATATAGTTTCTTCAAAATGTTTTAGTACCGGTAGTTCTGCTTTTCATTTATCTACAGGTTGAGCATCTCTTATCCAGAAATCCAAAAAACTCAAATCCAAAATTGTCCACGAGTGGCTGAGATAGTGACACTTTTGCTTTCTGAAATGTCAGTATATGCAAACTTTGGTTCATGCACAAAATTATTAAAAAATATTGTGTGTAAAATTATTAAAATATTGTGTATAAAGGTACCTTCAGGCCATGTATATAAGGTATATATGAAATATATATATGAGATATATGAATTTTGTGTTTAGCATTAGGTCCCATTTCCAAGATATCTCATTATGTGTATTCAAATATTCCAAATTTGAAAAACTCAAATTCAAAACATTTCTGGTCCCAAGCATTTCGAATGAGGGATACTCAACCTGTATTTTATTTATTTTAAGCATTCTTACACCAGCCTTTATCCAGCAGATTTCAGTCCAGTGGATAATAAATGTTGGAGAAAACACACAAATATACAATGCCACAATCTTCATGACCAAATGGTCAAAGAGAATGCAATGAAAGTGAACTTGTATCCCAATTATTTCAAGTTGACTGTCTCTTTAAACATCTCATAAGATTCAGAAAAGTTGGCTAAAAGCTAAAGGAGACATTAAAATGTCATGTCTACAGCCAAAGCCTGCCAATCACACGCCTTACAAATGCTTGACATGTCACTTCTTCCAATGAACAATTTGTCTCCATGTCCCCAAAAGCTCATACCCAGAAGTAAGCAAAGGGCCATCCATCTAAGCTATACTGGGTGACAAACCCATGTGCCATGCATGGTTCCTGCTGTGACCTCAGCCTTTGCCCTAGTATGCCATGTGATGGTGCCCAGCCCAAAGTGAAGGAGGCCAGAACCCTATGAGTTCTGAGAAGTTGGTTTATTAACAAAAGCCATTAGCTCCAAAGACTGGCTGATTTCTTCTGATTAACTGCAATAGGAGAAATAAAAAATCACTTGAAGCTTTCTTTTTCCCTATAGTCTCTCAGAATGGCAGGACTCTTGAAAGGGGGGCAGATATAACAAATAAAAACATTCAAAGGATTAAATATACAAACAAACACATTTAAGAAAAGCATAAATCAACTTCTTAAAACAGTTTTAAAATTATGGACAATTAAATCAGACAGGGCATCCACCCTTGGTTTTAAGGGCTGAAGGCATTGTGAGATAATAAAGTCTTAATTGGCCACCAGTTGCTCAAAAGTGATGGATTCAGCCTGACTCCTCTTACTGAAAAATACAGGAAAATCAGACGATATCAAGGTTTGATGGTCTTTCTACAACAATATATTACTGGAGGCATTTTTTTCTCAAAGGTGTTGGGGTTTTGTTTTGTTTTTTGGGAACAGAGAAACAATTTTATTTCAGGCCTGAGCTAAATAATCTCAGTGGGAGTGCTATGAGAAAACATACACATACACACCCTCACAGCCAGCCACAGTGTATTAATGTGCTACAGTCATTCTATCTCCAGGGTTCAGAAACTGGTTCTGATTAAAGGAATTAGTCTAGCAAAACAGGTAGGTCTCACTTAAGCCTTCCCTTGGGATACCTAGCAGGAGATAGCAACAAATGCTCATAACCCTGAGAGAAAATTGTTAAAACAACGTCCCACCAGGTCTCTCTCATTCTCTTTTTATTTTATTCTGAAAAGTTCAGTGAACAGCTGCCTAACTTTTTGTAAGAACAGAGGTAACAAGCCAAGTGAAATTTAAATTAAAGGGATCCACACAAGTGCCAGTTTGGCAACAGCCATACAGCCTTCTGCTAACATATTGACCCTGCACAGCTGAGTGCATCCACGCATTGTTTCACACTGGAAACAGCCTGCTGGGCCCATTTGTTGGATGTGCCCAATGATCCTTGTCGGACAGCAGCCTGAGGTTAGACTTATCACCTGGTGCCAAAGGAGGAGTTGGCCTGTAGCCACATGGAGCTACATCCTGTAGTTTTATGACTACACACAACCTCTTGGATTAGTATCAAGCCTGTGTCAGACAGAAATAAAGGTATACTGAGATGCTATTAAAGCTGGAATCAAAAGTTGAACAAAGAGACCACTTTACCTCGGCAATCAAGACAACAATGACAGAGTCTTCCTTCTCCTGCTGGTTGAGCTCAGAGATCAAAGAGTTGAGGGTATCGGTCAGGTAGGAATGCACTTCCCGCTTGACACTGGGGATCCCCATGACTACTGATACTGCAAAAGAGCAAAACCAAAGTGTACTTGAAATTCCCTCGATAACAGCCAAACTTCTCCTCATCATTTCATATCTTATTTTTCAAAGGAACTCATTGTTCTTCTACTTGCTTTCCCTTATTTGTCCAAAATTCTCTTTGTATTCTGGAGAATGGATCAATAATCTCATTTATCAGATGTACAACTGAAGGGTATTCAGTGGCAAAGCCCAGATAAGTTATCCTTTTGGACTATAGTTTCCACAACCCCCTGGTCACCAATCTCTCGAAAGGCAACTTCTCTAAGCATTGATGGTGACCACCACAGCTGTCATAGAATAACATCCCCTAATACCACATTGATTTTGACTGGAGAAGCTGGTTAAGTCTTAAGGGGATCAAAAGTGCCTGCCTGACTAACATTTTACCTCCAGGAGGATGAGGTTTATTCTCAAAGAAAGAATTAGGCAGCTTGTCGAAGGGAACAGTATACAATCAAGCATTGCTTCTTCTAAAATCTAGTGCAGACAATGTTTCCCCCAGGCAGGGTCAACTGGATCTCAAGGGAAATTACTCTTTTCTGTTGTAATGGAGTGGAAATTTTATTGTCTTTTATTGCCCTTGTCCCTGGTCCTCATATGGTCAAATAAGAAATAGAGTGGCCCTATCTGCACTGAAATCCCTCAATAGCATCTTAACTGATAACAGAATAACATCGTAGGGCCTAAGCAGACTGCCAGAAATAGTGCACATTAAATTGAGGCACTGCCCTGGCTCGGTGCTAGGGAATCATGGGAATTGTATTTTTTTCTGAGACATTGAGCCTTCTCTGTCAGAGAGCTCTGGTGCCACAATAAATTACAGTTCCCATGATTCCCTAGCACTGAGCCAGGACAGTGCCTCAATTTAATGTGCACTATTTCTTGTAGTCTGCTTAGGCCCTGAGACAGAACGTAGGCCTGTGACTCCAACATCACCACCTTTTTTCTCCTATATGGTTTTAAACATCTTTGCCTGATGGAAGAAACCAGTGAAGCTTCAAAAGCTTGTATGACCCATTTTCTGCATTTTGGTTGGCCAATAAAAGTACTGCTATTTTGTGGATTTTATTGCATTTTGCTTTATAGCCAACATGGTTATATCTGAATGTAAAAGGTCCCATAAAGTGTTCATTCTCAGGGCCAGTTTACACAGCATGGTTGCCAGATGGAGGTTGCTTATTAATCTCTCCACCACTAAGATGGTTATGACACCCAACCACATGAACAGCTGATCATAGTTGCCTTGCTCCATAATAATGGCTGCCCCAGGAAGTGAATAACAGCAGCCTCCACAAGGAGCCTGTAACTTGTAAATAAAATGTGACTTATCCTAAAATGGCAATGCTGCAAAGCAACTTGTCTATTAGTATCCTTGTTTTCCTTCATGCCTCAATAACAGCTTAGAGAGTGTAAACTTGTGGGAGACAAGAAGTGAAGAGAAGTGACTGAAAAAGCAACAAGCAACCACCCACTTACCTCCAGTACGCCCCTGTCCAACGTGCACAGCTGGCTGCAGGCTATTCTCTTTGGACAGCAAATGTGGCAAATGATGAAAAATGGTGGGGAGATGCAGCACATTCTTGTTAGTGATATTCCACAATTTTAGTTTTGTTTCATCTGTTGGGGGAGGGAGTGGAGAAAAAAAGGAGAGTGTAACCATTTTGCAAGGGGAAAGGACAGGCCGTACAAGCATACCCACTTCATTGCACCATCTGGCCAGCTGAGATGATCACTTAACTTAGGTTAATCAGTCCAATCTTCTTCACTTGGGCTCACTAATCCCATTAAGTGCAGCAGGAATTACTTAGGGCTCAAGACAGATAAACATGCCCCGCTCCCCCAGTACAGAAGTCTTTTGAGATAAGGAAATAAAAGTTAAATGAAACCTCTGGCAAAGAAATGTAAATCTGCACCTTGAATTTCTATACTTCTGACAAATCTCAGGGACCTAATTCTCCCTAACAGCTATGTTTTGAATCAGTGCCATTTCAAGAGACTGAATATCCACCACAGCGAACAGAAATTTCAAAAACAAAACTGTCAACCTAGCATACAAAATTCAGTTAATCTCTGAGTGTGTGTGCCATCAATTTGCATGTCAATTTATGGCAATCCCATGAATTTCATAGGATTTTATTAGACAAGAAATACTCAGAGGTGGTTTTGCCAGTTCCTTCTTTTGAAATATAGCAGTGTACCAAAGCTTTATGATACACTTGTTCTTAATTGAAGTGTACCATTTCAAAAGAGGATTATAATTTTCCTCTCTATTGAAATTACAGGTGTGCATTACTTAATGAAGCTTCCAACAAAGAAGCTCCTTTTCACAAAACCTATTTATACTCCTCACAGCCATCCTTTTCCTCTTCTTCTCCATCTAACTAAAGGATTTGTTTGTTCATCAGCATTGGCTTTGGGATAATGATGAAGGAGGGCTGAGAAACACACACTTTTGCTGTCTGAAATAAAGCTTGAGCAGGGAAAGAACAGCATTCTCCTGTAGCTGATCATCCTGTAGCTGTGTGTGCCTCCCTACAACACAAAAGGCAAACAGCAGTTGCCTTCAGAATCTATTATTAACCAAACATGAACAGCAAAACAGAGATGAGAGGAGAGCAGATAAGCCTATCTTCACCAGCTAGTACAAACATGTTAAAAAGGTATAGATCTGGAAGTCTGGTAATTAAAATGGACATTGTAAGAAAAGTGGAAAGTAGTCAAAGAAAAAGTAATCCCTGAATACATTTTGAAAGAAGCTATAATGTGTTCTCTAGAAGGTTTACTTATTCAAGGCTTAGCTGACTTGGCTGTTTCATTTCACATGCATATTGTTTAGTTTGGAATAAAAGGACTGCTGAAACATGCTGAACTGCTCTTCTTTTTTATAGTGTAGGAAGCTATCCCTATTCCTCTCCTGTTATTTGGTACCAAAGTTTCTGTTAAAGAAGTAATGTCCAGGTATCCTTGGATAAACCTTTACAAACCACAAAAACCTTCATCTTTCCCAAGATGCAAACTTTCTATGGACGTTATCACACGGGGTCTAAAGCAGACAGAACCCCGTCCTATCCCCGTCCCATTGCGGTTCCTTTTCCCGTGTGTTCACACGATGTCGCAGAGAACCCTGTCCCATCCCCGTCCCAATGTGGCATCATCCCCGTTCTTTTGAAAGCCGGTTTCCTGGGGAATTACATTTGCGCGACCAGAATGATACCGCAATGATGCTGCTTTCGTTCATTGTGGAATGATGCTAGTTGCGTCTGATAGCAATTTCCGTCTTGTGGGGTCTATACTGGTATAGTTCTGGATTGATTCCATACTGCTTTCTTGCCGCTTTGAGACCCGCGTGTGATAACGTCCTATGTCATCACCACCATGGGACACTGAAGTAGCAGAGGCTTTACTCTGCATACAGGTTTTTGCTCCCAGCATTGGCTGTAGGATTCACTGTACTCTTCTGATTTCATAAGACACTGCAACTTGTTTTAAAGGACAATTGCTACTCCTGGAGACTTTCAAAAGGTGCACATTTCCTTTTTTTGAGCTTTCTTTTGGAAGAGGGTTGTCTGGGACCTGCAAAAATAGGCACATACACTCTGTGGGCCATGTGTCCACAACCTCTAACCTTTGAGAATCAGTTTGCTAGAGCTGCTGCAAAGAGAAGCAGCAGAGAGAAAAAGAAGCAGAAGAAGCAGAGAGAGGGACCTCCGGAAAACATAACAAAAAATACAAGGCCTGTGGCTGGGCTTGTATTCACAAGGGACAAATATTGAGGGCAGCAGCAGGCAAGCAATGTACGTGTAGAAGACTAAGCACACAGAGCTGGTTTCTTTACTGGGGTTTCACATACGGTGCAACAGCAGCTGGCACATTCAAGATTACTAAATGTTTTCTGTGGATTAGGGAACATTTTTCATCATATTGACATCATATCCATGATGAATGTACAACACCCAAAAGGAAATGTCGAATGCCTCCCGTGCTATCGCCCTACAAGATATAATTCCAGAGACTCAAGAATAACTCCAGTGCCCCATTCCCTCTGGTAATGAATGAATCCCTTCCTATCTGATGTTCTTTGGGGATGTACTGCGCACACACATGAAGACAGATACACACACACACTTTTCTCCAGTGCTTCAACGCATCTGTGAGGATCATCCTCATTAAAACGTGATTTACCAGATAAGCTGCTCCATGTCCGGTTTATATCCCGCAGGGCTTGTTTCTCAGAGATGGCTCTCTTTATTTCATCTAGGACGAGGTTCAGCTCCTTAGACCGCTTGAGGCTCTCCTGCTCTGCAGCATGTAAGCGGTCTCTCAGCGCTAGGAACTCTCGCTGATAGATATCCACAACGTCACCTGCAGAGAAGAGCAAAATGCTGCACCTTTCTTTCAATCACAAAAGGAAGAGTTTCAGTGGTTTGGATCAGTGCTTCTCAGGCTGATCTGGCAGATTGGCAATTTTAATTTTCCCCATGTGCCTGGGACTGGCATTATATCTGTGGCCATCAATGATAACTGCTATTTTCCCATTATTGGAAACTCACCAGGGACCAGCAACCAATGACTCATAGACTGGCGCTAGTCCAGGGACAACCACTTTGAGCAGCACTGGTTTGGAAAGATCAGTACCAGTTTTCTTTGGGGGGGGGGAAATTATCACCCACCTCCTACTGCTAATTTTGAAGGGCTGTATGTGTCCCTTCTGATTTTAGTAGAGCTTTACTATTCAGAACAATGTGTTCCTTTAGCTAGCTGGTTCTACACACCTGTCTTTTGAATATTTAAACATTCACACCTGCATGCATGGTTAATGCCTTGGGGCAGGAGTTCAGATAGTACAGATAATTTTAGAAGTAGCCAAGAGCAAAGTCACAGTTAAATGGTTTATATATAAACCAGATTCCTTTGAAAGTCACCTTGAGCTGGGATCTTGCTATACAATACTCATAATTGCTCATTTTGTTGAAACAATACCTATTGTATATACTCATGTATAAGTCTGGAAATGATAGTAAAAAAATTGACCTGGGTTGCCTTATCCATGGGTCAATGTATGTACTGTACTATAACTCTTTATCAAAAAAGAACTATTTCCCCTTCTTAAAGTAGAGTGGTGAAAGGTAAGAGCTTAATCCTGGGAGCACCTAAAAGAAGCACCAACCCCACCTCTACTCTCTGATCTTTCTGAATGCCTGAGCAAGAAAATGTCAGCAGTGGCAGCTCTTTGGTGCTTCCCCTCAAAGCAGTACCAAAAGGAATCGATCTTTGAAGAATTTGAATAAAACATTTGTGTATCTTTGTCAGATTTTCTGGGCTAAAATCAGGCAAAGTATTGTCATTAAAGTTAAAGACTATAATCACTGCTAACATAGGGGCGAAACAGACTGCCCCGAAGGAGCAGCGTCACATTGCCCCTTTAAGCACCGGATTGGGACCACAGCAACTGCACACCGCAGCCCCACTCTGGCTTTTTTCAGGCACAAAAAGAAGTGGCAAAATGATGGTCCTTTTTGCTCTAGAAAAGAAAAAAAAGGCTTTTCCATCACGGCAGCAGCTTTTCTGCACTTCTGTGGTGTGTGGCGTATAAATGCCATGGCACTAGAGCACCACAATGCTGCCCACCATGTGGGTGGGAAGGTGGCATGATGCCGACTTGGGGGTGGCATTGGGCCATGCATAATCTAAACGCCATGCCCCCATGCCCCCCCCAGCCAGCGTATTGTGCCAGTCAGCTTCGCCCCACAGTTGCCATTTTCTTTGCTTTGCCTTTTCATCCCTTTTGGCATGCGTGTGTTTCCTTAGCGCTGTCTGCATCTGACTGCCCCCACACACAACGCATAGCCACCATTTACAGTAGTTCCCTCCTCATCCATCCAGCTTTTAAAGTGAGAACAAGGTTATGACTGACAAAATTTGATAAGTTCTTTGACAGTTTTCCTTTGCTTTGTCCTTTACACCCTTTGCTACAAGTTTTACCCTCAATTTATCCACGGGTCATACCAAAATTCATAATTTTGGCTACAAAACCTGCTCTCAATTTATACATGAAGTCGACTTATAGTCAAGTATATATGGTAGCAAGGAAAACAGATGGAAACAGTGACTAGCTATATGTTTTTGATAGTTTATTTTAAGTAGAAGTAGCAATATGCCAGATATTGGTTCATATATCCATTCTAAAGATATATACAACCTAACAATGGGTTCACTGAGAAAAGCATAGCTTTCCTCTCTTTCCCCCCACTGTTGAGAAAATGGAAATGAGAACATAACTGGACTACACTGACTTGTGACCTTTAACTGTTGTAAGAGCGTGACCTTGTAAATGTACAGTTATATAAAGGGTAGAGCAGTATCAGTCCACAATTTGCTCTGTTTATAGGAGAAAGTATGCATACATTTGTAGGTTGATCAACTGATTTGATATACAGCCTCATTAGTAGAGTTGTGTTCTAGCATTTTAAATAAAACCTAAGATGTACTTCAGGAAGTAACCAACAGTAACTAATGTGGTGTGCCAACTTTCTCAAGAGTTAAGAACAAGAACAAACAGGAAACAAAAGCAAAGCTACTTTACTTATCTTAGGGTCTGAAAAGACTGCCAGAAATAATACAGCTTGAGACAACCTTAACTGTCCTGGCTCAGTGCTAGGGAATCATGGGAATTTTTTTTCTCCTGAGACATTGAGTCTTCTCTGTCAAAGAGCTCTGCTGCAATAATAAACAACATTTCCTATGATTCCCTAGCACTGAGCCAGGGCAGTTAAAGTGGTCTCAAACTGGATTATTTCTGGCAGTCTGTTCAGGCCCTTAGGGAAATTATTTCTACAGAAAGCTAGTTTGTGTAGATAAAAACCCTATTATGCAAATATTGCTTTGATTTGCCTTTTCAGGCTTGGCAATTGCAGAAAACTTCATTAGGCAAAACCAAAATGGGGTGAGATGGGGGAACAGGATCAGAACTATGTTTGAAGCAAGGGTGAGTTTGCTCTCAACTACCCTAAAGTTTTAGACAAGTTCCCAGACATTCAAATGGGAATTTTATTATGCTAAGTGATGTTACTATTATTACTATAGCAACCAATCAGCAGAAAGACACCAAAAATAGACTCCACAAAGAAACAGTTGTCTGGTTCAGTTCCCATCCCCTTGATACACTGGAAACAAACTGGAGGCCAGGATTTTAGCAGTGAGAAATTTTAGCAGAAAGGAAAAAAAATAATAATCAAGGGGATAAGCTGAAACTCCAAGCCAAAGACTTTGTAATGAAAATCAGCGTCTGATGAATGAGGGAATGGGATTCGCACCGTCCTCACCTTACGGCAGGCCTGGGGAGGCTCAAAAGTCAGACCTATAACACACCTCTCTCCACTTGAGTCTGAACTACCAGATGCTTTGGAAAAGAAACCTCCATGAATAATTAAGGGCAGGATATAGGAACTGTGACTGTCCTCTTGGACAGATGGCAAAAGACGGCTCTTGGGAAAAATGAAACCAATGGATGGAGTGAGTATTTAATTAGTGGGCATTAAGGCATTTCCCTGAGTGCCCTATATGTAAACTGTGATCCTGATCAGCTGGAAGTCTATTGCAGGCAAAGTCAAATTCATATTATTTTCAGCAGGACATACCCAGAAGGCAATGGTGGACAAGCAGCTGCTCCCCCAGCCCTGCCTTTCTCTCCCAGAGGCTTCCTCTCTCGCTCAATTCCTCCCTCCCTGTCTTAAATTCAGCCATGAGTGAAGGCAGAAAGATGACCCTGCTCAGATCCTGCTGCCACAAACATCAGAGCTGAAACACTTTTTCCAGCACAAAGCAGTCCCTGGTAATTCCAAAGTGATGGAGCTCAGTAGGGCACAAGGCAGGAATAAAGCTGCTGCAGCCAAGACAAAGCTGAAACCATTGGGGAGCCAGAAACACACACACAATGAATCCATTTCCACAAAAATCATTCTGTCTAAAGTGCTGCTGTTTCATGGCAGCCAGTGTGGCGTAGTGGTTTGAGTGTTGGACTATGACTCTGGAAACCAGGGTCCTAATCCCACTTAGCCATGGAAACCCACTGAGGGGCCTTGGGCAAGTCACATACTCTCAGCCTCAGAGGAAGGCAATGGCAAACCTCTTCTGAACAAGTCCTGCCAAGAAAACCCCATGATAGGTTCATCTTAGAGTCACCATAAGTAAAAAAAAAATGACTTGAAGTCACACAACAACAACCACAGCAACAACAAGTCAGTAAATGCAACATTCCTGGCATTATCTGCAGCTGAATAAAAGACTGTACTCTCTTGAGGCAGTGGGATGCCTGTCAACACACTTCACAAGAGTCTCATTTTCAAGACGCTATCCAAAGCCAATACTACAGAGTAGCAGCAGACACAGACCCATATGCTGTGGAAAACATCTTGCAAACCATCACTCTCTGCCTGTTCCTCTTTCCGAAGGGGAAATTTCACACAACCCTCACATTTTGCTTCTATTTTAAAAACCAAGTTCTTTCCTTCTCTGGATTCTACTAGCTGCCAAGAGTGTCAAAGATAAGAGTGCTGATATGTCAGACCTTTACAGGTGTAAGATATTCAGCTGTGAAGCTGTATTTCAATTAGCTGCCAACAAAATATGGGTTCAATCAATTCAGAGAAGTATAACAAGGATGCTTCTCATGCGAAAAGCTTTCCAGACCATTACAACAAGAAAACGAATACGCATACAGTACAACACAGAGATGCAGAATGCTAAAAAAAAGAGAGGGAAGGAAGAATAGTGGGCCATGGGATTTGGGATTTGGTTCCAGGGCCTCTCCATGGATACCAAATCTTGAATGTCCAATTCCTATTACGGTATATACAGTGGTCTAGTAAAATGGTGTCCCTTATATAAAATGGTAAAATCAAGGTTTTCTTTGCAGAACTTTTAATATATATATATTTTCAAGCCATGGATGATTGAATCTGCAGATACAGAATCCGTGGATATGGAGGGGCAACATTATTATCATCTCAGACAGGGGTAGGCAACCTTTTTGAGCCGGGGGCCATTCCCTGAAGTCCTCCTCTCCGGCGGGCCTGTGGGGGGGATGGCGATGTGTGCGCTGGGGCGCGCGTGCACAAAACCTGCCATTGCGCGTGCCCCGCACACCCTGCCGCCGCCGCGCGCCCTGCCGCCGTGCCTCTGCGCATGTCGCACCCGCCATTTTGTTTTCCAAAATGGCGGTCGCGGCACGCGCAGCCATGCGGTGGCAGGCGGCGGCAGGGGTCCACCTGGGCCAGTAAGTTCAGGGGCCTGGGCTGGAACCGGCCCGCGGGCCGTAGGTTGCCAGTCCCTGATCTAGGATATTATACTATAAAGCTAGTATTCAACAGAGTACAACAAGAAATCATTATTTGACTACTTCTCTTAATGGTGGTTCTAAAGCCCTATCACAAAGGATGTGTTACATCAAAAGCAGCTTTTCTCAACTTTTTCTGCCTTGGTGGAACCCTTAAAATATTTTTCAGGTCTCAGAGAGTCCTGCATAAAAATTATTATAGCGACAGTTCCAAAAAATGTTTATTTTTTCCCCCCAATCACAATCTCTCATGGAACACCTAATGACTTTTCGCAGAACCCTAGGGCTCTGGGGAATCTCTGGTTGAGAAGCAAAGTAGGTTTATTTCAAGCACAGTCCAAAGTCATTTAACTATCATCCAAACAGAAAATATATTTTACTCCCTAGGAATCACATTTTGTTGCAGAACACACCAAACAAACCAAACCACCACCACCACCAACAAAAACCCCTAGGCCTAAAATACAGGCATTTGATGACATTGTCACCTGAAGAGCTGTAAACGGTGTCCCAAGTTCAGATACCTGCCGTACACAGATTTAAAAAAAACAAAACCAGACATTTTCCCAACAAATGTATTCTATTTCTGTTTGTTACATTTTAGCAAACAAAGAGGGCTCACACTACCCAGAAATATTCAGTTTTATGTAAATATGTGTTTTCTGGTTTTAGGTGTTTGCATATTGCAAAACATCCTTGATTGTGCACCCAGAGACACTCCTGTGCATAGTGGGGCCTTTTCATACCCTGCAATACACTGGAATTATCTCTGGTGTCAGAAAATATCTCAGATTAAGTCATTCAGTGGACTGTTTTTATCTGCCTGATGAGGGTTAAAGCAGCAGATGATATGTACAAACCCGCCACTGCTTTCTGCATGTTAAAAAGAAGTATAAACTATTGATCTGTTGTCTGACTATCTTACACCACCTCTATTTCATGTTTTAAAATCTTTCTATATATTCCATAATAGCACATGGCATGTGCACAAATAAGGAAAAAGTATACATTAAAGGTGGAAAGTGGCTCCATACAAGTTTTAGTAAAATGTATTCAACTAATATTAGAATAGTAAATACATATAGGTTGCTTTTAAGAGCATTAGATCTGCCACGCTTCTGTCCAGAACAGGCTTTTTTCCCTTTTCCAAATGCATCTAAATTCTAAGTGCCAAGAGCCATTTTTCATAGCTCAGCCATGCTGCTTCAAAGCACTATCTGACATCATTTATACGGGCAGAATGGTCAATGACCATGATGGTTTTAATTGGTATTCTGCATGTTCCACACATTTCTTGGACACAGAGGCATATGGACAAAGGCATGTTTGCACAACCGCATTTGTTCCATAAAACACTGCTGATGCTCTGGAAGCTTTATGAATAGTTCACATCTGGTTTTATGTTGTTTGCTGCTCACAAAAGAGATGTTAGCAACACTACAACTACCCTAAATGTGGTAATTTGGAGAAATATTTAAGAATCCCCTCCAACATGTTTATTACACTAGTTTTCTTTTTAAACCCACATACTCCTACTCAGCACCCCTACTACAAAACTCACTTGGACACATTTTCCCAACTTAATGAAATACAAAAAGACAGGGGTGGGGAACATATGGGTCCCTAGACGTTGCTGGACTACAGCTCCCATCATCCTTTACCACTATCTATGGCAGCTAGGGCTGATAGGAATTTCAGTTCAACAACATCCAGCAGGTGATATATTTCCATCTCTCACAAATCCTGTTCAGGTGTTCAGTAACTGTGCATATAGGGAGCATGCTAGCATGCTAGCCCTCACCACCATCAATTTCTTCATAGGAAAAAACCAACGTATCTGAAGAGGAGAACCTGCTGCATTAATGAAGGCAGTCCCTGAATGACAAAATGTGAGAAAAATGGGGTTTGTAGCCTGCAACCAACATGCTCTCCTCTTCAGACTCATTGCTTTTGTGTGAGCAAACTGGCAATGGAGAGGCAGGAATAGGTATGAAATGCCCTTGCTTATCACATTCCTGAACCAAGCTACAGAGAAGAATTTCCATATTCTTCCTTTCTCTCCTTTGGAAAGTTCTCTCATTGATAGCTTATGGACACATTCACTATTATTTAAGTGTGCACGTGTGCACACACACAGAGAGAGTGATCTACACTCAGGATTCCAGCTCATCATGTTAATCACAACCAGACTCCTGTAAAAAGGTTTTACATACAAAGCCATTAACATAGCATTTAGCATTTACATTTCTATACCACTTCATAGAGAACTCAGCACTCTCTAAACAGTTTACAATCTGTAAGACAATTGCCTCCAACAAGCTGGGTACTCATTTTACTGATCTATGAAAGGATGGAAGGCTGAGTCAACCTAGAGGCCTGTGGGATCGAACTCACAACATTGTGGCTGCAATATTGACATTTAACCACTGCACCACCAGGGCTTCATTAGAGTCGAGAGGATGGAAAAAGCTAACAAATGTAACACAAGG
Source organism: Phrynosoma platyrhinos (assembly GCA_020142125.1). Taxonomy (NCBI): domain Eukaryota; kingdom Metazoa; phylum Chordata; class Lepidosauria; order Squamata; family Phrynosomatidae; genus Phrynosoma; species Phrynosoma platyrhinos. The sequence goes on from CM034703.1 coordinate 242,679,689, forward strand.
ACACTGATGCAGACAGTCTTCCTATATTGTGGAGTTTAGATGTGGCATACAGCTCCTGAGATTGAAACTGTGCTAAAAAAACCAGTTGTTAAGGGAACTGTATACTATTCTTCAGCACTGCTGATCTAATTTTACAGTGCAATTTGTTATGGAAGGCCATTCTTAGTTCCAGTGGCACAGGGTACATTCAGCTGTACACGATTCAGCAATGAGCCAGATGTGCAAGCATGCTCACTGCATTTTTGTTTAGGCGTACCATTTTCTTTCCCTCACTGGGAAAACCAGAAGTTGGTTTCGCACAGCACTGAGTGAATGAATAGAACAAGCGATGTTGATGATGCTCTTGTTACCTACAAAGGTTGAGAGCCTCCACTACTAGTAACAGTCTATATTAGATATGTTGGGGGGTATTATTTTGGCTTGCCAGAAGGTGGGTAACTTTCAGGAATGGAAGCACCTTTTTATTCCAGTACTAACTGAGAGAGACTCAAGGCATGGGTGAACTAAGAATACTGTTATTTAGAAAAAATATGAAAGAACACACACACTAGAATAACTCACTTTAACATCCAGCATTCAGAGCTACCTGAAATGGAAAAGTGAAAGGGGAGAGCAAAGATTGAGGGTGATAGTTACATGTCTCAAAGACAGGTCTATGGAAAGCAGGAACAGCTCAAACCAGGAGGTCTGAGGGCAACAGTCACAGAGCCCAGCCGGAAAGGGTTTGACTGTGTGCAGGCAGACTATGCAAAAATGCTAGGTTTTTGTACCCACATTTATATCTTAAAGTCAGCCCCAGGCTAAAGGTGATTTATTGAGAAACAAAGACTTGAAGGGTCGAAAAAGAATTCCTGAGTGGCTGATTGTTTTGCTTTCCAGAACATGAAAGGGACTACAGTTGGCCCTCCATTTTCGCGGGGGATCCATTCTGCCCTCTTCCCCCCAGAAAATGGAGATTCACAACTATTCAAGCCCTATAGGCTTGAATGGGGTGCACCCCATTGATTTTAATGGAGGCCACACCTCTGTGAATATGCAAAACTGAGAACAGAGGGGCAACTGTATCTTGATTGATACTAATGGCATCATTGACTTGACAAAGCGCAGACAAGATCTGGCACCCCCCAAAATGTGTGGACAGAAAGGGTACTCGGGAACACAGCAGGGAAAAAAGGGTCTTATTTGATCTGTTGGTGAGAACCCTTCTGTCAGGAACGCTGGCCCAAGATTGGAAAAGCCAAAAAAGCAAAACAAAACACCATAGTGAAAAGTAACTAATGATTTATTCTGGAATCTGAAACAGAGGATCAGCACACAAACAAGTTAGTGTCAAATCTTGATTTCCCCTCCCCCCCGGATCATTCCCCCCCTTTAAAACCCTACACAACTAACTCCCCATTCCCTTTGCCTCAGGTCACCATCCAGGCGCTTCTGTCCACTTCAAAAGATCCTTTAAAGTATCTGTTCCTCTCCGGTTCTGCTATCACTCACACCTGTCCTTCCCAGGAAGGAAAGGTGTTAGTTTATCTGCCATCTTCTCTTAGTAAGCCAAGTCATAAAACAGCATTCTCTATCAAATCTTCTCCTATGAAGTAAACAAGCCATAAACCGCATTCCCTCTCACCGGTCTGTCTTCCCATTTGCCCATCACTCGGATGTCAGCTCCCTTCCAATTTTGCTTTAGTTCTTTACATCGCTATGCCCCCTCCTTGATCTTCCCCCATCCTCACTTATATTTTGTTCTGATAGGCATATAACTTGAAAATGCATATGACTGAAGGATATGGGCATGACACCTTCCTTCGTTTTCTATTTCAGTAAGAAATGCAGAGTGTGGGGTGAGGAGGATTGCAGCTATGAGCAAACCCCTTTTATCCTTTGTCTTTGTCTCACTTAAGCTATCCGTATGTCTCAGGATCTATGTGCCTCATTTGTGTACTACTCTTTTGGTGTTTAAAGGTCATTGCAACCTCAAAAGCACATGCTGGCATCCAGAGGTGCAATATGACAAGCACAGAAGTATCAAAATTAATTGTGGTGATATCAAGGCACTTACATTCCTCGTCACAAAATATTTTCAACATTTTGCAAAACAGACCCGTTTTTAAAATTAAAATGTACAAATAAGATTTTAGTAAAGACACAGGTGGTGCTTTAAATGTTTAAAAAAAATAGGCAGCAGCCTCCCTAATGCATAAAGGAGATATCTGAGGAGCTAATCAATGCCACAATTTAGTCTGCAGTGAACTGGAGCTACTGTGGAAGTTTTGCTCATCTCAATGGAGAAGACTATATAAATACACACATAATATACAGTACTTCTGCAAAAGTCCATTAAATTCCAGTCAGGCAACTTCGAAACGCTTAAATATAAAATGTGGGAGATAAGTAGAAGTCAAGACATTATCTAGTGATTTTTTAAAAAGAAAAAGACACCCTACCCTGCATACAGTGGAAAATGTCATTGATTGTCCATCATTAATGCTGTCTTCCTGTTCCAAAAAAGCTTCACTTTTCATTAAACTGGAAAGCTGGGGCACCATCAGAGATACAGAGCGCCTGCATCATATGTAGGCTTGTCGTACGCAGATTTGAACTTACACACATGGGAAGCCCAAAAGGACAAAATGGCATGTGTGCTGCAGGGGCAGACACAGCACTGCATGTGGGAGTGCACTGCCATAGGAATCAATAGGATTCCAGCATACACATTTTTCCCATATGCGGGGGGGGGGGGGGGGGGTGTCTCTCACATATAGCAAGGGCCCACTGTACTTCTTTTCATTAGCTAGAAATGCAGCAAATATGAAACCAAGCTTGGTTCTAATGCTTCTAATCTGTTAAGCACAGAGGTTTCACTCGCCTCTCCTGCTTGGAAATTCAGGAAGTCCAACAAACTTCAATTTGCAAATATTGAATCATTAATTATAGGCAGTCTGGTAATTGCACAGAGTAGCACAAAGGCTGGAGGAAAACAAACGTTCAGTCAATGCTCCCACATGCCCAATTCTATGTCTCATGACAGGCAGTAGAGAGAAAGAATGGAGGCCTCTTAATCATTGTGCCATTGGAACCTTATTTTTTCTAAGAGAAAAACTGCTCTGAACATGTATTTCTCAGAAATAAGAGCGGGTAAGAATGTCCCTCCAGAGGTTATTGAACTGAAACTCCCAGCATTCTTCACTATTCACCACAACTGCTGGGAGCACCAATCCAGCAACCTTGGGAAGGTCCAAGTTGCCCACCGAGTCTAAAGCTATCACTCTCAAAGATAGAGGAAGGCCTTTCTATGAAGGCACATAACCTTCCCTAATCCCTTCTATCCCAAATTCAGTGTGTGCAAGAATCCCCATATTTCCTTAAACTGTGGGACTATTCCTTAGCCTATCACTAGAAGTATAGTGTCCAGATCGAGGGAAGCAATAGTACCACAGTATTCTGCTTTGGCCAGACCTCACCTGGAACGCTGTGTCCAGTTCTGGGCACCGCAATTCAAAAAGGATGTTGACAAGCTGGAATGTGGTAAAAGGTCTGGAACCCATGCCCTATGAGAAGCGACTTGAGGAGCTAGGTATGTTTAGCCTGGAGAAGAGAAGGTTAAGAGATGATATGATAGTCCTATTTAAGTATTTGAGGAATGTCATACTGAATATGGAACAAGTTTGTCTTTTGCAGCTCCAGAGAATAGGACTCAGAGTAATGGATTCAAACTTCAGGAAAAGAGATTCCGCCTCAATATTAGGAAGAAGTTCCTGACAGTAAGAACGGTTTAATAGTGCAAAATGCTGCCTTGGAGTATGGGGAAGTCTCCTTTGGAGGTTTTTAAACAGAGGCTGGGTGGCCATCTGTCAGGGATGGTTTGATTGTTTATTACTCCATGGCAGAAGGTTGGACTTGATGCCTCTTGAGGTTTCTTCCAACTCTAGGATTCTGTGATTCTATTCAAGCCATTCAATATGCTTCTTCCTATATTCCATGAATTTAGCTTCCATTGGAAGCAATGAACTGGAACATTGAAGTCCGAAAGCCTGTTTTTAAAGCCACACCACTGTGGCTACTTTAAGAATGTGAGCAACTCATCCTCTGGCGTTTTCTGACCACTTTCATTGTGAAACTGCAAAGAATAAAACAGGACGGTGAATGCTGAAATGGTAAAAAGCAAAAACAAAGCCACAAAAACACCAGATTTTTCAAGTTCAAAATTTAGTGATGGCATACCAAATAAGAACATTTAGCAGAAAGGATTAAAACTGTCTCTGCTTAGTACTTAAAAGTGTATAGTGACTCTTAGGGGGGTTGCAGACTGCCAGAAATAGTGCAGATTGAGTCCACTTTTAGGGTTAGGGTTAGTGCTAGGGGATCATGAGGATTGATTTTTTTTCTGGGACATTGAGCCTTCTCTGTCAGAGAGCTCTGGTGCCACAATAAACTACAGTCCCCATGATTCCCTAACTCTAACCCTAACCCTAAAAGTGGACTCAATTTGCACTATTTTTGGCAGTCTGCAACCCCCCTTAGTCACAGTGAGGAAGACTCAAAAGAAATTGTCTCTTGACTCTGGAGGGTTTGCTGTGACATATCAGAAAAATCCTGGAGCTGACAGCAAGATTACCTTTACTTTCTCTTACACTCTCTTTTTCTCTCTTAATTAATGCCACTGCTAAAACTTCTTCAGAGAAGACACAGGTTCTGCAACCCATCAAATTTTATAAGAAACAATAAATAAACATATAAATAAATACCACACAAGCTCCTCAAACTTTTAAAAAGAAAAGAAGAAACAAAAACTCTAGAAGTTTTTCCCTCTATCTCTTAATCACAGAGACATGCAACCTTGAAGCCAAGATTTTTATTTGGATACAAAGTAGAAAATACACTTTATATTTTGAGGTGCAGCAGTCTCTAATAAAAGTATTGTGAATTTCAGTTACCTCACATTCTCCCAAGTAATGGTAACAGAATCTTTGCTGGGTACACTGTCCTCCAAGATTGTGGCCAAGAAAGTCCCAAGTCCCTCAACAGGGTCCATCTAGAGCAGGGGTAGTCAACCTAAGGCCTGGGGGCCGGATGCGGCCCCCTGAGGCCTTTGGACCAGCCCCAGGCCAGTCCTTCCGCCGCTGCTGCCGCCAGCCATAATGATATTGATTATTGTTGTTATTACTTGTTCTTGGAGTTTTCTTGGCAAAATCTCCACAGGGGTTTTGCCATGGCTTTTCTGGGGCTGAGAGAGTGTGCATGCATATTTTTAATTTTTTTTAAATTTATTTATTTATTTATTTATGGTGCTCCCCCCCCCCCCAATTGTCTGAGGGACAGCAACCCGGCCCCCGGCTCAAAAAGGTTGCCTACTCCTGATCTAGAGGTTAATGGAAAAACCCTTGTGGAGGATCACTGGGGTTCGACAGCAAGATGGAAGGCAAGGTGGGAGTAACATTTAACACTGATTAGAGAAGCAGGGTAATCTGGTTGGCTGTGTACCCAAAAGGTTAAATCCTTGTGTAGGGATACATGGGGAAACTGCAAAGGAAAATGTGTTGTTGTCCAACTTATGGCAACACTATCTTCAGTTTCTTCAGAAGGGATTTGCCATTGCCTAAGGTCACTCGGTGGGTTTCCATGGTCAAGCAGGATTCAAACTCTGGCCTCCAGAGTCCTAGTCCAACACTCAAACCACTACACCACACTGGCTCCCATGCAAAGGAAAATACAGATTACAAAACTGTCTAGAAAATAAAGAACATTCTAGAGACCAGAGATATAAACAGCAGTAAGCCCACCCCTTCTCTGTCTCATTTAGGAGTGTCTCAATTCCATGCTTATTAACTTAATAATGGGTAAGATAAAAAATTATTAAAGAAAGGGGTAAGATCATAAATATGTCATCCACAGAGCCATTTAGGGGAAGATTTATTCTGGGCCAAATTTGGCAGGATGAATATTTGAAGAAATGTGTTGCTGAAGAGGATATCTGCAATTTCACTCCTAGCTCTGCAGACTAAAGATATGCCTAATATATACATTGTCACAGCCACATAGCACAGCATGTATGAAACAGTTCATGCACATTAGAGTCACTGGACCACATCAGGCCAAGTATTTTGCCAGCTAGGAAACAAACTGTACTGACTTGAAAGCCTACACTTCTCAGTCTGTGCCAAGTTTCACAGCCTGGCACATTTGCTGCTCAGCTTTTAGTGCCTTGAATTTCAAAGCAAACAGTGACCAAAAATATCTAAAGCCAAAGCACTACTTGACTAATGTATTACAGAACTGTTTACAAGAGCCTAGATGGATAGTGCTTGGATGGGGTCAAGGAGAACCTGTACAAGAAGGTCAAGGAATGCCCTTGGTGTAAGTGCTTCAGGGTTTAGAATGGAACAATTGATCACCTTTCCCATTATTACTGGGAAAGATCTCAAGATTCAGTTTGCTCAGATATAAACACCTTAATTGCCATCTCTGGACCACTAAAGGGGAAGGAAATATTACCTTTTTTGGACCACAAAGCTTCTTTTGGCAGCTTAAAAGCCAACATATTTTATCTGGCACAAACTCTCATGGATAGTAGCCCACTTCATCGGATGGAGTGCGCTGGAATTTCCAAAACCTACTGTATGTCAAATGAAACATATTAGTCTTCAAGGACTCATAAAATCTGCTGTGGCAAACTGACAGGGCTATCCTTCTCAGGAAAGAAAAAAATCTTTTGGAGAACATCTCACAGAATCCCCTAGCTAACGTGTCAACTGGCCATGTTGAGAAGGAAATTCTCAGAGTTGCAGTCCAACCCCTCTAAAAAAACAACCCAAAACTTTTCCAAGCTCACAAATGGATGCTAACTCTGGTCAAAATCATTTAGATTTATGCGTACCTACCTTGAAAGCTTGAGTGAGTGCCTAACCCGGAAACTCCAATTAGTGCAAAATATGGCAGCCAGGCTAATTACTGGGACATCGAGGAGGGAGCACATTACACCAGTGCTTAAATCCCTCCACTGTCTGCTCATTAGTTTCTGGACCCAGTACAAGGTGTTGGTTTTAACCTTTAAAGCCCTACATGGCTTGGGTCCATCTTATCTTAGGGACTGCCTCTCTCCGTATGATCCCCCCTGAGCCCTCCGGTCCTCTGGGACAAATCTGCTACAGCCATTAAAAACTAGGCAATCCCAGACCTCCCAGAGGGCCTTTTCCGCCACTGCCCCCAGGCTATGGAACGGCCTGCCGGACGAGATCTGTCTTATTTCTATGCTCACTGCCTTTAAGAAGGCAGTGAAGACAGATCTCTTCTGGCAGGCCTTCCCAGAATAATATCTACCGCAACATTTCTGCCCTGGGAGACGACTCTGTCTGTCATTTAATTGGCCCT
>CM034703.1:242708197-242724260 GCA_020142125.1 Phrynosoma platyrhinos
AATTTAATGTGCACTATTTCTGGCAGTCTGCAAAGGCCCTAACTGTAATCGGTTACATTTCCTGGTAACTGAGGAATAACTGCATTACAAATTCAACGAGGGTTGTAACTCAACTTCACTACTCTTTCTAGTGTAGTGTAACATTTAGTTGTTTTCATAGTTACAGAGGTACAGCCTCACTAAACATTGCAGAGGGAATTTCACACTGTAGAAATGCTACCTTGTGCTCTGTTGTGGGTGTTGGGATGATGATAGGCAGACTGGAAAATAATGTGTTTTCTACCACAAGCTGGCAACTTGTAGCATTTGGATATTTATTAAGTAACACACACACACACACACACACACACACACACACACACACACACACACACCCCTATGGCAAAATAAAAAGTTACTTTTGCAAACTGCAAATATAATGCTAACTCGCTTTTGGAGGTTTGGTACTATAATTTTCCAAGACCTGACAGACAATAGATACATAGATGCTAACAACTGAGAGGATTGCTCCTGCAAATTAGGGGCTGTCCACACTGCAGAAAAAATCCAGTTTGACATCAGTTTAACTGCCATGATTCAAAGCTATGAAAATCTGGGAAATGTAGTCATGTGAGACATTTAGCCTTCTCTATCAGAGTGCTCTGGTGCCACAAGAAACTACAACTCTCAGGACTTCCTAGCATTGAGCCATGGCAGTTAATGGTGTCAAACTGGATTATTTCTGCAGTGCGGATGCAGCCTTAATCTCATTTTCTCCAGCTGGGCTCAAACCTGAGCTCATGACCTATCGCCTCTCAAGCCACCAAGAAACTAACAGGTAAAAATTGACAAATAAAAAGTATAAAAACAGACTAAAACAACTATAGTTTAAACATCTATATATAAAAATTGACAGGAACCAATTAAGTACCATTGCTTCTTGCCAATCTTCCCCTGCATTCATGCAATTTCAGCAAACACTAGTTTAGGATCATCCAATTTATTTACTAAATATTTCTTAAAAGAATTTTTGAATATAACTTTCTCAAACTGACAAGGGAGGGACTTTAAATGCTGTGTAATTTAGTTTTTAAGGTTTGTAAGAGTTTCTAATACGTGTTAAATTTTAATGTGTAACATTTTTAACATTTTAAAATTGTTTTCTAAACTTTGTATCTATATTTGTATGCTTGTATTGTTTTTAACTTGTACTGTTTTACATTTTTGTTGGCTGCTTTGAGTCCCTATATCAGGAGAAAGGCAGGATATGAATTAACTATACTACTACTACTACTACTAATAATAATAATAATAATAATAATGGTTATATTCTGCCCAATATCATAACATTTCTGAGTGATTTACAATAAAATCAGTTTAAAGAATTTACATTTTAAGACAACAAAATTAATTTAAACATCTTTAAAACAGATCAAGCAACTGAATAATATAAAAAGTTGAATAAGTTGAAAAGATAAAAACTGTCCAAAACCATGCATATCTTCAGATTTGGACAAAAACAGCCTCAAAGGTTATAATAATAAAAAAAGCATGTTTTATCTTGATGCTGGCATCAAACTTTGGAGCCAACTGGGCCTGCAAGGGGAGGGAAATCCACAGCTGGCATGCTACAACAGGTGCTTGCATAATGCACTGCTCCTATCCGTGGGGCGGAAATGAGGGCTCCTCCAACAGATCTCAGTTCTCAGGCAGGCAAGTATATAGACAGAGGTGCTCCTAGAAGTACTGAGGTTCCAAGTGCTCTAGGATGTTAAATATCTGCACAAATACCTTGAACTGAGACTGGAAACACATTGGGAGACAGTGCAGTTCCTTTAAAACCAGTACAGTCAGCTTTCCATATCTACAGGTTCAAGCATCCACGGTTTGAAAATATTTTAAATATTCCAAAAGGCAAACCTTTTTTTTTTTCCATTTTATACAAGGGGCACAATCTTACTGTGCCATTCTATTTAATGGGACTTCAGTATCCATGGATTTTGGTATCCATATAGGGGTCTGGAACCAAACCCCCATGGACAGAAAGGGCCCACTGTATTGTGTTGTTTCTGTAGTGCAGTGCAGGGGTAGGCAACCTAAGGCCCTGGGGCCGGATGCGGCCCACCGAGGCCTTTGGACCGGCCCCAGGCCAGTCCTGCCACCGCCACCGCCGCCCACCATGATAATATTGATTATTGTTGTTATTATTTGTTCTTGGGGTTTTCTTGGCAAAATCCCCACAGGGGTTTTGCCATGGCTTTTCTGGGGCTGAGAGAGTGTGCATGCATATTTTTTTTATTTTTTAAAAAGTTTTTAATTTTTAATTTTTATGTATTTATTTATTTATTTATTTATTTTATTTTTGGTGCTTCGGCCCCCCAATTGTTTGAAGGACAGCAACCCGGCCCCCGGCTCAAAAAGGTTGCCTACCCCTGCTGTAGTGTAAGGTGTTCCAGCCAGTAATCTAGCTAATGCATTTTGCAATATGGAATTCTGATGCAAATTAAGTGTAGAATTTAAAGACCTGGCTGTGTTAGTCTGGAAAATCAGTATGCAAAGGGTTCTTGTGGCATCTGAAGAAGGAGACTCAAGTCTACAAAAGCTCATGCTACCAGCTTCTTTGTTTCAGTTCGTTTCAAAGGTGCTACAAGATCCTTTTGCATACAAATTAAGTGAATGGGACATGATCGGTAAATGGGATTTCATTGATTAGTCTATTAATTTGAAAAGTGGCGAGGTAGCCAGCATGGTTTAGTGGTCTGAGCATTGGACTATAACTCGAGAGACCAGTTTGGCCATAGAAACCCACTGGGTGATCTTGGTCAAGTTACTCTCTCACAGCTTCAGAGGAAGGCAATGGCAAACCCCTTTAAACAAATCTTACCAAGAACTTCCCACTCCCATAGAGTTGCCATAAATCGGAAATTACTTGGAGCACACAACAAGCCGTCTGAGAGAGGTTATTCAGATCTTTTCATCCCACTCTCTATGTAAATCACACAAGGAGGTGGAGGAGGAAGACAAATCTCCTGCTAATAGCCTCAGAGATAAGAGAATTCATATGGGGGTGGAAAGAAGGGGTTAAGCACTCTCTAAATTTTAAAACTGTCCACTGGGGGCTTCTAACTAGCAAAATAAGCAAAAGGCAGCATCACTGCAACACCCATCATCCACACACTAACAAAGATCCCCTTCACAGTTGAGTTTGTCCTTGAGATTTCAGTAGTAGGGGGGCAGAAACCAAATATCTGTTTTCCATAAGAAATACTCCCACGACTAACACTGTTTGGTGGGGGTGCAATAAACAGCTCAGAGGGAAAGGCCCTCTGGATATATACAAATCCATGTATACAAAGATTTTAATCTCCCATCTGAAAGGAAAGCTGCAATCCTATCAATCCCAGGAAACCAAAAATGTCCATGGATGGTTGTTGTTGTTGTTGTTGTTGTTGTTGCAGGCCCTTAAGACTTATGGCGACCCTCAGGCAAACCTATCACAGGGTTTTCTTGACAAGATTTGTTCAGAGGAGGTTTGCCTTTGCCTTCCTCTGAGGCTGAGACTGTGTGACTTACTCAAAGCCATCATGTAGGTTTCCATGGCTGAGCAGGGGTATGTACCTCCATTAGTTTCATAGGGTTTTCCTTTCACAGGCAAGGGATCCTCAGAGGTGGTTTTGGCAGTTCCTTCCTCTGAAATATAGCCTACAGTACTTAGTATTCATTTGTGGTCTCCCGTCCAAGTACTAACAAGAGTTGGCCCTGCTTTGCTTCCAAGATCAGATGGGATCTGGTGCCTTTAGGGTATTTAGGACATAGGAGTTCAAATTCAAAACAATTTTGAGTTTCAGGTCATGTTATGTTTGTAACCCTGTAACTGAGATTTTGTTTTCAGTGTGTATACATATTATACACATATTTTGGGGGCAGAAAGATGGGCATAAATTAAACAAGGAAAGAAAATTTTTCAAGATGAAGGAAATTCAGCCTAAATAATCAATTGCTTGCTTTAATCAGGAATAGTCAGTACACTTGAAAGGATGACTGAAGATGGAAAGCTTTTATCCATAATTTAACATTGTTGTGTTTTTTAAAAAATGTTCTTAATCAATGGAAGTTTTAAAACTGTCACTTGACATCCTTTCCTTGGTTCCTTTCCAGTTACAAAATTATTTTGTATCTATTCTAATTGGTTGCTTCTTTGTAGGAAGTTCTCCTCCTGACAAGTCTGTTACCTTTGTTTGGATGACAACACAGACGAAATATTTCATATTACAGTTCTGACTTTAAAAGTTACTTTGTTTTCCAGCCCAATGCAAACTGTGGTTTGTCAAAGCACAACAAAGCGTGGTTAAGCTTCCAAAGCAATGGTTGAAATGATATTTGTATGAAACAGATGTTCCAGTTCATGAAACCTTTGTTTCAAAGGATTTTTCTAGTCTTCAGCTATTCTCTGGAAAAGCCTATGTTACAAGACTAGCAAGACCAGGCTTTCTTAAAACATGGGAAATACCAGTAAAACCATCCTCTTCCTTTTAATAAAGTTCCATTACTATATCAACTTTTGCTTTTGTTACGTTTAGCTCCTTAGCTTGGCTCTCAGATGCACCTCTCTACTGTCATATCCTACCTTAAAAAAATTTTTTTTTTAACTTTTTAAAATTGTTATTCTTAAAAATGTCACCCGTCTCCACTCCTACTCAACCAAAAGTTGCCTTCTAGGTTACTTCCTGATGGATTATGAGCCTCTCCCAGACCAAAAATGACCCCAGGGGCCAAAAATATGGTGAAGACATTTTAGTTTAGAAAACTGGAAACAAATCTAAAGGGTGGGGCTGGGACCTCAAAACAGCTGTGGGAGTTCACATGTGATTTTTTAGACTGCATTCTCCTCATCCCCATGTTAAATAATTGGGAAATGGTGCAGTTAGGTCCAACATCTGCTGATCATTCAAGACAATTTTGGATTTCAGCAGCTAAGATGACATTACCATTTTAATTACTTTCTTGTAACCAAGATTATTAAGCAAAATTATAACAATTTTAGTAACTTTTGGAAAAATCAATCATTCTTTTAAACACATACACATACACAAACTCCTGCATATTATTTAAATCTTCAGTTACTGATAGACCCCATCCCCATGTTACTGTAATAACCAGGTAAACAAAACTAGCTCTTTGTCTTCCAATTTTGTTTTCCCTGAAACCTGAGAGTAACACCTGAATAAATCAGATTGTTTACTCTTTTGAGTTAACAGTTTGTGTAGGCCTTCTGCAGTTGTAAACAAGACCATTCGTATCAATAAAGGGTGTGGAGAGTGCTACCCAAAAAAGGTTGGGGGACTTGGGAGTCTCACCAACTATGTCAGTACCGCCTTAAACACTGAGGGAATTGCTTAGGTCAAGGAGATATAACCCTTGCTTATAACCCGAGGATTGTTTTCACCTGTATATACCAGTACTAACTGCAGGAAAACTCCAGGTTTGGTGTTTTTCTAAAAGGTTTCTATTTTGGAAATATGCAAGAATGCAACACACAATAGCAATTCAAACAGACAGACCATACAGAGCTGACTGAAACAGAGGTATGGAAATTGGATAGTGGTATTTTAGTACTACCTAGGTCCTCCACATGCCCTTGGGTCAACATGCCTTTCTCGTGGGAAGCTTTCTACTGTTCCAAAGGTGATTGTGACCTCTTAAGAATATGCTTGGCTCTAGATATGAAAATATGAAAACTCCACATAGAGCATCAAGATGTAGGATGTCCTATCAAGGGAGAATCAGAAAATGGTTGTTAAAATTAGAGATGGAATGCATACTCTTTGAGCATAGAACTGGACTGTTTTTTGACACTTCAAAAAATTAAGGATATATTGTGCCAGTTCACTATACACATAAGTGTGTGAAATAGCAGGCTGTATCTGCACTGCATTAATAATGCAGTTTGTCACAGCTTTAAGTGCCACAGCTCAATGCTATACAATTGTGGGATATGTAGTTTTGTGAGATGTTTAACCTTCTCTGTCAGGGAGCGCTGGTGCCACAACAAACTACAAATCCCAAGTTTCCTTAGGATGGATCCCTGACAGTCAAAGCTGTGTCAAACTGCACTAATTCTGCAGGGGGGATGCAGCTGTAGTGACATCTGACTAAAATTTACAAGGGTGCACTCTTTAGGAAAGGACAAAAACCACACTCTAATCCTCTGCCAACCAAAGTTTTTTCTGCAACCTATCATTATCGCTTTATGTCCCTAAATCCCATAATGTTTTACAAAGCCATAAGAACAGGTTATGGGAGTGAACTAACAGTTAACTGAGGCTTTCAAGAACTGTCTGCGTTGTAGGGACAGCTGCTATCAAAGGAGTTTTATCCAAAAATCGATCATTCTTCTGCAGAAGAGCTGAATATAAAGAGTTCTTGCTGCCAAAGCCTTTCAGCAACACCTTGCCACCATCAAGCATTACTGCTTTCCCTTAGGGAGTCCCTTCTCTTTTCCCTTATGGAGTTCTAAATGCTTTTATCATTCCTCTGAGGATACTCCCCTCTCTTGGGTTTCCCTAGCTTCCTAGAGGCCTTATGTTGTTGGTTGTGCTGACCACACATTTTCTTCTAATCCACTAAACATCATGCCTTCCACACTACACAATTATAGTCCTATGATTGCCATGGCTGCATTCTGTGGAATCCAGGAGTCTGGTGAGGCACAAGAAGAACTCTCTGGTTGAGGATTTTACAGGCTGCACCAATCCCAGAACAGACAGCATAGGCTGTTGCCATGACATTGAAAGGGGAATCATAGCACTAAAATGATGTAGTGTGAATGGACCCATAAAGAAGCAATCTATCTAGAGAGAGAGCAGTGCTGTGTCAGAAGGGGATACAAAACAGATGCAACCCTTCTCCTAATCTTTTAAACTAAGGGCCTTTGCAGACTGCTAGAAATAGTGCAAACTGAGTCCCTTAAGGGTTAGGGTTAGGGAATCATGGGAACTGTATTTTATTGTGGCACCAGAGCTCTCTGACAGAGAAGGCTCAATGTCTCAGGAAAAAAATACAATTCCCATGACTCCCTAGCACTAAGCCAGGGCAGTGCCTCAATTTAATGTGCACTATTTCTGGCAGTCTGCAAAGGCCCTATATGTTAAAACAGCAAGCAAGAAAAGAAACCCATTGATGCAGGGAATCAATATAAAGTAATGAAAATGCTTCTAAAAATAGAGAAAAATCAACTGTAGCAGAAGATAGTTCTCAAAATAGTTAGCAAGATGATAATTATCATAATTTATTATTATTATTATTATTATTATTATTATTATTATTATTATTATTATTATTTTATTTGATTGCACCCCACCCTCCCTCATAAGGCATCAAAGTGGCTTACAGTTAAAATAGCAAATTAAATACACTTAAAATCACAAGTCTAAAATAATAAATCACACATTATAAAATTATATTTCATTCCTTAATAAGACTCCCAACCCTTAAAGGACCTTAAAGAATGCATTAAAGGTTTCTAGTTTCATGGATGAATCCACTTGAATAAGTAAACCATGGACTACTTGTGACAGACGTTGAAACAATTCTCCCTATTTTTTCTGACAATCTAACTTGTAATTGATCTCTTGGGGGTGTTTGTAAGGGACCCACATAACATATTTCAGCTCTTCACTTTCTTCTTTTTCCTCCCCTCCTTTTTTATTACTTTCTTCTTCTTTTTTTGTGGCCAAGATTTTTTTTTTTCTGGGGGGCAGGTATGTTGGTAACAGGATCCATTTTTACCACCATTGTCCTATAGAAATGCAATATATTTCCACATTAATATAATGGAAACATCTGCATTCCCCCCCTCTTTTTCAATATCGTTGATATCAAAAGGGATGTTTGAGGCATGTAACCAAGAGGGCATCGCTTGTCCCAACTTCTGCCAACCTAGCAATTTGAAAGCATGCAAATGTAAGTAGATAAACAGGTACCACTTCGGTGGAAAGGTAAACAGCCTTCTGTGCAATCATGCTGGCCCCATGATCACAGAGTAGTCTCTGACAACGCTGGCTCTTTGGCTTAGTAACAGAGATGAGCACCGCCCCCTACAGTCAGACACAACTTGACAATCTTGTCAACGGGGAATACCTTTACCTTTCTTACCATATTTGGAGATGTGAAAGGCTCAGCATGGGGGAAGCTCAAGAGCATACAGGCAAGGAGAGATCAATCAAGATCAGAATCCACATAATCCCTTCACTGATATGACAGACCTTGTGTTTACAAGTAAACAAAAATCCAAGACAACTTCCTGCTGGAAGTGATAACCCATTGTCTAACTCAGGGGTAGGCAACCTAAGGCCCGGGGGGGCCGGAAGCAGCCCGCCGAGGCCTATGGACCGGCCCCAGGCCGGCCCTGCCGCCGCCACCACCGCCCACCATGATGATATTGATTATTGTTGTTATTACTCGTTCTTGGGGTTTTCTTGGCAAAATCTCCACAGGGGTTTTGCCATGGCTTTTCTGGGGCTGAGAGAGTGTGCATGCATATTTTTTAATTTTTAAAAAAAAAAATGTAAAAAAAATATTTTTTTATTATTTATTTATTTATTTATGGTGCTTCGGCCCCCCAATTGTCTGAGGGACAGCAACCCAGCCCCCAGCTCAGAAAGGTTGCCTACCCCTGGTCTAACCATTCACAAGTTCCCTTCTCATTCCCCTCTCTGGAAATTCACTCTAATCCCAAAATCTGCCCCAGAATATGTTTTGCCCTATAAATATGCCTGCTCAAGCACCCCCAATTTGGTCTCCCTTGAGATCAGACAGACTGTCTGTCAGTATCTTGCTTGACTCCTCAGCACTGCTGGCAGATGGATGAGCCATTTCACTTCACAATGTGCCCCGATTGGCGCTCAGCTTCTGGAATCAGTACAGTATCACCCCCTGTAATCCCTTCAGTCACTATCTGTTACCACCTTTTATGTCACTAGTTTTTGATGTGTACATGAGTTAGTGTCTTTGTGTAAATTGTGATTCCCCTTGATTACAAATAAAACTACATTTGGACTTGTACTCTAGAGTTCTATTTCTCAGAATTGGTATTCACAGGCTTGATCCCTGCTTTGAGTTGCCCAAGCCTTCTCAGCTGCTGTAACTGAGCTAATAAAATGCCACTATTAAATATTGATTGTGGGTGCCCTCCTGGGAACCTTGCAATTTGTGTAACATCCCTTCTGTTCTTATCATTTTGCCTGTTTCTTTTGGCAGCTTTACTAGAAATTCTTTGAGAAATATCCTATGGCCTGAAAAATCTGGTCTGCATCTCAAATCCTTATACTTTTTCTAGAAAATGTATTTCAACCTTAAAAATGTGAAGCAAAATAGGCTTGAAGTAAAATATAGATATAATAAATGTTACACATTAACAAAAAACACGCATACCTAATAATATAATAACCAAATATGTTTTAAAGCATTTTATTGATAACTGTTATTGCAGTATTTGTTTTAATTCCTATCTTCTACTAATTTCTCCAAAAATATGTAACTGGGTTCAGGAATACAGCATCTAATTAAGTTAGGCCTACATTAAAAAACTGGATTGTTTGTGTCAGTCTATTTCTCATTAAAAGTAATCTCTAACTTGTAAAAAAATCTATTTACAACTTTACCTTGACCTGAACTGAATCACTGAATCCACCTGGAATAGATCCATTTAAGCAATGGGATTTAAGTAAGTGTTAATTTACCATTCAACCATTGGTCTTCAAGACTCTTCTCAAGTTGGAACTAGTAACTGGATTTAGGCTACTCCTCATATCCTCCTGACCTTATTAATATGCTTACATCAAATTATACTCTGATAAGTCATGCTTATAATAGTCTAATCTGCACTGCAGAAATAATGCAGTTTGACACTGCTTTAACCACCATGGCTCAACACTATGGAATTCAGGCGGTTGTAGTTTTGTGAGATATTTAGTCTTCTCTGTCCGAGAATTCTGGTGCCACAACAAACTACAAATCCCAGGATTCCATAGCACGGAGCCAGAGCAGTTACAATAGTAAAAAACTGCATTATTTCTGCAGTGCAGATTAGATCAATCTTGTCAGCCCTTTCCACTTATTACGTTTAGCTGCATTTTATATCAATTCCAGTGGTTTCATATATTCAGGTTATTTGTTAAGTAGAAATACAACAGAAAACCTTGACAAGTATGTGCCATGTTTTCACTTTTCAAGAAATTGCATTTGTTAGGCAGCTATTCCTTCATTAATTGCTGTGACAAGGAGGGTGCAGAGATTGGCTTCTGGGTCAAAATTATGCTTTAATGTCAGCACAAGAAAGACAGAAGAGAAAAAACCCATCAGCTTCATAAAACTCACTAGGTGGGCAGCAGGAGGAAAGTCAGGGCTAATGGTTACCCAAGAAAGAAATATGACATGCATTTCCATTTTTCAGAAGAAAGAGAACAGTTTACATCTTGAAAATATCTAGGGAGGTCTAAGTTTCCAAACTATGAAACTTTGTTAAGCAGCAGTAACTTACTGAAAGGATGAGAGTTAATGCAGCTGAGATAATTATCTGGATCCCTCTTTATTCCATTAGTGGGTTTCATTTGTGTCTAGGAATACTATAAGCGGATTTGCTCAAGCATTATTTTCCCTTGTAGTTTCAATCCCAATTGGAATTATCTCTATACTGTTGTATCAAAAAAAAAAAAAATGGGGGGGGGAGATTACATTCTTTCCAGGGCTAACTGTAATACCTTCTTTTCAAAGGCTTCCTCACTAGATGACACAGAGAAGTGTTGCGCTGGGGTGTGTTTGTTAATGATTTATATTTTAATCTTGTTTTAATTTGTTATTGTTTATCCTTTTTTTAACTTTTGTATCTTGTGGATTTTTAACAATGTCTTTTTTAATTGCTGTAAGCAGCTTTAAGTCCCAGTCTGAGGAAAAGATGGGATACAAACAACGACGACATCAATAAATAAACAGAAGGGGATATGTCTTAACTGCTGGAATTGGAAAAGACAGATAAAAGGTAGAACTTTGTGACCTTCAAAGTATGTTCAACATCATGGTGCATCTAATAAAATGTTTTGAGTTACCTGTATATATAAAAAAGTAAAAATTTGGTGAAATGTAAAGACACATTGTACATTGTTAATTTAGGATGACCAGTTTCTGAAGTCTCAGGGGATCAGTTTTGGATTGGAAATGCATTTTAATGTGCCTCTCTCAAGTTTTCACACATTATCTTTGTGTGGAGACATCTTTTAACAATAGGGACTTCACAGTTGTACAGTTTAGCCACATGGTGACTGAGTATGGCTGGGACAGTCTACACCAGGGATAGGCAACCTTTCCCCTTTAAGGGCCGAGGGACTTCAGCTCCCAGAAGCCTCAGCCATGTTGGCCAATAGTCCCATGTTGGCCAATAGCTCCTGGGATTCTGGGAGCTGAAGTCCCTCGGCCCTTAAAGGGGAAAGGTTGCCTACCCCTGGTCTACACAACAGCTAGAAAGAGGTGTCCTGTTAAAATGTAATGTGGAACACCCCCCCCCTCTGTTCTTCCTCTATTTTGATTAAAAGTAGATGGGAGCAAACTACATACAAACAAACTACATACATACAAATAGAAACTTCATGGGTTGGGCCCAGACTGAAGGCAGGCTGCTGACCACCTCTAGTTAAGTACCAGAAATAAGCAGATTTGTGAGACCTACTTTAAAATGAAGAAGAAGAAGAACTTTAAACTCCATCAGCTGGAACTAGGTACAAAACATGGTTCAGGTAGACTAATATCCTCTTTGTCATTGCATGTCTTCAAGTCATTTCCCACTTATGGCAATCTTAAACCAAACCTATCACAGGGTTTTCTTGGAAAGATTTGTTCAGGGGGGCTGCCTTTGCCTCTCTCTGAGGCTGAGTGTGACTGGTCCAAGGCCAACCAGTGGGTTTCCACAGCCAAGCAGAGATTCGAACCCTCGTCTCCAGAGTTGTAATCCAACCCTCAAACCATTATCTGCACTGGCTCTATTCTTTAACCTTTGCCAATTGCTCTCAAATCAGTGTGAAATTTTGCAGTAGATCTGGATCCATCCACTGCTATACAATAAGCAAATCTATTCTTCAGATCTACATGAGCTGAATTGTTGTAGTGACTGAACATAAAAACACATATAACAGAGTTATATATCACTATGCAAGCTTAAATAATGCTTGTTCAAACCCCAACTAAATCCCCATCAGATGCCAGCCACAGATGTATCTGTGCCATCAGATGCCAGCCACAGATGCTGGCAAAATGTCAGAAAGAAACTCTTCTAGAACATGGCCACACAGCCCCAAAAACCCACAATAAACTAAACATGCAAGATAATTTGTTCTTTAATTTCACAATCACACTCCATTTACTTGCTGCAGGCTGCCAATCTAATAAGCAATTCATCAAACATCTTTCTGTACAATAAAAATATAGGTATTTTGTAGACAAGGATGGAGGGATCCCTCTTTGTTGTTTCCTTTGTGGCACAAAATGAGAAGCTACATATTTAAGGATCAAATTACACACTATGGGCAAATGGTAATAATAATAAAGCTACAATGGGTTCCTATTATGTCTGGAAGGGAAGGGGAGGCTATTTATTCTTTTTCTTGCTAGCCATTTTCATGCTCAAAATCTCCACCAACTGTTCCTCCTCCTGCTGTTCCTTAAGCATAGCTGCCATCTTGCTTCTGAAAGTTCACAGGGGAAGCAGCCCCATGTGCATAGGAAGGGGGCAGATTTTAGGCTATAACTCATCAATATTTGCTCAATAAACTGAGCTGAACACTGTTGGGCCTACTTCTAAGTAAAACTACAGAGGATTACACTTTGACTGCAAAAAATAGCTTCCTTCCACTGTTATTCCACTTGGAATGACAATCTCCCAAGGCTACTTCCCATTAAAATAACAACTGAGCTCCTTCACACATATTTACATAAAATGTGCAGTTTGCACCTAAGAGGTCTCACATTATTACAAGCAAGTCAATTAACAAGTATATGTTACAGCTTTGTAACTGTCGCCATGGGAGAATTGTCTCACATAGATGGATTTGCACTAGCTTATAAAGAAAGGAAAGAGAGCGGGAGAGAGGAGTGATAACAGGTGCCAATTATCTTTAAATCCTCCAGTAGGAGTTCCTTTCACCTTTCACCAAAGCAAGCTGCAATACAGCTCAGAAAACTGTTAACACAACTTTTCCCTTTTTTTGCCCTCACATAAACAATGAAAGTTTCTTTAGACATTCTGAAATAAACTCTAAAATCCATATAGATGTGCTGCAAGCAAACTTACCAGTTTGCTCACAAAGCAACTCTGAAGTGAAAAGCTATCCAGAAAACAGAAAAGGCTGTATTAGTAATTCAACAGGTGCTTAAACAGATCGCTATATTGAGAGGTATAGAACTTAAAACATCCAGATTAACAAAACTGTCAGCAATCTCGCTGAGTTTAATTGTAATTTGTGAGCCTCCGGAACTGGTGTGGGGCACCATTTCATATTATGTTATATAAAGCACAATTCTGAGTGGCTTAATTTTAACCAAAAACACAAAAATTATCTTAGATACAAACCACTAATATTCTAAATTGCTTTCATTTTCATAGTTCAATACACTGCAATCTTTCAACATTGAAATTACTAGTTTTTTTGTGGGTTTTTTCGGGCTGTGTGACCATGTTCTGAAAGAGTTTCTTTCTGACGTTTCGCCAGCATCTGTGGCTAGCATCTTCAGAGAAAACTCTGTTTTCTCTGAAGATGCTAGCCACAGATGCTGGCGAAACGTCAGAAAGAAACTCTTTCAGAACATGGCCACACAGCCCGAAAAAACCCACAAAAAAACTATGGATGCCGGCCATGAAAGCCTACGACTTCACATTGAAATTACTATTTATTTTCCAAGGAAGCTGCGTTCAGAGCCAGCCAATCATCAACCAAACCACCCAATAGGTCAGCTCATCACTACTGAATAACAGGCTTGGCATAGTATGTAACAGGGTGTGTGTGTGTGTGTTGTGTGCCTTCAAGTTGTTTCTGACTTATGGCAACTCTAAGGTGAACCTATCAAGGAGTTTTCTTGGCAGAATTTGTTCAGATGAGCTTTGCCATTGGCTTCCCCTGAGGCGGAGAGTCTGTGACTTGCCCAAGGTAACTCTGTGGGTTTCATGGCCAAGCAGGAATTGACTCCTGGTCACCAGAATCAACACCACACTGGTACAAAAATACAATTCTAGAGTATTAATGAAAACCTCCAATTATTTTTCTATTACATCTATTTAGCATGAAAGATAGCAGTGAATTCCACACAGTTATGTTTATTCTCAACCCAAGATTATTTGAGGTGTCACAAGACATAGAAAAAGATTTGTCAATGTCAATAATGGTGTGGGGAGGAGGCAGTGTGATGGTTACTGTGAGTACTGGGGCAGAGAATGTCAAAATTGAGGGGTGGTCTCTGCCCCAAGCAACAGTGGCTTATGGAACTGGCTTCGGCTAGCCCAAACCTTTTCCATTATCATGGGACATGTCCAAGCTGGCAGAAGCCATTGGGAAGTTCCTGAGCAAAGGAGAAGGAGGCTGGCACTAGTTAATAGTCACTGACTTCCTGGTGGAGTTCTTGCAGTGGCTTCCATTCCCTTCCTCCTCCCTGGTAATGTGACTGCAGGACTATCAACATCCACTGTTCTTCCATTGCCGTTGAGTTCTCCAAGCAGGGAGGGATGGATTCTTTGGTTTGTTATTCAGGGCCAGTGGCCATTCCAATTGGGTAATGATAATCAAAACTCCTGTTAATGCTAATCTTTTGGCTCTGAGATGGATCAGGACTAAACAAGGAGTGTGTTCATTACTGCCTGCAGATTAAATGTGGAATAGGGGAAAGTTCTGAATACGTACACTTTTGCACATGCCCAGAATGTCCCATTATAATGGATTTTTAAAGTGCTTATTAAAGAAAGCACTGAAGCAGCGTGCTAGCTAGGCCATGCAGGTAAATGCCATCATGACTGTAGAGGGGAAGGTTGGTTTGAAGCAGGAAATAACAGGGCAGCAATCCCATTGCCTTAGCAACCAGCATCCTAGCCAGACATGAAGCACAATCATTTATTGATCCTGAGCCATTCACTATTTATCAGCCAAATCTACCTCACATTATTGTTGTGGGGATAAAACATATGTGGGCAAACATTGCTGACCTGACCTCCTTAAATGAGAACTAGTAACGCAAGGAACTAACTAATACAAAATTAAACAGAAGTATAGGTGTGAACTTACGGTAATCCAAAAGATTTTATAATACAAATATATCTACATTGCATAATATAATAAGAATGCAAGACATGTAGATAATAAACAAGAAATATCTCAATTACAACAATATTGTAGATGACTGATCATTCATATTGAGGTCCATGAGTCTTTCCACGTATTATTGCCATCTATTGTCTTTTCAGCTGCTAGGAGCATAGAAGCACTTTCTGCAGCCACATTGAACACATCTTCATTCATCTTTACACTAAGAGATTTTGTTGTTGTTGTTAACTGCCTACATATCTATCTCGACCCATGAAAATAGGAGGAAGCAATATCAACAATCTGAGATATGATGATGACCCCATAATACTAGCAGAAAACTTCACAGATGGATGAGACATCTCCAGGCTCCCCTGTTCTCTACTGCTCTGCCCAGCTCCTGCAAACTCATATTCGTGGTCTCCTTAATAAAGTCCATCCATCTAGCATGTGGCCTTCCTCTCCTTCTACTTCCCTCCACCCTTCCTAACATTATTGTCTTTTCCAATGATTCATACTTTCTCATGATGTGTCCAAAATATGACAGTCTAAGTCTTGTCATCTTAGCTTTTAGGGATATCTCTGGTGTGATCTGCTCTAGGACCCACTTGTTGGTCCTTTTGGCTGTCCATGGGATCCTCAGCACTCTTCTCCAGCACCACATCTCAAATTGTTGATTTTCCTCCTATCTTCGTTCTTGGCTGTCCAGCTCTAACATCCATACATGGTAATAGGGAATACAATGGCTT
>CM034703.1:242724360-242739131 GCA_020142125.1 Phrynosoma platyrhinos
TTTTCTAGTTCTTTCATAGCTGCCCTCACCATTCTTAATCTTCTTCTGGTTTCCTGTCTGCAGTCCCCATTCCAATCAATGTTTGATCCCAGATATGAGAACCCTTTTACTATTTCTATTACCTCATTGTCTAGTTTGAATGTGAATAAATTCTCTGTGGTCATTATTTTTGTTTTCTTTATGTTCAACAGTAAGCCTGCCTTTGCACTTTCTTCTCTGATCTTCCTTAGTAGATGTTCCAGGTCTGTGAAGTTTTCTGCTAGCATCATGGGGTCATCAGCATATCTCAGATTGTTGATGTTTCTTCCTCCTATTTTCATTCCTTCCTCTTCCATGTCCAATCCTGCTTTCCTTACAATATGTTCTGCATACAAGTTGAATAGGTAGGGTGAGCCTTGTCTGACTCCTTTGCTAATTAGGAACCATTCTGTTTCTCTATGTTCTGTTCTAACAGTAGTCTCTTGTCCTGAGTACAGATTCCTCATTAGGACTATCAGATGTATTGACACTCTCATGTCTTCAAGGGTGTTCTACAGCCTTTCATTATCTATGCAATCAAACACTTTGCTGTAGTCTATAAAGTACATACTAATTTTCTTTATGAACTCCCTGCTATGCTCCATTAGCTAACACAGGATTTCAAGTTCAAACCAAAGACCAAGAGATTTAGATCAAGCAATTTTAAAAGGGCTCATAGTCCTCAATATAAATAATCAACCATCTACAACAGGGGTAGGCAACCTTTTTGAGCCAGGGGCCGGGTTGCTGTCCCTCAGACAACTGGGGAGCTGAAGCACCAAAAATAAATAAATAAATATTTTTTTTAAAATAAAAATTAAAAAAATATGCATGCACTCTCTCTCAGCCCCAGCAAAGCCATGGCAAAACCCCTGTTGAGATTTTGCCAAGAAAACCCCAAGAACAAGTAATAACAACAGAAATCAATATCATCATGGCGGCAGCGACGGCGGCGGCAGGACTGGCCTGGGGCCGGTCCAAAGGCCTTGGGGGGCTGCATCCGGCCCCCGGGCCTTAGGTTGCCTACCCCAGATCTACAATATTGTTGTGATTGATATATGAAGTTAAAGATTCACCTTCAGGACTGGTGAGTATTAGAAGCAAGAAATCATTCTATGTCCCTTTTCTTGTTTATGTTCAAGAGTATATTATCTTGATTTACTCTTGAACTGGTCATTCACTCATATTTGGAAAGTATGGTGGTCAGTGTGGTGGACTGGAGATCCAAGATCAAATTCCTCCTCAGACAAGAAACTTACTGGGTGACCTTGAGCTAGTTGATCTCTCTCAATCTAATCTACGGTACCTTACAGGCTGTCGTGAGGAGGAAGAGCACCATCAAAGTTAACTTGAATATACTGGAGGAAAGGTGAGACAGAGATATAACTATCAATTGATCAAAGAACAGCACCTTTCTTTGTTACCTCAAGGGCAAAATTTGTCTTCTAGCCTTGATAATGGCTAGATGGCAGTGGGTAAATCACCAGCAAAGATCTATAAGAAGGTACCATTACTTTACTGAACCTCACTCTCCCCTTCCTTAAATCCTTCCTGTTATCAGCTTATCTTTACCAAGACAATGATGAACATTTTGGTAACTACACAATGAATACAGAACTGGACTTGGAGAGGCAGAAGTCACTCTGCTGCCTTGACTCACTGGATAGCCTTGGCCAAATCACACGTTCAGCATCAGGGCCTTATCTGCAACATCAAAATGATGGTATAGTTTATAGAGTTGTGCTCTCCCAATAGTGACTTATGATTCTGTCAGCCTTACTGCTGGAAAAGAAATACCTTACAAGTGACCAAGCAGTCAAGTGTTTTAGTTAAAAGTTTCCTCTTTCTGAAATATTCAGGCCATCATTTGGAAATGTGCTGAACCAAGCTGTAAGTTTTAAAAAGGTTGATACACACAGACAAAAATAATACATCACTTAATATCAGGTCTTTGATTCCCCTAGCAGCCAACTCCAGCAAAGAACTCTAGATTTCAAGCAGTAGAACAGGCACAGAGATCAATATCTTGATCTTATCCCTGACCTATTTTCTTGGAAATAAACAACACTATATTTGTTGGGACTTTTTCCCAGTCCCACATAATTTATGCATTGGACTGTGGCCACACATTTCCAAGATGAGATGCAAATGGTCATGCAGTGTTCAGTAACAAAATACAATTTTATCTATGTAGAAATAATACACCCTCCATTCTGACAAGAAAAACTCTTCATACACACTCCATACACGGTAAATACTGTTGCAATACAAATGCACCACTGGCGAAATGAAGATTGGTGTAGTTCTAGGTATTTGGCTTTTGGTGAAGGTTATTGCTTTGCTTTTTCCTTTTCTTCGATGCAAAACAATCCAAGAACTCTGGTAAAATGGCATGTATTCCTGCCTGGCCGAGACCTAATTATTCAGCTTTGATACTCCAATGCTTGCCTAAGAAATATTTTTTAAAAAACAAAACAGCAAGATGATTCTCTTGTGTAAGCCTGACAAACAAATGAATTATTTCACCAATAACATTTTGCACCCAGCTGGTTCAATAAGTTAATTGCTATAAAGATAATGGGCAACACAAAATAGAATGCAAGAGCAATACCACAATTGTCAACTCAGTTTACTTTTCAAAAGAATGAAATCTACACAAGGACAGCAATTTATAAATAACTGGCAGCACAGAAATCACACCATAGGAAACAAATAGTACAATAATACACCAAAATAAAAAACAAACTCTTCTATAGGTGAAAGACCCAATTTAAGATACAAACATTCATAGCTGCAGGCAAAAACTCTGCTAAGAATCTACAGCATATTCTGAAGATTAAAAAATGTGCAGTGCAATATTATAGTGTTTACTCTGTAGTGAAATCCACTGTGCTCAATTGGGCTTACAGTAAAATGTTTAGGATTACAGCCCTAAAAGTTTAAAATAGGCCAACCAAGCAATAAAAGCACTGTTAGTTGAGTAATCACTTCCCTTAAGCCAATTAATGCATTCCAATAACATCTACAATACTAAAACTTTAATATGTGGTTCTCAAAAACCTTCCTGGAACATTAAAAGAAGTGTAAGATAAACTTACAATTGAAAAAGCCCCACCTAATATTTAATATTACAATAATATGAGCTAACATGGTATAGTGGTTTGAGTGTAGGACTTGGACTCTGGAAATTGTGGTTCGATTCCCCCTCAGCCATGGAAACTCACTGGGTGACCTTGGGTAAGTCACACATTCTCAGCCCCAGAAAATCCCATGATATCCCTTAGGGTCACAGTAAATCAGACATGACTTGAAGGCACACAACAACAACAATTTTTGATAGTTTATGAAATTTTTATGTTATTGATATGTTTTATGTTTAGTCACTTCAACTGACTAAACCCACCATTTTTACAAATCAAAGGCTATTACCCTGGTTTAAAAGTAAAACATAACAAGTGTCACATAATGTTTTGGAATCCACATGAGAACTGTGTGGTTGAAGCATTGTCTTGGGAAATCTTCTCAGCTGGCAATTTGTAGGTTCAAATCCAAGCTCCCACGATTCAAAATGACATGCCAGCACTTTGCAGATGCATGCGCACACACACTGTAAAACAATGGGGGGGGGGGAACAACTGTTGTTGCTGCTGTTTACTACAATTCCAAGAATTCTTCAGTCAGAATATCCAAGACTTTCCAAAGTCTGGACTCATAATATTAGCAAGATGATGGTTCAACAGCCCACCTTTAATATCATGCAGCCTTCCTGCTTGCTGCCTATGACTGATTTTTTCTTACCGTGTCACATAGTTCTACACCCCCAGCAGTCAGAAGAAGCTAACAAAATTTTTGAAAATGTGTGGATTTTGACAGCAACATAATGGAAGATGTATCCAGAATCCAGACAGCTTTTCATCACCTATTTTCAAAGAGATAGCTATGTTCGTCTGTTTCACTACAGAAACTTTTAAAAAGAGCTTTGTGGAATCTTTAAGGCTAACATTTATATTAACACAAGCCTTCACAGATTGCAATGGTCTTCCTCAGATATATGACATAATCCAACATTCAACTCTCAGGTGTATATGTACAGTTTCATACCTTCCAACATTTCACACATGTAAACTGGGACATATCAGCAACATCTGAGTGTAGTGAAGATGGCAAAAGAAGAAACAAGCCAGGCAAGGCAGCAGCAATTTGCTTTTGCCTAAGCCTACTGGGAAGGGCAAGATTTCATCCCTTCCTCTCATCTCCCCTAGCTGCATTAATTGAGTATAAACCACTTTTGCACTTTGAACTCAGTTTGCAGAAACTGAAGCAAGCTGAAGACAAAGGGGGGAAAGTGGGAAGAGGAGAGAGAAACTGTGATAATTTAAAAGCAGCTGAAAAAGTGGGGCAAGAGAAGATTAATTGGGAGTGCCAAATCAGGACAGTTGGTGTGTATATATGGTAGTTACACTGCAGGGAAAGGGGAGATAGGACCAAGAATTTAGCATACTTTTCTAGCAAGGTCTAGTCTGTTCCCCTTCTCCCAAGATACCCTGGGTCTCTATTTACATTACAGAATTAGATTTAACCCTCAACTCCTATCTTCTTAGGGTATCTCTGCACCTGCTAAGTGCTTCAGTACAAATCCTAGGATACCTGATACAGCCATCACTAAAGTGACATGAAACTGATATCAGATATATCCCATGTAGACGTTGAGATATATGAGATAAAGTATACAGCCATATTTGTTTCTCCCCCCCCCCATAAATAAACCTGCTGCACTGATCTCTGCACTGCATACCTATACAACATGTGCACACACATAGTGTACAATAAAGCTAAATGTCAATGCTATTAAAGTGTTGAAGTGACAGGCCTCAACTATGAATTCTAGAGCTCCACAAGCATGTTATAGAAAGATGGCTTTTTAAAACACTTAACCACATTTAGCACGTTGGAGCAGCAGGAAGGGAGGCTAAAATGCTATGGGGGAGGGAGGGAGAAGGAGCATGTAGTTGGATTGTTACTATATAATAATATGAACTCACCGATGGGGCAAACATTGCTGGATTTTATGGGAAAATTAGCACCTGATTC
Organism: Phrynosoma platyrhinos; assembly: GCA_020142125.1. Taxonomy (NCBI): domain Eukaryota; kingdom Metazoa; phylum Chordata; class Lepidosauria; order Squamata; family Phrynosomatidae; genus Phrynosoma; species Phrynosoma platyrhinos. Next base: position 242,729,470 of record CM034703.1, read on the forward strand.
TTGCTAGCACTAGAGAATGACTTGTTGAACCATTTTAATTCTGCTTCCTGCTGATCCTCAACAGAACTCAAGGGCTCTGGTGTGAAAACAAGTATGCAAGTGAACAGATGAGGGGACTTCCCTCTCCATAGTGAGTATGGTGGTGATGAGCAAAGATATCATTTTTTCCTCTTCCTTCATCTGATTTCTTCTTGATCATGGTCCTAATACTGCAGTTAAACCATGGAAAAAACTGTTCGTTTTGCCTATATTTGCTCACAGTGTTGATGCTGCTTTCCGCTATTCAGCTATTCATGTTTACTTTATTGCTAAAACTACTGAGCAAAAAAATGGTTTAAAAAGAGAATATTTAGATTGGATTGTTTTCTTGCTGTGCTTAATTTTCTGAATGGTATTTCAGTCTCTAAATGGTCACCATAAATTATTCAACTAAATGTTACACCGGAGTATATTTCACTCTTATTACTAGGACGTCTCTCTGGATTCTCACCTTATCATTTCTTCTTTCCTAACTTAACCCCATGTATTTCTCTTTATTTCCCATCTCTGGGAGCACTATCTGCCTTGGGATAATTATCCTCCTGAATATCCTCTCCTACATCCCTTTCTATTGTTCTGTCTTCCCCTTTCTGCTTTCTCTTCCTCCATGATTCTTCATTTCCTCAAAACTGCCAGCCCTTGTTCTGTCTGATTTATAGTTTTATTTCCCTCCCTTTAGATCCCTTTCTTTGTTTGTTCTGCTATTTTTGGAATCTTTGCCAAGCACTTGTTTAGACCAGATGTTCTAAATCCTATCGCTTTTAGTAGTATTATCAATCGCAACATCCAGGGTCAGAGCCACCCAGCTGGCTCCCACCCATCTGTTACTAGAATATGTGAAAGAAAGGGGGGGGAAAAGTTCTTGTGTAATACCTTTAAGACTAACGTATTTATTTCAGCATGTGGATAATAGTTGTTAATTCTGTAGCAAAGAATTCTAAGACACTGGAGCTCCAAGAGGGGAAAAGGTGGCAAAGGAAAGAGGTCATGGGGATACACAAAACACCTTGGCCTACAAGCTGTGCACCCCTGTGTTCTACACAAATGATCTAGGACAGCACAGCCTACTCTTTTCTACCAGTGAAGCAGTTTTAAAATGAGGGTTTCTGCGTGAGAAAGTGGTAAAGTACATGTGTTTATTGCTTAGTCCTTTTGTGGCCCGCTACATTATTTGCACAATAAGCAAATAATATGAATAAAGAATGTGGCTGCTTAGATTTGAGGAACTAGAATATGGCAACCTGTGAGTGGGAAGAAGGAGAGGGAAGAGAGAGAGTGAGTGAAAAAGGCCTGGTGTCTAGTTAAGGGTAGGAAAGAGAGGAAAGACTGAATGTGCACCAAAATGAAGACAGGGAAAAACAAGGATAAGAGAAAAGATACTGTAGTTGGAATGGAAAAGAGAAAGAACAGAGGGAAAGGGGGGGAAACACCAGGGAGGGGAACTAAAGGATTTCTAACCTAAGTGAAGCTGGTATACCAATGAAAGAGTACTGGAGGAGAGGAAGGGAAAGACAAGCAAGAAGGAAAAAGGAAAAGACAAATAGCATTGAAGTGGGGAGTGGGCTAGCAGGTTTTGAACCCAGGCAAAGTAGGGTATTTTCCCTAGTTTATTATAGCTCCAAAATCATGAAATCTAGGCCTCTGAGATTTAGCATACATAACTAAGGGAACACTCAGGGTGTGCATCTGGGGATTATCTGCTTTTTAATATATGTATTTGATTTTTGAGAGGGATCTTCAGAATCCTTGTGTTACATTCAAAGGAGTTGGATAGGGCTGAGCAGGGCAAAAACAGCCCGGGTGTCTGTATGCAGTTAAAGGGCTGCAGTTTGTCCCATCTCATCCTAAAGTAGATCACCAAAGTTAAGGTGTCAGCTGCACATCCCACCTCAAAAGCAAGAAAATTAAGATTTTATATGACTCTTACAAGCAAACTAAACATGGGCACATTAAAGATCCTTGCTTCCACCAGAACGTCCAGTTGGGCCTCCGTATCCATGGATTCTGCATCCACAGATCCAACAGTCCACAGCTTGAAAATATTTTTTTTTCAAATTCCAAAAAGCAAGCCTTGATTTTGAGGTTTTATATCAGGGACACCATTTTACTGTGCCATTGTATTTAATGGGACCTCAGCATCCACAGATTTTGGTATCCACAGGGGATCCTGCAACCAAACCTCTGTGGATACCAAGGGCTTACTGTAAAAAAGAGAGGTGTATGCATGGCATTATGTCTGCATACTATTACTATTCAATGTCAAACAATATTTATGCCTTCAGAACTGGAGGAAATGTGATTACCGTATTTAATTTCCAGTATAAGGCATTCACAAGTGGAGTTTCAGAATATTTAGCACAGGTTTCCTTAGCACTGCTGAGTGTATCACTGAACCTCTTTTTTGAGAGGAGGTTTGGCTGAAAAGGGAAATCATTTGCACTTAGAAACAGAACGGACAGACACAGGTAACGTTTACATCTAAAAGTGCAGTCCTGTCTTATACCACATTTACAAGTGAAATCCTATATACCTCACTTGCCTGGGACTAATCCTATTAAACAACACTTCCTCCAAATGTAGACCAAGCTGGATTACAGGAGTATGGTCTAACCTTGTGCACAGCTTCACTGTGAATCTGTCATTTTCGATGTTGACACTATCAAAGTGTTTAATTCCAGCTCTTCCTAGTGGTGAACTATATAGGAAACTGGGTGGCTAATGGAATTGTGCTGTTGTGCTTATATGGGATCCAGGTTAAGATACAAGAAGGGTCTATCCATGTTTCTATGGTTAGCATGGGGCATGATTCAAGATCTGAATTTCCTTGCATTTGTGAGTTTTGTTGCAGCCACACTTCTTGCTTTACAGCAACTGTTTCTCCAATTTGGGACCATTCAGAAGGAACTTCCATTCCTCAAAGGTCCTGTTTATCCTGGCAATTTCCAATCAAGGAGCAGTTGCAGAGAGAAGCAGGAGTATATTGTTTCTTCCATGTCTCATCTTTATGAAGCACAATTACTTCATTCTTGTTCAGATATAGTGGCTGCATATTATTGAGCTTTCTTGAATGGACAATATCACACTATACTGTTACAGTGCTATTATTCCACTTTAAATGCAATGGCTGCCTCCTGTGGAATCCTGGGATTTGTTGTTTAAGGAGGGGCATTTAGAATTCTTAGCCAGAGAGCTTTTAGGCTTCAATAAACTACAAAACCTAGAATTCCAGAGGAGGCAGTATTAGCAGTTAAAGTGGAATAATAGCATTATAAAAGTCCCTGTTCTCTGTAGTGGTGAAGGAGGTAGTGGAGGCTAGAGGAGTATGTCCGAAGTTTCTGCGTCTGCTCAGTGTCACGGAAAACTTTGTCAACCCAGATACGTAATACTAAAATATCAGAGACTCACTAATCTTCTCTTGGGTGACAAGTCTCTCACTGAGAAAGCACATGTACAAACTGAGCTAAGTCAATGATCAACCTAAAACTGGTTGCCCTTTCCTTCAATCCCTCAGCGGTTTATCTGGAAGCATTTCATGTTGCAGCTGTAAAATAACCAAAATATTCTTTGCAATGACATTCAAAGTGAGGCATAATAAAAGGAAAGCTCAAGAAAATCTGCTTCCTATGAACATTGTGCTTTAGTTATAAGACTACAGACACCCTCTGATGCCACAATTATTCAATTCCATCATCACCCTAGTCACATGGATGATACAGCTGACTCTTGCCTGAACTCAGACTGAAAAGTTTTGTAGAAAAAGGTTTGCCTTTTAGCAACCCAGCTACTCTAGCAGACTCTAGTCAAATGCTGTGGATTTACCACTCCCTTTGTGCCTCCAGCCAAAGCATTTTACATTTACAGCCTGCCCACTTCACAAAGAATAAATCCAAGTATTCATCAGATAGTGAACTGTCCTGGAGGACTATTTCATATGTTACCTAGAAGTGAACCTGGGTTGGCCAAAGAGCATACACTCATTTAATAGGGAGCTCCATTCTACCATTAAGTCCCTGAGGAGTATCCCTATTTTTGCAAAAATAAGGCTGACACATTCTCATTTCTTATTTTTACTTATCTCGATGCTAAAATCAGCTCAGTAAATCAGCTCAAAAATGCTTGAAACATTTTGGGGAGGGGCGGGTAAATGAATAGCCCTTTTTGACAGAGCTTGGAAGAGCTACTTTTTTCTATTAAAACATCACTAGTTATGAATGCTAACTAGGGGTTCTGGAAGTTGCAGTCCAAAAAATAACTTTTCAAACCTATGCTCCTTGCACAGCTTTTACCCTCCAGGGAATCAAGTACAGTAAGAAAAACTGAATACGTATTACATCTGCTCCATCTAGAAAGCGTTGAAGTGCTAAACGTACACAGTGATATCTTGTAGTTTAAGATGCAGTTCCAATTTTTTTACAACAGAAAAGTTCAGCAAAATAGAAGAGTTCAGTAAAATGGAAAGCTTCCGCCCACCCTCAAAATGCTTCTCTAGTAATGTAACCTTTGAGCCATTTTGAAAGAGTTCTCAGTTGCACTTCATTGACATCACAAGCCACAGCCACTTCCCAATAGCCAGTTTTAAATCCTTCTATTCATTTTAACAATTTTCATCGTAATTCTTTAATCTGATGAGTAACCTGTACATATTAGGCAAAGCTATCCATTTTGGCTTCTACTAAATTTTTGGGAAGGTAACCTAGCATATCATGTAAAATTATCCCCAGCTTTGTTAATATCAAAACCGTGTTAGTTCCTCTCTATTTCTGTTCTCCACTTAACCAAAGAACCTGTGTATTCTGCCTAGGAATCAAGACAATTTGAATAACAGCTGGATATTTTTTAAAATGGCAAACTAAACATGGTTTATTTTTTTTTTCATCCCAGCAGTCCTAGGTGCAACCTGAAGCCAGCCATCACAGCTCAGCATATTCTGAATGTCCACAACATTCTCTCACATTCTTGCTTAAGACTGTGGCTAAATGAAGACTTCATGGCTTTGTTTATTGTGTAAGCTGAAGAACAGGTCTGGAGAACACTAAAGCTTGCATACTAATACAGTCATTCCTTCATATCCTCAGGGATATGACTTCCTGGAACAGGAACTGTTCCAGACTGCTCCCCCCCCCCCCCCCCCCCCCCCCCCCCCCCCCGCAGATGCAAAAAAAATAGGACCTCAAGTCCCATTGGTTTTAATGGTGGTGTGCCATGCACACAGTTGTGTGCATGTGCTGCCACTGGGGTGAATGGGGCAGAGCCATGTGTGGATGCTCATATCCACAAATGGCAAGCCTGCAGTTGGGGCAGGCTGACTGTAAAATGTATTGCCCTAAAATGTATTTTGATTTCACCCTCTTGTGGCCAACATAGCTACATTTGCTTTTCCTGCATATATATCAATAACTTCAGCGATGCAAATGGGATTCTATTTTTCCAAAAGCAGGCTATAAACACTGTGCATGCCCGAAATACATACAATTAAAAAGTTTGTAAATACTTTACTTTGGCAAATTGTCACTGAAGGAAACCATCAAAGAGTGCCATACTAACTGCAAATGGAGTTCAAAATGCCAACCAGCTGATCGTTGGTGCATCTCACACAAAATAAATCTTTCATTAGCTCCCACACATGGCTTTCTCATTTCTTTACCTACTCTTAATGAATTTTCTAGCAGACCCCTGCCTTATACTAAAACCCAGCATCTCTCAATCAGTTGTTTGTTTTTAAGAACAGTGTTATTCAATCTAACTGGGAGTGCTAGTCTTGAGGAATTTGGGGAGTTATAGTCCAACACAACTGGACTGCATCAGCTAACAAGTTTTCTTTTTCATTTTACTTTGCCATTATTCACATTAGTAGTGAATAAATATTTGTAGAGTTAAGCAACAGTTCAGTCAAAGCATAGCATTTGTTTAAAATAAAGCTTGACAGTGTCTGCAAATGCAACTGTACAAGTGGTTACATAAGATTCTCTCTGTGAATCACAAGGTCGGAAAGGGCAAGCGTGGGGGAAGGTGCCTTCACAAAACGGGTCTTATAAATTAGTGTTTCATTTGACTTACAAAAAAATTCCATGTCAGCTCCCAACCAAGCTGACCATGTTATCCTGATCCTTTGAACCTTGCTGGTGACATATAAAAGCTTAATTCCAGTTTATACCTGGATATGAACTTTTTAGGCAACTGTAGTAAGATACCTTCTACCTCCTTGTGCAATACCTGTATTCAAGGTATAAAAGAGCAGCTAGAGGGTTCATAGGTACACCTCCATCACTTTCCCAATTATTGGTTTTAGGGGTATATATGGACAGTACCTATGATCCACTCCTCCTGTTGCATAACTGGAAAGGACAGAGGTTTCAACTCCCTCTCCCTGAGATTTCCAACATAAGGATGCTAGAAGTGATTGCATTCTACCAGTGCATTTACTGGATAGCAGCCATTGTGTTTTCCTTCTAGGTGTAAGTTCATGCAATGTCCTTTTTAAAAATCTTGTTTCTTCAGAATGGAAAAAATGTAGAAGAAGGTTGTAGAAGAAGCACAGCTTTTCTTATCTTCTGTTATTCATTGGCTGGAATATCTACCACCTTTCTACTGTAGTTATAGTTCAGAGGACTGTTGAGCTTTCCATCATCTTTCCCTTTGTTAGCTTCAACATCTCTGGCTCTTTGACCCTTTTCTTCCTTCCCTTAATAGCCTCTTATCCTTTATGTGCACTGTTTGTTTTCTAGTTGATTGGATTATTTCCACTCTTCTTTACTATTTAGAATTTTTAGGCAGATTTTGCATTTGCCACAAGTCTTTTCCCCCTCTTGTAGGGTAAATCTCTACATGCTCAGGAGTCCAGACCCTTGAATGCATTCTGCTATTTCTGTGGGCTGCTGGAGCACTGTGGGTATAAATTCCCATGGGTCTTTTCCTCCCCCAGAGGCTGACAATGAAGTCTTTTTCACAGTTTTTAAGATACATGGCCCTAGTCCATGACTCCATCCATTTTATATCAGAAATACTTGCCCCCACCCTTTTTCCTTCAGCAGTTAAAGGAAAGTTTTTGTCTGATATATTTTCCTCTTTGAAAGTGCATATGATACAAAAATTCATTGCTTATTGTACCCAATAGGATACTTAGAATCAATCCCCTAATAATGCTTTTCCCTTCACAAAAAGTGGAACTGGTGAAGGAATCACATAAGCAGTGCTTCATTCTAGTAGAAAATGCATGAATACACAATCAGACCAATTGCAACAGAAAAGAGATTTTAAGGTCCTTGGGATGGGAACTTGCTTTTTTGTTTTTGTTTCTTTGTTTACAGCACTTAGTAAAGAACCTTACATGTATACTTGTGGTACAGGGGGCCCTTGGTATCCTCTGGGATTTGGTTTCAGGACCCTCCATGGATACCAAAATCCATGGATGCTCAAGTCCCATTATATACAATGGTGTCCCTTACATAAAATGGCAAAATCAAAGTTTGTTTTTTTGGGGGAGGGGGGGAATTGGTGAACCTTTTCAAGCCATGGATGGTTGAATCCATGGATACAGAAGGCAACCTGTACTATACAAATATACAACATCTACATATATTCAGTTAAAATACATTCAGATACATACATAGACACACATAAGTAATATAAATTTCATAGCTATGAAGTAGTTACATTTATTGTAAGTTAAAACTTCTCAACGGTATATTGTCATATATTTAGAATACAACTTCATGTTCTTGTCAAATCTAAATGAATTTTATTGAAAGATATTATACTGAATGGCTGTGTCTGCACTGGCAGGAAAACCTGGCTTATCTTCAGGATGTTCAGATCCGCAGAGAGGACAAACTGTTTACACAACTGGCACCCACAACATGCCAATATCAGCAGCACCGTCCACGTACTCTCCCCACCCTGTCACTCAGTCCCCACACCCAGGTGATTCTCTGGAATTTCTGGCCTCATTTGGAGCAAACAGGGACTCTTTTTGCTCCAGAAAATCATTTAAACAGAGTTAGGGCCTTTGCAGACTGCCAGAAATAGTGCAAATTGAGTCCACTTTAACTGTCCTGACTCAGTGCTGGGGAATCATGGGAACTGTCATTTATTGTGGCACCAGAGCTCTCTGGCAGAGAAGGCTCAATGTCTCAGAAAAAAATACAATGCCCATGATTCCCTAGCACTGAGCCAGGGCAGTTAAAGTGGACTCAATTTGCACTATTTCTGGAAGTCTGTAAAGGCCCTTAGTGTGGGAATGGGATGTGAACCTTTCTTTTCCTCTGTGCGGACATGGCCTTTGACTTTTTATACATTTGGAATTTCACATAACAATGCATTGCTTTTCTTTACAACTATTCCATAACTTTGCAATTCATACTTTAGTTTCAGCCTTTGTGTTGTCTCATGTTGTATTCTATAAGATTCAGTTTTCCATCTCATGGATCTTCCTTGCTTGAGGTGGAAATTCAACACATGTGGAGAGCACCAGGTTGGGGAAAGCTATGCAACAATAATCTCTCTCAGGGGTGGCCATGTTGGCCATATAGCAAAGTACATCATCATCCAAAAGCCACAAAACAGTAGTATCTTTATTCAGCCAACCAAAATGCACAAAATATGCAATGCAGGTGTTCAAAGCTCCACTATTTTCTTCATCAGCCAAAGGTGTTTTATATATATATATATATATATATATATATATATATATATATATATATATATGACAATATTAATCACAGGTCTACATTTTGTCAAAGTGTTGTTGGTGTGTTGTTCTGTGCTGAGATAGTGTGGAGCAGGGGTAGGCAACCTTTCTCCTTTAAGGGCCGAGGGACTTCAGCTCCCAGAAGCCTCAGACATGTTGGTCAATAGTCCCATGTTGGCCAATAGCTCTTGGGATTATGGGAACTGAAGTCCTTCGGCCCTTAAAGGGGAAAGGTTGCCTACCCCTGGTGTGGAGGGATATCTATGCAGGCAGACCCCTTTTGGTCATGTGGCACGGGAAACAAAGCATTCCCAAGTCCAGGAGATAAAATCTGAATTCCTTTAGCAACACAAAAAAGTACTTCCTCTAAGATCTAAAACATCTCCATCCTTTGTGAGTGTTTTTCCCCCTGTATGATTTTTAACACCTTTGCCTGATGAAGAAGCTAGTAGAGCTTTGGAAGGTTGCATTTTGGTTGGCTGGATAAAGTTATCACTGTTTTGTGGATTTTGGATGTTATTGTACTCTCTGGAACAGGGGAAGACAACAGCTGATGACTTCTGTCTCACCTGTTTTCTGTTAAATATCAGGAATGAATCTAAGAAAACTGGAAGTCCCTATTACATATATCACCATTTCTCATCCTCTCTTGTATCCATACACATGTATCACACTGGCAGAATACACACACTTAGGAACATGAATTTTCCATTCTTTAGCATTCCTTTTGTCCAGGGATGGTAGGCCAGAGAGGAACAGCAATCTGGGATTGTGCTTATGTTACAGGATCATATCCTTTGTAAATAGGAATGAGTAAGTTCTTCAGCCTCTCCAAAGGAATATTTGACTAGGCACAATAGGGAAGTAATAGTGCCACTGTATTCTGCTCTGGTCAGGCCTGGAATACTGTGTCCAGTTCTGGGCACCACAATTCAAA
>CM034703.1:242752927-242771881 GCA_020142125.1 Phrynosoma platyrhinos
GGGAGGGGAGGGGAGGGGAGGAGATGCCAGCGCCGGGGTTTAAAGGAGACCTCTCCTCTTTCTCCCCTTTCGGGCTCTGGCAGGGACAAGGGCCAGCACTGGGCACAAGGGGAGCAAGGCTGGTTTGCTTCATCATCTTCATCATCTTCATCATCTTCATCATCTTCTTCTTCTTCTTCTTCTTCTTCATCATCTTCTTCTTCTTCTTCTTCTTCTTCTTGCTGTTGTGCCCCTTCAAGTCCTCCTTTCCGACTTATGGAGTCTCCCGACTTTTGGACTGTGGTGATCCCGAGGCCCTCCACAGCTTTATGGACTCTGCTGACTCTAAGGCCTTCCAGATCCTTTTGGGACTCTGGTGATGCTAAGGTCCTCCAGACACATTTGGACTATGGCAACCCTAAGGCCCTCCAGACCTTTTTGGACTATGGTGATCCTAAGGCCCTCCAGAGCTTTTTAGGACTTTGGTGATCCTAAGGCCCTCCAGACTTTTTAGGACTTTGGTGATCCTAAGGCCCTCCAGACTTTTTAGGACTTTGGTGATCCTAAGGCCCTCCAGACTTTTTAGGACTTTGGTGATCCTAAGGCCCTCCAGACTTTTTAGGACTTTGGTGATCCTAAGGCCCTCCAGACTTTTTAGGACTTTGGTGATCCTAAGGCCCTCCAGACTTTTTTGGACTCTGGTGATCCTAAGGCCTTCCAGACCTTTTTGGGACTGTGATGATCTTTAAGGCCCTCCTGACCTTTTTAGACTGTGGTAATCCTAAGGCCCTCCAGACCTTTATTTTTGGGCTGTGGTGATCCCAAGGCCCTCCAGACACTTTTGGACTATGGTGCCATGGCCAGCCTGGCTGAGGACTCTGAGGACAAGGAGGCTGAGCTAGAGCCTCAACTTGGACCTGAGCCTGAAGCTGAGTCTGGCCCTAGTTCTGCCCTGCCAGCTCCAGCAGAGTCTCTGGTCCTCAAGGAGGCTCAGCAGCAGAGCCTTCAGGCGTGGAGGAGGGAGAAGGGACCGTACCCACTTTCAACCAAGAAAGAGCAGAAAAGGAGGGCCTCTGGTGCTCAAGGAGGCTTTATGAAAAATGCTGAGCAATCAATAACAGCTGAGCACCTGCGGTCAGGTAATATAAACAGGTGCCGGACAGCAGCATAGTTGTCAGAGATTATCTGAGCTTCCTAGTGAAAGCATGCTTGATCCTGACTCTCCTTGTCTTCTCAACTGGAAACCTTGATGCTTGGATTGCTGGTTTGCCTTGTCTCTCTGGACTTTTTGACCTTCGATTGCCCACACGATTTTTCTTTCTGTGGAACCCTGGATTTTGTCTGGTTGTACCCTTGGATTGCTGCTACAAGACTTTTGCTTTATGACTGTTTGTGTGCACAAAACTCTTGACTGCATTAGCTCTGCACACTGTTTTATTTTGTGTTGCTTTGACTATGGATATCAGCATACTTGGCCGCTTTCCTGGATATATGGTGACTCTAAAGCCCTCCAGACACATTTGGACTATGGCAACCCTAAGGCCCTCCAGACCTTTTTGGACTGTGATGACCCTAAGGCCCTCCCGAACCTTTTAGACTGTGGTGATCCTAAGGCCCTTCCGACACTTTTTTGGACTGTGGCAACCCTAAGGCCCACCAGACCTTTTTGGACTGTGGTGATCCTAAGGCCCTCCAGATATTTTTGGACTGTAGCAACTCCAGACCTTTTTGGACTGTGATGACCCTAAGGCCCTCTCAAACCTTTTGGACTGTAGTGATCCTAAGGCCTGTTATTTGTCCATAATTCAGGTTACGGCAGGTTATGACTGGGAGACCTTCAAGTCATCAACTGCCCTGCTTTGGTCTTGCAAACTCTAGGCTGTGGCTTTCTTGCTTGAATCAATCTGCCTGTAGTGTGGCCTCCCTTTTTCTCTTATTGCCTTCAATTTTGTTGTCATTATGCTCCTTCAAGTCATTTTTTTACTTATGGTGACCCTAAGGCAAACCTATGATGGGGCTTTCTTGGTAAGATTTGTTCAGAGGAGGTTCAACATTGAGAGCATGTGACTTGCTCAAGGTCACCCAGTGGGTTTCCATAGCTGAGCTGGGAATTGAACACTGGTCTCCAGAGTCTTAGTCCAACACTTAAAACTGCCATGCCACACTGGCTCTCAAAAGGATCATGAGGACTAGCCTCTCATCTGCTGAGCCAACCAACGTTACCAAGCATTATTGCCTTTTCCAGTGAGTGATACCATCTCATACAGTACAATAGCCTCAATTCAGTCATCTTCACTTTTAATGACAGTTCAGACTTCATTTGATTTGCCCCAGGACCCATTTATTTGTCTTAGCAAGTTATTTCTGTAGAACTTTCCTCCAGCATCAACAATGAGCTGATTTTCTTTGTATCAACATTCTTCACTGTCCAGCTTTCACGACTGTCACACATACATAGAAATCAGAAATATTGTGACCTGGCTTTAACATTTAATGACATGTCTTTACACTTGAGAAGCTTATCTATTTCTTTCATGGCTGGCTTTCAAAGTCTTAGTCTTGTTCTAATTTCTTGACTTTAGTATCAATTTTGGTCCAAAACACACTGTAGAAATACTACAGTTTGAAATTTATTTAACTGTCCTAGCTCAGTGCTAGGGAACCCTGAGAATTGTAGTTTATTGTGGCCCCAGAGCTCTCTGATAGAAAAGGTTAAATGTTTCACAAAACTACAGGATCCCCTAGCACTGAGCCAGGGCAATTTCCAGGATTCCCTAGCAATGAGCCAAAGCAGTTAAAGTGGTCTCAAACTGGATTATTTCTGCAGTGTATTTTGGACCTTTGATAAATTACTAGAGCTCCCAGAATCTCACAGCCAGCTACAACAGTTCTGGAAGATATAGGCTGGGGAAGCCTCCTATAGACCACAGCCTTTCCAGCCAATTAATGGATTCTATTCAGGGTAAAATGCATGATCAGTTCCATTTTTAACACAAACACACACACGCACACACACAATTCTGCCAGGAAAAAACCACACCAACCCACCATATGTTGATTCACGGATGTTGCTGATGCTGATAAAGAAACACTTCCCCTGACTAATAGCAGCCTGGCTAGCTACCCCACACATGTAGTACAAATTGGTGGGAGAAGGGGAGGCATTCCCATATTATACTGGCAAGGTTGTTTGTGCCTGGTGCGTTATTTTCAAATATGGGGGGCCAAGCCTAGCCCTGGGCTAGATATTTTAGTCTGCATTTGAATCTTCAGGCACTAGGTGATCTTCACACACTCATGCAGACTGCTGGACTCCCGGTATGTTTTCTTTAAAATCTTGTTTACTGCAATGCTGGTCATTGACTGTAACAGTAAAGATTGAAACATAGACCCTACTGGATGAGATGGTCTATAATAAGGGCATCTAGTTCAGATAGAGCATCAGGATCTTCTGTAGCTTTACTATGTTTCTGTACCCTTTCTGCCTGGACCTGGGCTGAGTTCCCAATTCTGCTTTCTAGGGCTGTATCCACACTGAAGAAATAATGCAATTTGACACCACTTTTACTGCCATGGATCAATGCTGTGGAATTCTGGGATTTGTATTTTTGTGAGATATTTAGCCTTCTCTGTCAAAGAGCTCTGGTGCCACAACAAACTACAAATCCCAGGATTCCATAACATTGAGCCACAGCACTCAGCATGTCGTCAAATTGCATTATTTCAACAGTGTTTGTTACATAGTGTCCCACTCGAAGCTTGGCAACGTTAATTTTTTGGATCACAACTCCCAAAACTCCTAACCAAAATGGCTACTGACAGGAGTAGTATGTTGTTGTTGTCTTTTACTCAAACACAATTATGTCTGACATATTCACCAGTTCTTTGCATGTGGTAAATTATATATATATATATATATATATATATTCCAATGGAAATCTGGGAAAAGAAAACTTTTCCATGGGAAAGGTAACCAAGTATAGTTCCAGTGGTGGCACATGGTCTGGGAGCAATTGTGAACAAACTACAAGACAACTGAAACTGCCTTGAAACGTGCTACGTTGTCTGACAATACTTCACTGATTCCAAGTTTCAGAATGGATAGAATCCAAATTACTGATGGTCCAGAACTTCAGTCAGTAATTTCTGGAAACTAAAAGATGATGATGATGATGATGATGACTACTTTGCCAACTTTGATCTTACCTCCTGGTTTGCTCTTTGCTTCTGACTTGTTCCTTGTTCCTGCCTCCTTGTCTTGGTCTCCTCTTTAACCTAGACTACAGTACTTTTTCCCACATTTCTTGGTTTTCAGTTAAGGTCTTTCTCAGCTGAAATGGCTGCCACTATGCAATACAGACAATGTGGATATGCACACACATTCCTAACCTGTCTCTCTAGACTGCAAAGGGTAACAGAACAATAATTTCTAAAGAGCCTGTCACATGCTTCATTGTAATCTTAGGTATTTTATCAGTTTTCTTTTAGTTTTTGTATGGTGGTGTTCCATTCTATTGTGTTCATGGTTTTAGAGTTAATCAGCCTTGAGCATTCATTGGCTGGCATCTTGTTGGTGGCACACACAAGTGTGATTGGGAAGGTTAAAAGTACACATGGCACTTTTCAGATCTTGCCGGAGTATCCACTACTTCCTTCCACAAAGCTCCCACTGTGGCATGCAACTAAGACCAGGAAGGATTAATGGGTGCAGCTCCTTCCTTGGCTACTGATCCACTGTGGGGTGCATCTAGGCTCATTCCACTTTCTCTTGGACACAGAGGGAGAAAGGAGTGGTCTTACACTGGGGGAGAAGCTACCTTCTCTTCCCTTGATGCTCAAGAGCAGCTGGAATTATAGAATCATAGAGCTGGGAGACCTCAAGGGCCATCCAGTCTACCCCTTGCCATTCCAGAGGCACCCCACAGTCAATCAGTAGCCAGACAGATTGAGCTACAGGCTGTTGTTGCAAAACCAGGCAGCCTCCACAGCCTCCATCACCTCCTGTAAATACATTTGTAGGATCTCAGCTGTTGAGTGGATTCAGAAACATATTAAATAGCAATTAAAATGTTAAATGACTCAACAGAACTCTGCCAGGGGAAAGCAGCTTCACTCCTCATGTGTCCTGAAAATATACCATGTCAGGAAAACCATGTAACCCATATGCAGATGGTTACCTATGATTCTCATGATGTGTGTTTTTCACTCTGTACAAATATATTAGGAAACCATATTTGGCTATGCCTTCGCAGTGTGTGTATACTGTATAGTGAAGGAAATAAGTATTCCTCTGTGATCTCCCTATGCAATTGTTGCATGTGAACATTTACCGAGTCTTCTGTACCAAGGCAATTCTTTCTGATTTAAAACCACAAAGCTTCATATTATCTTGGTGTGCTGTTTGTGGGCTTTCCAGAGGTATATCTATAGATAACTATATCTATATGCAGAGGTATATCTGTGGAAAAGGGATGCTGGACAAAATAGGCTTTTAGTCTCAAGCAGCAAGGTTCTCCTTGTGTTCTTTTGAACAGCCTTCATTTTTTCTCCAGACATGGAAAATGGTGATAGAAGTGCAATAATTTGTACATGGCAGTGTACAAATATAATTAAATTAAAGCAGTGAAAATACAGATATGCTAAGTGCAAATATAATTAAAGCAGTAAAAAGATAAGTAGGGACACAGAAAGCTGTCTTATTCTGAGTAAGACCATCAGTCCACCTAGGCCAATATTGTTGACACTGACTGGCAGTGGTTCTGCGGAGTTTCACTTTTTCCATCTCTGGAAGGAAATACCAGCAATCAAGGCTGGGATCTTTGACTCGTAAAGCACATGCTCTTCCACTGAACTGTAGAACTTCCCAATTCAAACCAATAAACCTTGAAAAACATGTCACTGTAGTGAAACAAAGATAAGAGTGCCAATAAAGAAATCCCACAAAACATACAGAATGAGCTGACTATAATGCCTCAGCAAACAAAAGCTAGTAACCATATTGGCACCAGTCATAGCTTACATTTGGGTGTTATAAGCCACAACACTGAAGTCCCATTTTGACCAGAGGTGCTTTGCAGAAGAGCCTCCCCCAATTATCTTCAACCATGGGCAGACTGAAATAGGGAAAAGACCCCCTGTGGTTATGTGGCTCTGTACACAGCTAAGGCTTTAAAGCTCATCCCCTTGAATTGATCATAGAAGTGATCAGGCAGCCAACAAATAGGCAGAACGGACTGGATTCTATTGGTTAATATCAATAGGAAGAGATCCACTGAATGAGTTGCTGACTAGTAACTCAACTTTTTCATAAATCATGGGTGTACTCTAGCTGGGACAGCTAAACGTTTCAGGTCAAGATGATTCTGCTGGGCTAGTCTGGTTACAACTCTGGATGCCACATTCTGCCCTAACGCGATTTTCCAGACCATAGTCAATGGCTGCAAGGTCATTAACACATTTGTTGTTTTTATTATTTACCTTGAGGCTATTGTACTTTGGTCACATCATGAGAAGGCATGAATCACTGGAAAAGGCAATAATGGTAGGAAAGGTAGAAGGCAGCAGAAAGAGAGGAAGACTGCATGCCAGATGGGTAGACTCAATCAGGGGGGTCACAGGACTGAATCTTCAAGACCTAAGCAGATGGCAACCCCATCCTAGCTTTTTTCTTTGCAAGATTTACTTGGAGGAGGTTTACGATTGCCTTCCTCTTAAAAGGCTGAGCGAGTCAAGATTTACCCAGTGGGTTTCCATAGCTGAGCAGTGATTCAAACCCTGGTCTCCCGGGGTCCTAGTCCAACACGCAAACTACCACACCTCACTGACTATTAATAAACTTCCAGAATCCAACAGGGAAATTTCTAAAGCATTCAGTGCTTTGCATCCCACTATGTGTTAGTTAGTTCTTTATTTGCAGTCTATACTGAAGACTCCCTCCGTAACAGAATTATCCAGAAAATCAGAGGAGCTGGGAAGGCCTTAATGCAGCACTAAATTGCTTGTGTACATGATTACCCAGCATACAGAAGTTTGTTTATTTTGAAGGAGAAGGTTGTTAGAGACAAACTCCTAGAACAGGGACCCTGTTATAATGAGAGATGAAAAACAAGAGAGCATGAAAAGAAAACAAGTTTGAGGGAATTGTAGGCAACATCCCACAGCAGCAATGCCTTTCTAGACTGAAAAAGGAAAATTGGAAACTGCCTTCAATAATGCCAAGGCAGGAATTGTAATAATATGATTCAAGTTGTAAAAGTAGTGGAAGGCTCCATTAAAGCTGGATAGACTCAATCAGAGAAGCCCCAGTCCTGAATCTGCAAGGCCTGTGCAGGGTTGTTGATAACAGGGTGACTTGGAGGTCTCTCATTCATAGCATTACTGTAAGTCAAAGTCTTGATGGCGGTTAACAACAAGCTGTAAATTGTATGTCTGCAGAGATGTTTTGAGACCAACCTGGGCAAATGGCGAGGATTTTTTCCCTTTGGGTTGGATCTTGCTATGCTGAAGATTCTGATTTGTTTATTCCTATAGCAAGTAAGCACAGGCAAGAACAGCAACTCTACAACTTTTCAGATTTTTTGGTGCACTTTAACAAAATCATAGGAATGATCCACTAGACATGTGCCTACTTGGGCTCCCAGACAATCTTTTGACAAATTCCTATACCAAAGAGCAAACTTTGCAATCCTGGGGTAAGAGGAAAAGTCCTCCTATGGTTAAAAATTGATGAAAGAGTAGGAAACTCAGAGTAGGAATACATTCCCCCTTCTCACAAAGAAGAGATGTGAGCATGGAAATTTGTCAGTGAAATGTATTGAGAATGGTGCTTTTTAACTTTTTGATCTGGAGTGGAAATTAGCAGTAAGATGGTAAGATTTGCTGATGGAACTATGACACTATTTAGGGTGGTGAGAACAAAGCTGTATTGTGAAGAACCCAGTTCATCTCTCTCTATTGGGAGAACAGACAGTTAAATGGCATAATGAGATTCAATGTTAGCAGCTGCAAAGTGAGAGCCAGTGTGGCAGAGTGGTTTGAGTGTTGGACTGTGACTCTGGAGAGCAGGGTTCAATTCCCAGCTTGGCCATGAAACCCACTGGCTGACCTTGGGCAATTCACATGCTCTCAGACTCAGGGGAAGACAATGGCAAACCTCCTCTGAACAAATCTTGCCAAGAAAACCCCAGGATAGGTTAGGGTTGCCATAAATCACAAATGATTTGAAGGCACACAACAACAACAGCTGCAAAGTGATGTACAGTATATTGGGGCAAAAAAAATGATCTCATCTTCACATATACCCTAAAGGGATCTGAGTTGGAAATGACTGACCAAGAAAATTATATTGAGGTTGGGGGCTGACTGGGCAATTAAAATGACAACCCCTGTGCAGTTGCTACAAAAAAGATGAGTTCCATGTTGGCCATAATTGAAAAAGGTAAATAATTCTGCCATTATCATGCTACCCTTACACAACTCCACAACACATCTATAAAAAGTAGCTGAATTTGTCTTACTTGTCTGTTTATTCAAAACCATTACTTTTATTAATTATTATGTTACCACTCATTTAAGAAAAGTTGACCAAAACTCTGGGAAAAGGGACTGAAAAGAATGAACTCAGGGCAATTGTACTGGGTATCTTTGAAATGATGGCAGCCCTCTTTAAGACTCTATGTTGTGAGTTGTGCTCAATAAAATTGAATTTACTTGAATATTTCTGAACTGGGCTGTTAAGACATCCACATGTGGAACACTGTGCGCAGTTCTGATCACTACACCTAAAAACTGATACCATAGGGGAAAAGTATAGAAAAAGAGAAGCAAAATTATCAAGGTGCTGGAGCAACACCCATATGAGGAAAGGTATCTACAATCTGAGCTCAGGGGTATCTCTGTTAGTCACTCATCAAAGTATTTGGCGCTGTTTACCTTAGGAGACATATATAAAACTATGTGTGATGCAGAGAAAATAGATATGCAGAATCTTTCTATTCTGCATACACAAATCCAGGGTCTTTCACTGAAGCTGAATGGTCAGGAATTTCAGCTCAGATAAAAAGAGGTATGGGCCTAAATACCTTAAAGGCATCAGATCCCATCTGATCTTAGAAGCTAAGAAGGGTCTGCCCTGGTTAGTATTTTGATGGAAGACCACCAGTTAATACCATGTACTGTAGCCTATATTTCAGATGAAGGAACTGGCAAAACCACCTCTTGAGTATTCCTTGCCTAAGAAATTTATTGGATTGCCATAAGTCAACAGGCAGTCTGAAGGCATACACACACACACACACACACACACACACACACACACACACACACAAGGAAGTACAGATATACTTCAATTAATAAAATAGATGTGTTCCTGGGCATTATTTGTTTAACAAAAAAATTGATACCAGAGGCAGATATAACATGGAAAGAAAAGGGATAGCTTCCTAAACCAGAGAAAGTTAAGCAACATGTTTCAGCAAGCATTTTATTCAAAACTAACAATATGCACATGTGAATGAAACACCTAGGTCAGGTAAGCCTTCTATAAGTAAACTTAAACATTTGAACCTAGAGACTACTTTCAAAATAATCCCTTTTTTTACATTTTGAAATTCTTTCAAAATGTAAAAAGGGGATTTTTTTTCTTTCTCTAGCCCCATTTTCTCATATGGTTTCCCTTTTTGTGGCCAGATTTACAGATGTATGCTTCTTCTTAACATCTGGGAGTAGTTGGTGAGACAGACTTATCTGTTCCCTCCCTACTGTCTTTGTTTTGCTGTTCACACGTACTCAGTGAGGGATTTTGTAGTTAGCTGCTGTTTACCTTTCCTGTTGTAGGAAGGCACAGACAGTTCCAGTAGGATCAACTAGAATAGAGTCCCATTCTTTCCAACCTCAGTCTTTATTAACCATCTTCCCAGTGCCTACTTCGCCATCCTCTCAATAAAAATGTTGATAAAAAACCTTCCAGCTAGACAGATGAAAAAGAGGAAAAGAGAGCTGGGCAGGTATTATATATATATATATAACAGTATATGTATATAGGTAATGGGTTTTGTAAAGGGTGTTGTTGTTGTTGTAATGTCCAATGGGGAAGGCAAACTTAATTGACTCTGAAATGCCTTTATTCCCACTCAGCTGATTGGGGTGTGTGTGTCAATTTTAATTGACATATACTTCCTATATAACATCCAAAGCAATATACAGAAGCAGTTACCAAAATGCCATTTCCTCTGTTTCTCTATGTGTCTTTCTTTCTATGTATTTCACCATCTCTGCCTGAAATACAGAAAGAGCAAAGGCAGGCTTAATGCTGAATATAAAGAAAACAAAAATAATGACCACCGAGGACAAGTCCACAAGTTCAACCTAGACAATGAAGAAATAGAAATTGTAAAAGAATTCCCATAACTGGGATCAAACATTGATAGAAATGGGGACTGCAGTCAGGAAATCAGAAGAAGACTAAGAATGGGAAGGGTGGCTATGAAAGAACTAGAAAAGTTTCTAAAATGCAAAGATATACAACTCAGCACAAACGTCACAATCAATTCCTTTGAGATGTTGTGTTGGAGAAGAGTGCTGAGGATCCCATGAACAGCCAAAAGGACAAACAAATGGGTCCCAGTGCAGATCAATCTGGAAACCTCCCTGGAAGCCAAAATGACCAAACTGGGGCTGTGGTACTTCGGACACATCATGAGAGGAGAGGATTCATTGGAAACATAGGGTGAGTGGAAGAGAAACAATCTAGCAGCATTATGCAGAGAGCTCTGGTAGCACCTTTGAGACTAACTGAAAGAAATAAATTGGCAGCACAAGCTTTCGTAGACTTCAGTCTCCTTCCTCATATGCATTAGTCTATGAAAGCTCATGCTGCCCATTTCTTTCATTGAGTCTCAAAAGTGCTACAAGATCTCTCCACGTACTGATTCTACAAACTAACATGGCTTTGTCTTTGAAATCTAGCAGCACGTTTAAGGCTGCATCTGCAAAGCAATAATCATTCAGATTGACAAGACTTTAACTGCTATGGTTCCATCCTATGGAATTCTGAGATTTGTAGTTTGTTATGGTACTAGAGCTCTCCGACAAAGAAGACTAAATAGCTCACAAAATTTCAAATCCCAGAATTTCATACCATTGGGTCATGGCAGTTAAAGTGGTGTCAAAGTCATTATTTCTGCTGTGCAGATGCAGCCTAAGACAAATTTTTATTTTAGCATGAGTTTTTGTGCATTTTAATTGACTTTTTCAGATGCAGTGAAGAAGTGCATCTCCAAAAGTGGACTGAAATCCATGAAAGCTCCTGCTAAACTAAACCTGATAGTCTTACGAGTGCTGCTAGATTGTGTCTCCCCTTTCTGTTTTTACATTTCTGGCAAGAGATAACATTACATCTGGAGAAAATAACTATATCATTTTACAGCTTGTAAAAGTGTTGGGTTGACACACAGCCTCTAGAAGGAAAACCCAGGTTACACAACAGTGTTGATCTAAAAGCAGCAAGGAAAAGCTGTTCTCCCTCCCTTCCTGTTTGCACTCTGATGGAGGGCACAGACTACACAATCGACAAGGCCTCCTGGAGCAGAGGTCCTCTGTGAGCGTCATCCAAGCCGGCAGTGCCATCTGCTGCCCTTCCTGTGGATTTTTCACTCACCCTTCCAGTTGTTGTTCTTGTCTGCAAGTCATTTCTGACTTATGTTGACCCTAAGGGTTTTTCTGAGGCTGAGAGTGTGATGACTTGCCCAAGGTCACCTAGTTGGTTCCATAGCCGGCTCTTAAACATTCCCTGTTGCTAGCATGTAACCTATGTCTCTTTCTTTGCCTTCTTTGTGTGCATCCACATTGCAGAATTAAAGCAGTTTGACACCACTCTAACTGCCATGACTCTATCCTCCAAAATCCTGGTATTTGTAATTTGGATGCTCTCTGACAGACCAGGCTGAATACCTCATCAAATTATAAATCCCATGATTCTGTAAGAAAGAATCATGGCAGCTAAAGTGGTATTAAACTGCTTTAATTCTGCAGCACGGATACATCCTCGTTCACATGAGAAGTGCCAGAGCTATGGGACTGACTGCTATGGGACACCATATCAGCATCTTGTTACTACAGTTAGCAGAGAAGGAGAGAGCAAAGGGACCGCTGGAGGAAAGGGCAGAAAAAAATGGGATTAATCAGGACTGTCCTTACCAAAATGGGTCAATTGGAAGGTATGCTGGATCCATCTCTGCCTTATGCATTTATTTATGTATTTATTTAAGGCATTTGTTGAATGCCTTTCAATCCACCGAGGCCCAAAGGTGATGCACAATGAATAAAAACATGAAGATTAAACATTATTTATCTATTTACATTATTTTTATTGTTTTAAATTCTGTTTAAAGTGACTGTAGTTGTACTCCACCCTGAGATTCTATGATATAAGGCAGGATTTAAACATACATACATTCATGGACTGCCAAAAATATAAATAGAGGGGTCTTAGAGCAAATCAGTGTGTCCTACAGTAAATCCTCCTGAACAAATCTTACCAAGAAAATATAATTATAGGTTTACCTCAGGTTTGCCATGAATCAGAAACAATGACTAAACTTGAAGCTGTTGCACAATGGACATATATTATGAGATGACATGTCTCATTGGAAAAGACAATAATGCTTGGTAAAGTGGAAGGCCATAGAAACAGATGAATTAAAGATGGATTCAATCAAAGAAGCCATGGCTCTGGGTTGCAAAAACTGAGCAGGGCAGTTGATGGCTGGGGCTCTTGTTCATAGGGTTGCTGTCAGTCAAAGTCAACTTGATGGCAAATAACAACAAACAGCAACTTACAGTCATAACTGCAATATTTACTAAATTACTGCACTGCTGGCGACATAGTCCAAAGCATTCATAGCCCCATGCCAGAGGGTACTATAAACTGTGCTAAAAAGCATCAGTGCACAACTTTTTTTGCCCCAAGAACTTACTTTCATGTTGGTTTGAGGGAGCCAGTAGTTGCCTACACATGTACTTACTCACAGATATCACAGAATACACACACTTGACATCCATACATCATCTTCTCCCATCCCCCAGAAGTCTCCACCGAGACTGCTGTGTAGCTACTTCTACTAGCACTAGTACTGCAGCCACTCACTCACAGACCACAAGGTTGTGAGTTCAATCCCATGCAGGGGCTCAGAGTCGACACAGCACCCTTCCAAGGTCACTAAAATGAGTACCCAGCTTGTTGGGGACAATTAGATTACACATTGTAAACCTCTTAGTGTGGTATGACGTAGTGTATAAATGAAGCTGTTATTGCTATTGGGTGACACCACCACACAATTCACTACTCCTGCTGTGAATATGACATATAATGCTTTTGTTCCCCGCAAACACATTTATATTCTTTCTCTGAGCCTCTTCATAGTTCATTGCTCGGCTTCAAATGGAAAATGCATTGCAGAACTGACTGTCCCTAGCAGAGGTCTTGTGTAACCACAAATGACAAAGAAATGCCTAAAGAAATTATGCTCACAGACAAACAAAAAAACAGTCTTTAAGAAAAACATGGGTCAATATTCAAAGGAGTGACTGAAAGCAAAACAAAGTTTTTAATTCCGTGCTCTACAGTCCATTTGTCCTTAAATTATAGCAGTCTTTCGCAACCTGGTGTCCTCCAGGTGTTTTGTATGTTGGTTCCCAGCACTTTCAATGTTGGTTGGGACTCATGGGAGTTGTTGTCCAAAACAGGTGGACAGCACTCAGTTGGGATCATCCAATCACATTATATGTTAGTACATTTAACTGCGAAGTTACCAACACTTGACTTTTGGTGTATGCATACCAGCCCCAACAAGGGAAATATGGCAGAGATGTGTGTGTGTGTGTGTGTGTGTGTGTGTGTGTGTGTGTGTGTGTGTAGCAAAATCAAGGTTTGCTTTTTGGAATTTATATTTTTTTAAAATATTTTCAAGCTTTGGATGATTGAATTCATGGATAAAGAATCCATGGATATGGAGGGCTGGCTATATGTTGTGGAGAGAAATAAAGTTATAGTTTCTCTCCCTTGTAATGTTAGCATTCCAGACCAGCATCTGAAGAAGTTGACTTGACTCTTGGTTTAGGACAGGCAAAGGGAAATAGCACCTCAAATAATATATGAATGATTGATGACTGCTAGTGTAGATGGTTTGAAGAGGGATTATTGATCCCTCAAGGGCAGACAATGTGGCTTGGCCTACAACTCAAGCAACATGTAGCCATTTATGTGGTTTGGCCTACAAATATCAGCCCCATTTAGAAGGCCAATTGTAAGGGATCGTAGGAGTTGTTAGCCAAAACTTCTGAAGGTCCATATATTCTCCACTACTGGACTAATTGAAGGTAGACAGACCTGTCTGCTGACATTAGCAACACAGAGTCTCATATGTGCCACTTTAGAAGTTCTGGGAATAAATTATTGTCAGCCCAGTTTGCTTTAAATTATCTAGAGGCAGTTAGAAGTTGTACGGATTCTCTCAGTAGACATCTGGCTCAGAGTTGTCCAATATTCTGAATCACCATGCTAGACATTGAATACAGCTTTGAAATACCAATTGAAAATCAGCCTATGGAAGCATAATCTGGGGAGAGTGTCCCTTAAATGTTTTCCCAAGATCCAGTGAACAGCAGAAGAACATATACAATAAATACAGCACTTGACAGAAGAACAGTTTTGAGAACTACTTGATAAATCCTTAGTCTCTTTGCCAAAATGGAACGCATGGATCACGGAAACATGTTGGTTGCTAATATAAAACTGCATGCCTGTGGAAATCAGTGGCATTGCTCCAAATAATTTGTAGCATTTCAGCTCAGCTGAACCATCGTGCTCAGCTCAAATGAGTGTTTATGATGTTGTCTAATGTTACAACCTGTCATTTACAAGATGACCCAAGGTGTTATACAGATTTCATGTCACAAACTATCCTAATCAATTTTGGGTTTTGTCATGGTATTCAAATTTGGGCATTTTCATCCTCTAGTGTGGCTGAAGTGCAAAACTGGGGAATAGAACAAGATGCACCTCACCAAGAAGAGTCTGTGATCACAAGGCTTTTGTTGAGGAGTCCAAGATTCCAGCCACAGGGAAATGCTGCTAAAATAGTGACAGCAAAGATGTAGTGAAAACAATTGAAGTGCAGACACCCATCTTCTGACAGTTCCCAATTGCTCTGCTGCTGCCAAGGAAGGTCCAAAAATACACCCATATCAATCTGTCTCTATGGCTGTATGTGTGCCACTTCCAAATAAGTTTGAATGATGACAGGGATAGCTCAGAACAATATCTTTTTGCTGGGAAAATGTGTCCCATGCCAAATACTGTGAGGACTGTAGCTAAACTCAAGAGAAAATGGAAGCTGGGGGTGTGGGGTGGCAGGTGGTGTCATAGTCCCTGATAGACAAAATGTTCTGGGCACTTCAGTCCCATGGCATATCTACCTCATAGAGTGGCTCTACCTCACTGAATTGGGCAGTGGTGGCTGGTGTCCTGTATATTGTGTTTTTTGTTCCAACTTATCCTTCTTGCCTAAGTGATAACCCTCAGTCCGATCTAGAAAAAAAACAACATTCATCATTCTGTCATTTTGACAGGCTCTAAGCATATCACAGAGAGAACAATGCTGCAGACTAGGTTTGGTAGGAAAGGAGAAAGCAATACATCAACACTCCTTCCAACTCAGTAAAGCCAGGCAAACAGTGCAACACTTTCACAATGCCTTGCTCCTCCTTCACATCCAGAAAAAAAATGGCAATGGGAAGGAAGTTGGACAGCAGAGATAATAAGACAGGGAAAGGGAAGACTCTCAAGAATGGTAAATTAAAGTCTAGTTTAACTGATAGGCTGCTTTACCACAAAAGGTGAATCAAAGCTAGCTCACACTATACAAAAAAATAGTGCTTTATGCTCAGAGAAATTAGACTGGGAGAAGTGCAAAAGTGGAAGCAGACAAGGGGAAAGAAGTGGGAAGACTACCATCTGAAATAGGGTGAGGTCCTTCTAGCAAAACTTCTCATAACCTATCTGTTAAATGTTGTGGGACAGTATAAATTGGAAACTATAAGTTCTCCGCTATCACTCCATATTTATGTTTTGGGGTGGGATGTTACTAACCTTATAGCCCCTTTGCCTCTGATTGAACTTTGATATCAAACTCCATGCTGGAAGGGATACCTAGTCATGTAGGCCTGGACAAAGTGATTCAGTGCAAATCAGCCAGGAAACACTGAGGTCACATAGGCAGAAAGATATCCTTTGAAATTCAAATCTATTATTTCAATTTCAGAGACATAGATGGCTTTGGCACTTGTCAGCCATCTGGAAATCAATGAGACAGGCTACCTCTTTGTTTAGGATGGATTTGCTACCTCTTTGTTTAGGATGGCTATATTTTATTGCCCTTGGTCCCAGCGATCTTCTGTTTCCTCCTAATGGAAAATTCCATCTCCAGTTCCTAAAGATCTACCCCTCGAAAGCTCAAAAATATAAAAAGGAACCATTTTGCTCTATGTCTTCAGTTTTGGGTGAAGTCAGGAAGTCATGCTATTGGATTTCATCTAAAATTACTCAGAGTTGCTAATCTTTTTACATTCCTGGTAGTACTCTTGAGTCCATCTTCCTTGAAATCTTCCCTCAGGGTTGGAATCCTAACTTCTGGATCCAGATAAGCATTGCCCTAACCTGCAACTTCTCTATCCGGTTTAATCTACCTTTATTTCATTAGCTCTTGTGTGAGTGAGTGCTTTTGTATGAATGTTGCAACACCTTTGCTGTATCAATAAAATTACATTTGGACCTTGCACTTTAGAGTTCTAGTGTTCAGATTTGGTTAAAAAAAAAAGGTAAAAGATCCCTGCTTTTTAAAGTTACCAAAAGCCTTCTCACTGCTTCTTTGAGCTAATTAATTAATTCCTCTACCAAAGTCCATTTTGGAGCAATTTAGATAACAGTTAAAGTCAACAGTGGTTTCAAAATGGCAGGTTTTCCCCCCAACCTTGAATGCAGTTCTCAAGTTTACAAAAATTTCAAATGTACACTTTAGCCTATACATTAAAGATAGTTCCTACACAAACATTCATGCTCAAGGTGGTTAATGCACCAAGGTATGAATCAGGAAAATTCCTGGCTTGAATCTCACCTTTGCCATGAATTCACTAGGGGGCAGTAAGCATGTCTCTCTTCTCTCATTCCCATTGTCACACTGCCCAAATGAAATATGGTGTTATTTTTTGTTGTTGTTAACCATCCTCAAGTCTATCTCGACCCATGGCGACCCTGTGGATGAGACATCTGCAAGATCTCCTATCCTCCACTATTCTTCTAAGTTCTTGCAGATTCATACCTGTAACCTCCTTCATTGAGTCCATCAATCTAGCACATGGTCTTCCTTCCTTTCTACTTCCCTCCACCTTTCCTAACATTATTGTCTTTTCTAATGAGTTCTGCCTTCTCATGACATGGCCAGAGTATGACAGCCTCAATTTAGTTACCTTTGTCTCCAAGGAAATTTCAGGCTTGATCTGTTCTAGGAGCCATTTATTTGTTCTTTTTGCTGTCCACCGTATCTTCAGCAATCTTCTCCAGCTCCACATCTCCAATGAATTTATTCTTGTTGTCCATTTTCTTAACTGTCCAGCTCTTGCATCCATACATGGTAATCGGGAATACAGTTGATTGTATGATTTTAACTTTTGTGCTTAGTTGTGTATCTTTGCTCTTTAGGAGCTTTTCTAGTTCTTTCATAGCTGCAAGGCAAGTTCCACATTGGGCATAGTTAGAAAGGGAACTGAAAATAAAATTATCAATATCATACTGCCCTGACACAATTCCATGTTGCAACCACATCTGATATATTGTGTGCAAGACTCCCCATTCTTGGTCTTCTTCTGATTTCTTGACCGCATTTCCCATTCTGATCTATGTTTGGATCAATGTCCAAAATATAGGAATTCTTTTACTATTTCTATGTTCTCATTGTCTAGGTTGAACTTGTGAAGATCCTCTGTGGTTATTATTTTTGTTCTCTTTATATTCAACAGTAAGCCTGCATTTGCACTTTCTTCTTTGATCTTCCTTAGTAGGTGTACCAGGTCTGTGAGGTTTCCTGCTAGTATTATGGTGTCATCTGCATATCTTAGATTGTTGATATTCCACCCTCCTATTTTCACTCCTCCTTCTTCTGTGCCCAAGCCTGCTTTTCTTATATGTTCTGCATACAAGTTGAAAAGATAAGGTGAAATGATGCAGCCTTGGAGGTTAGCAGTCATTATATCATTACTATTAGTATTAGTTAGTATTCATATCTATTAAAATTCGTAGGTGTCTTTTTCCATCATGCCTCATTGCTGTGGCCTGAGTCCTCTGGAGACTAAGGTTCGATTCCCAATTCACCTTAGGATCGCCATAAATCAGAAATAATTTGAAGGCACACAACAACAGCAACAACAATCCCCTCTCCCATTGACATTCTCTTTTCCTTGTTTTGTATCTTCTTTAGATTGCAAGCCTGTGAACAGGGAACTGTCAAACTAATTGTTTGCAAAGCTGCTCTGGGAGCCTTTTTGGCTGAAGAACAGGGTATAAATGCTCTAAATAAGTAAATAGTATCAATAAATATTTTTGAAAAAGACTCAGTGTGACTTATAGCAATGTTGAAACATAAAAAACTAAAATTGCTAATACCAGACTAAACCAAACAAACCATCCATACATCACTAAAGTACAACAATCTTAGTGATGACCATAGACAGTTAAACAGCTCAACCCATTCTATGCATCAAAGTAGGCCTAAAGTTATTCAAAGTGATGAAAACAAAATTGGACTGAGAGAAGCAAAAAGCTCTCTTCAAAATGGGAGAATGGGCAATAAAATGACACACCAAATTCAATGGAAGCCAAGTGTAGCACCGAATCCTTAGGGGAATTTTATAATTAGCTCAAAT
>CM034703.1:242771981-242782416 GCA_020142125.1 Phrynosoma platyrhinos
GACTGGATGACCCTTGTGGTCTCTTCCAATTCTATGATTCTATGATCAAGAGACAATCTGCTTCTGTATACCCAGTTGCTGGGGAATGCTCTTGCTATGCTTATGAGCTCCCCATAGACAACTGATCAGTAACTGTGTGAGCCCAGTATTGGTCTAGAGAAGCCATTGGTCTGATCCAACATGGCTCTTTGTATATTCTTATGTTTTAAGGATCTAATAAACAAGTGGCCATATGAACCTACCTAAACACCTTGCCAGTGTTCCTAGAGCTATACCAACTCAGCCAATATAACTTACAGGAGTGCTGGAAGGATAAGAACTTTGAAACATTACTTTGTAGGAGTACCCCCACAAAATCCCACATCCAACCATGCTTTCATGGAGATTATGGAAGTTGTAGTCAAAAAGTGTAAAGTTTCTAAGCTCTGATAAGGTCTGTGATGCATCATTGATGGAGCTAAGCAGATATAGAGCTGGGTAACTCTTTGAATGGTGACCCACAAAAAAACAGGAGTATATTAAATAATTCATATTTTTTGAAAATACAGTAGAATGTGACATGAACTAGTTTTAAGGCAGAAACAGAAGAAAGTGTTTAAGGTCATTGCCTCCTCTGACAGCACCTCTTTGAGGACTCATGCCTGGAAGGGTCCTTTTTATTCCTGCTATCCAAAATCCTTTAAACTGGAGATGCCAGGAAATGAATCTGGAATCTTCTGCAAACAGTGCATGTCTTCTGTCACCAAGCTGTGATCTGTCACCATTGTTCTTCCACAGACCTGAGGGTGGGTGGTGGAGAAGTCATCCAGTTCAAAGTATGATTGTACATCATGCCTCAGAGGAATCTTTTAGAGAATAATTGATGCAAACAGCAGAGGGAGCCTGGTTAGCAACACAGAAAATGACATTCATTGTGTCATAACAAAGGAGCAAAGCAATATCAACAAGACAAAATACAAGGAAGAACACTGTAATAACAGAAAGAGAATTTAGAGGCATATTAATAGAAGCACACACTTTAAACTGCTTTAAAGGGTGCAATCACTTTCCAAAATGGGAAATTATAGTGTATATTTTGTATTAGTCTAATTTTAATTGAACAATGAGCCTTACAGTAGATTTAATATTTCAGTAGATCAACAAATAAATAAAAAGGGACTAGGTGTTTTTCAACTTCTTCCACTAATTTTTAGACAAGAACTTTCACACCTCTACTCTCAAAATTTTGTGGAATCACACACTTAGAAACAACGACACAACACTGCAAGTATTACATCTAGCACCTCCTTTTACTGTCTTCTTGCAAAAGATATGGCTTGAGTAACCATTAATGTAAACATCCCAATCCCATTCCTTTGCATGAAACTCAAGAAGTCTTGGGGTACAAGCCTACATACAGTTAAGAGTTTTGTGTCCACTTACTAGGGAGTAAGCGCCTCTAAATTCAGCAGGGCTAACTTCTGAGTTAACATGCATGGGTAAGACCACACATCATGAGAAGCATGCCTAGCCATAAAGATTCTTCAGATATTGATGAACTACACTTCCCATCATCCCTGTTACTGGCTAGATTGGCTGAAGCTGCTGCAAGCTGGACTCCAGTAACTTCTGGAGTCTCCCAGTTTCCCCATCTCTTTTGTACAATCTGACAAGACTGGATCCCAGACAATAGTTTGTGTGGCTTGTTCAAAGGTCAGAACATAATAATCACTCCACCACATCCCATAATTATTTCCATCTTCCTCTCTTTCTTTCTCTCCCTTCCTCTGTGTGTGTTTGTGTGTGGGAGAGAGAGTGTTTTAAGCATTGCGACCCTGGTGTTTGTACCATAGCTCATCATAGGTATGCAGGGAAGGGGAATGTCTCTGTTAAAAAAGCTAGCAGGCAAGTAGCCACCATTGCCTTCTTTGTTTTTTGCTGCTGCTACTAACACAGGAAAGGAAAGAGTGACCTACCAGCATGTTGTCATATCTGCAAATAGACTTTAATGTTTTCAGTATCTATTCTTGTACTTATTGACCTTATGCAAGCCTCTCAGACACCCAAGGGTAGGAAAGTAATGCTTAAAAGAAGCATATTACCTTGTTTTAGTTTTTAAAAGGTGGCACGTATATTTCAATGTTTTTGTATCTACCTCTCTCCTATGTAACACTGCTATTTCCTTTGTAGGGAGCGCCACCATTCCCAAAATGATGTGCTCATGGATTTCCATAGTGTGGTTGTACAATCTGTGCACATGTCTCTATTGCATTAATGTGTTATGTACAGTATATCTACAAGTGTGACTGAATTGTGGATTACAGAATGTAGAGTTTTATATAGGTGATCACTGGGGAAGGATACCATTTGGGAGGTATAGATAGGATGAGGCTGTTGAATGAAACTTAAACTTAAATAAAATGTTTAAAAACAAACATTACTGGATGGATATCTGGCTAACTGTACAAATACACCTAAATGTGTCTCTGTAGGTGCAGAAAGATTAACGCTTCTGGTACATTGGTCAGAGAAGAATGGATCTATCACTTCATTTATATGCCACCCTTTCCCCAGGAATGAAACTCAAGGGGGTCACAGAGTGTAGTACCCCATAAGTCCCAACTGCTCTTCAAACAATCATCAACTGAAGTAAATTCTGCCTTCTGACAAGTTATACAGCTGGATATACTAATATCAAGGATAGAATTCAAAGATATAGCTGTGTTAAACCTGCAAAAGCTCATGCTGCCAACTTCTTTCTTTCAGTTTCTTTCAAAGGTGCTACAAGATCTCTCTGCATACTACTATCAAGAATAGCTATGGAAGAATGGCAACAGTGTGGCCAGCAGGAACACTCTACCGAAAAAGCAGGTCCCAAACGTTTTGGGCTTCATCTCCCAGAAACCCTAGCCCAATGGTCAGGAATCCATGGAACTGAAGTCTAAAACAATTGAAGGATCAAAGTTTGGGAGTCACTGAGAACTGTTCTCACTCTCCTATACATGCTTATTCACAGGAAAATCCCACTGAGTTCAGTGTTAAATGTGCATTAGTTGTTTTGTGCCTCCAAGTTATATTTGACTTATAGTGACCCTAAGGCAAACCTATCATAGGGTTTTCTTGTCAAGTTTCTTCAGGGGGGAATTGCCATCGCCATCCTCTCAGGCTGAGAGAGTGTGACTTGCCCAAGGTCACCCCAGTGGGTCTCATGGCCGAGGCAAGAATAGAACCTTGGTCTCCAGAGTTATAGTCCAACACTCAAACCACTGCACTACGCTGCATAGGATGATACAAATGCAAACAGGATGCAAATACTGGCTCTACTGTTTTTTAAAGGAGTTCCCAGTATTCTCAAAGCAGTACAGCTATGGTCAGAACTTTTATGATACATTCACTGAGCTGTCTTACATTCAGTTGAAGCAATCTTTTTCTCACTATCCTATTTACCATTTATATTCTTATTTTTTTAACTGTATGACCATAGTATAACATCCTATGCAGTTAAATAAAATGTTTTGTTCCAATTTGGTGAAGTGTAATTTAGATAAAATACTTTATTTCCTGCTTATTTTGTCTGTCATAGTTAAAGAGAGTGATGATGATGATTTCTTACCCACCTAGCCCCATGGAGTAGGCCAGGACCAATTTTTTGTTACCTAAGGAAAAAGAAATATAGAAAGTGTTTCAAAAAAACTGAAAAATGTTTTAAAAACAATTAACTTACTTTCTAATTCCAAAGTAAAACATTAGAATATTTTCCATGTAATAAAGAATGTCCCTGTGCTTCAGATGTTAGGCAGAAATTCTTCACTTTTCTTCAGTTGCAGAGAGTAAAAAAATCATACTTTTATTTCTGTTGTTATAGCAGATGCTTTTGGGGGGCGCAGTATACTATCCTATCTACATGTTATTTTTTAAAAAAGTATTATTCTAAATTGTCCTACAATTCTTTCTTACTATCAAATTATTATATTTTTGGTTGAACGACAGAGATAGTGTTACTTTTAGACAGCCAATGTGGCGTAGTGGTTTGAGCGTTCGACTGTGACTCTAGAGACCAGGGTTCAAATTCCTGCTCATTCATGGAAACCCTGAGTGAGTGACACTATCTTAGCCTCAAGGGAAGGCAATCTGGCAAACTCCCCTTGAACAAATCATGCCAAGAAACCCCCCATGATAGGGTTGCCTTAGGGTTGCCATGAATCTGAAATGACTCAAAGGCACACAACTACGGACTTTATAACACGGGGGAAATCCCGTGCAGAAATGGGGCTTTAAATAGGAAAAAAAACCCCGCAAAAGTGGGTAGATTTTCAGACGACACTGCTTTTAAACTGTGCTTAACCCGAAAGGAAAGTAGTCAAAAGCCACTTCTTTTTAATTTTGGGAAATTCTGAAAAGTAAAAAGAAGTTGCTTTTGACTACTTGGGAAATCTACCTGCTTTTGCAAGTTTTCACCTTTTAAATCCCATTTCTGCAAGGGATATCTCCCCCATGTGATAAAGTCCTACTACTACTTGTGTTACTTTTGGCCTTTTTGTAGTTAATTATCAAGGCAAATTCTTATGTTAAAAATAAATCTGGTGTGTTCCTTCTCTCCTGCTTAGCTGTTTTACAAGAGAATGATGACAATTCTTGAGTCTCAAACAGAGTTTTCCCCCTTGTTATCCAGCAACAATCTACCTGTATAGAAAATTGGCTGCTTGAGAACATCCACATCATTAAGACGGCAGAAGAAAAGCCCACGCTTCATGCCAGTCCGACATAATGAACAAATCTCACACACCTGTAATTTCTGCTTTCTTCTCTAAATATCCATGCCATTCTTAGGAGAATAATGATTTCATAGGACAAAAGTCAAAGCAGCATAATTTTTCATCATCTTAGCATGACATGGAAATGTTCCAGTCCAAACTGAAATGCCCTTAACTGCTGTGCTAAATGTTTGAATAACTATGACAGAGCAAGAAGATAAATACAGAGATAAAAAGATTACAAATATGTGTTATATAAGCCCAGCCTAGAGCTCCCTCTTTAGGATTTTAGGGGAAAGAAAAAAGATCACGAGACTCCTCTGAGTCATAATCACAGCCAGATGATTTAACTTTCTTCAAGTAGCCCAAAGGGAACCAGCAAAAGGGTTTCCAGAGGGCCAACTGCTGACTGCAAGTTGTTTTATAACAAAAATGATCAGCTGGGAAAGAAAAAGTGGTGCATGTGTCTCTAAGTTGCCTGTCAACTTATGGTGACCCCATGAATTTCATAGATTTTTCTTAAGCAAGGAATACTCAAGAGGTGATTTTGCCAGTTCGTGCCTCTGAAATATAGCCTATGGCACCTGGCATTTGTTGGCGGACTCTCATCCAAGCACTAAGTCTCAATCTCTACCTTCAAGTCTCAAGTCAAGTCTCAAGTCCTTGCAAGATACTTTCAAGTTGAGTCTCAAGTCTGGGAACCAACTTTAACAGGAAAAAAGTACATGGGACATGAGGGGAACAGCAAACATGTTGGGCAATGGACTTGAGGTCTTTTTGTCAGCTTGTCCCCATTGCACATCAGAGGAGCCTTCTAAAGTTTTTCAAGAGGTTTAAAAGGAACTTTCCACCTCAAGCTTGTTGCCTAATACATTTGCTGTTCCCCTCTGAGAAATGTGCCTTTAGGCCTGAGAGTGGATCTTGCCTGCTACTCAAAGTAAATGCCAGCAAGTTGGTTGCTAAATATATACAAATCACAAAGCGAATTAAGTCAGTGTGTCATTTATTGCTGAGTCAAATCCAAATCGAGTTACTGAAACGACTTGAGTTCAACTTGAGTCTTGAATCATCTTGAGTCTACATTACTGGTATTTAGACCAAAAAAAGTGGGATGTTATGTCAAAACAGAATGTGAAGCCTGGAAGAAAAAAACTGAGGAACCTTTCAGACTACACAATTATAGCACTATGATGCCACTTTAACTGCCATGGTTCCATCCCATTAAGTCCTATGACTGGCCATTTAGCAAGGGATCATTAGAATCCACAGCCAGAGAACTCCTTTGGTGTCTCAGATCAAATAACATACAAAATGCAGGATTTCAATTGATACCATGGCAGAAGCTATAGGGCTATAATTCTATAGTGTGAAAATGCCCCTGAATTTCTACAAGTGAAGTGGAAGATCTTGAGGGGAAATGTGTCTGAAGCAAAAAGGGGGTGGTGGTAGGCAGTGGAAACTTCCACTCTCCTTATCTCTACATCTCATATGTGTCAGATCTCACCTGCACATGAATAATATGTGAACAAATCAGACATGAGAACCACCATGGTGTAGTGATTACTTACTGGTGTTGGAGAACAAACTTCAAGTTCTCCTTGAGCCATAAGATTTTCTGTGATCTAGGTTCCAACCAATGTGTCTTGTTCATATCTGTACAGAAGCACCATAAAATAAGTGGATCAGTAAATACAGTACTGACAGTAAATACAGTACAGTAAATAAGTGGATCACTAAATACAGGGCTGCAGAGGAAAGTACTCATTGCTTTACCTACTTCACTTACCTACTTCACAGGGTTGTTATGAGGATAAGGTAGGAAAGGGGGGAGGAAGGAGGAGGAAAGGTAGTACAGAAATGTAAAAATAACAATAAAGAATGAATTGTTGAGAGTCAAGTTGCTAAAAAACAACAGTAGCAAAATAGGATTGATAAAGAAAGGCAGCAAGCCTGCTGTTAAGGCAAATACCCATAACCTCCACAGACTCCAAAAGAGGCACATCAAATAATCTCAGCTGAAGATGGAACTTCACTATCACACACATCTCAACCATTCAAGGTCTCTAGTGTAGTAATATCTTTATTAGGCTAGCCAAAAAGGCACAAAATCTCTATGCAATTTTTTTTTTTTTTTTTGGAAGGGGATGGGAGTTTTGGCCTAAAGGGTATTACCACAACATGCCCTTTGGAGTTTGTCTTATGAGTAAGCCAACTACTTGTGCATGTATACATTTCAATAATTAATTCAAATTTTGTTCTAGTCTCCAGACAATGGGTCTCAAGCGTATCTGTACAGAAGTGCCATAAAATGCGATGGAACTCAATCATATATAAATACAAGATTGCACATTTCTCCACAAATACTGCTGCAAGCATTTCATTTCATTTCATGATGCTTTCTTCTTTCATTCTTACTCTCTTCTTCCCCCTCTACCAGTTTGGTTCCTGTGTCCTCTTTGGTTCCTGTGTCCTGGCACAGAGAGAAATGATTGTGGAAGGAAGCATCGGTGGCTAAATTCGAGTGAGTCTGAATTTGAGTCTGCAGCAGCACTAAACCAAGTGTCAACCATACCACAGCCACACAACAACAACAAAATACTATAATGTGGGTGAAGGAATTCTGCAGCTCTCCAGATATTGTTGAACTTGAAGTCCCAGCATCTCCCACTCTTGGCTATGCTGGTTAGGGCTGCTGGGTATTACAGTCCAACAACACATGGAGGGCCAATCAGTTCCCACCCCTGCTATATTGGGAAGGACCATATAAACTAGATGAAAAAGAAGGATTTTTAGATATTTTAGACTTTGAGAAAGAGCAGTAGTCCTTACTGGTAAGACATGTGATTCTTTCAATAAATAGCTGATAGCCCTTGAAGTTTTTATGCCCTCTTTGTGGGATTTCCCAGGCAAAAGATTACTAAAAAGCCTTCTAAAAAGCAGAGTATTATAGGCAAGACATATACAGCCCTTGATAGTTAGATGGTAGTTAATTTCTCCGTAATTGCAAACCTCTCAATTTTGCTCCTCCAAATTTCTCTTTAAAATGTAGTATAATGACTGTGCAGGTACTGGTGAGACTTTCTTACTAGGCCAGAGAGAGAGAAGGAAATGAGATAAAAGGTACTCAGCTGAGTCATTGCCAGCTGAGCTAGCTTCCCTTTAACAGCCTCCAGCAGAGTTTATGAAGTAAACAGTAACCTTTGGGGTTGTTTTTAACTTCAGAAACCTCTAGAAAGAGAATGATGTCATCGGAACAAATACAGGAGGGGAAAAACCCTAATGTTTTCTTAAGAGAATTCCTACTCAGTAACAAAATAGGAGATGACTACTGGAATCTTAAGAACCATTGCGGTGTAGTGGTTTGAGCATTGTAGAGACCAGGGTTCAAATCTCTGCTCAGCCATGGAAACCCACTGGATGTCATTCAGAAAGTCACTCTCTCTCAGCCTCAGAGGAAGGCAATGGCAACCCCCCTCTGAACAAATCTTGCCAAGAAAACCCCAGGATAAGGTCACCATAAGTCAGAAACAACCTGAAGGCACACAACAACTGGGATCCTAAGCAGGTTTCCCTTCTTTGTTGCTAGTTGCTGCCAAATCTGCCTCAACCCATGATTGAATGAGAGACCTCCAAGTCACCCTGCCATCAACAGCCCTGCTCAGGCCTTGCAAATTCAGGGCTGTGGCTTCCTTGACTCATTTATGTCAATCTACCTGTAATATGATCTTCCTCTTTTTCAACTGCCTTTCCAAATTTTACCCAGCATTATTGTCTTTTCTAACAAGTCACGGGGGGGGGCATTCCTACTTTTAAATGGGTTCGCGAATCATGTTGACACCGGTGGCTGAAGCGATTGAGGCCGAGGCGCAGTTCCCACTATGGCAATGAATTGCAGCAATGGCACTAGTAGTTCCCACTAGTGCCATCTGCACTGCTCCGGGGTGGGAGGGACCCAATCCAGGCTCCTCTGGGTGGCAGGGGCAATAGAGGCTGAGCAGCTGGGCTTTCTCACCTGTTGGCAGCCCTGCTTGCACTCTTTCTTGCTCACCCACTCACTATCTCTCGCACCGGCTATAAAGAGCTCCCAGAGCTCTTCTCTCTGGAAGAGGAAGAGCTGAGCAGCCCCTCCAGTAAAATGCAATTCAGGTCCGGCCGTTCACACTTGTTGAACACGGTTCTGAAGCTATTTATTCCAAGAAAAAAAAAATGCCCGAAAACTACAAGTGCTGATTTTTTGGATTTGTGGTGTTCAAAGTGACTCTGAATGATCACAGTGCTGAGTACAGATTCGTCATCAGGACTATCAGATGTGTTGGCACTCCCATGTCTTTAAGGGCGTTCCATAGCCTTTCATGGTCTATGCAGTCAAAGGCTTTGCTATATCTATAAAGCACATGCTGATTTTCTTTTGGAATTCCCTGGTGTGCTCCATTAGCCATCATATGTTTGCAATGTGATCCCTAGTGCCACTTCCTGATCCCTGCTTGGACCTGTAGGATTTCTCTCTCCGTGTATGGTTGGAGTCTATAGGGGGGTTGCAGACTGCTAGAAATAGTGCAAATTGAGTCCACTTTTAGGGTTAGGGTTAGTGCTAGGGAATCATGGGAATTGTTTTTTTTCTGAGGCATTGAGCCTTCTCTGTCAGAGAGCTCTGGTGCCACAATAAAATACAGTTCCCATGATTCCCTAGCCCTAACCCTAACCCTAAAAGTGGACTCAATTTGCACTATTTCTGGCAGTCTGCAACCCAGTATTTGGAGCATGATTTTGCTTGCGTGGGAGATCAGTGCTATGGTCCTATAGTTGCTGCAATCTCTTGTGTCTCCCTTTTTGTGGATGGGGATGTACAGTATGTTGATCACTTCCAATCTGTTGACCATTGTTTTGTTTTCCATATCCATATTTCCATATTTCTCATATGTAACTACAAAACATGAGGGCCACTATGGTGTAGTAGTTTGACCATTGGACTACGATTCTGGAAACCAGGGTTTGAATCCCTGCTCAGACATAGAAACCCACTGAGTGACCTTGACCAAGTCACATTCTCTTCGCTAAGAAGGCAAGGGCAAACCCCTTCTAAACAAATCTTGCAAAGAAAACCCATGATAGGTTTGCCCTTTTTGTTTTTGTTGTTAAATGCCCTCAAGTTGATCTTGATTCATGACGACCCTATGGATGAAAGATCTCCAAGACTCCCTGTCCTCCATTGCTTTGCTCAATTCCTGCAACCCCTTAATACCCATGACATCCTTAATAGAGTCCATCCATCTGGCATGTGGCCTTCCTGTCTTCCTACTTTCTGTATAATCCGCCCAAACACTGAGGTCCTCTGGGGGGCGGCTGCTATAGTCTGCAAGAACTTGACTGGCAGCTGTCACTCAGAGGACCTTTTCATCGGCCGCCCCAAGACTGTGGAATGACCAGCTGGAAGAGATCCGACAGCTAGACCAGCTGTCGGAATATAAAACACATTTGAAGACCTATCTCTTCTGGCAGGCTTACCCAGGAAGTTTTAATAATGAATTTTAAACATGAATTTTATACTTAATAATTGTTTTATGTATTTTAATATAAATATTGTGTAGAGCTGCATTTTTAATATGTATGTATTATGTAACAATTGTGTTTTTAACTATGTTGTAAACCGCCTCGAGCTGCAAGGAGAGGCAGGTAAGAAATAATAATAATAATAATAATAA
>CM034703.1:242782516-242794009 GCA_020142125.1 Phrynosoma platyrhinos
TTTTCACTCCTCCTTCTTCTGTGTCATAAGTCAGAAACAACACACAACAACAGGCACACAACAACAACAAACCGTCCAGAACATACATAGCATTAGATGAATCTAAACTTTATTATTTCAACTGGCTTAAAAGAGCTTGATGCTGGGTGTACATCTCTGGTGTGCCAGAGGTGCCACTTTATCTCTCTGTATTGCTAAGAAACAGGAGAAAAAGAAAGGTCATTAGCATGAAATAGAAGCCTGAGTCCCCATTATCAGTCTTCAGTTACCTAGATGGTTCAGATAGCATCTTTTGTGAGCTGCATTTCTATCAAGCCAGTTTGAGAAGCATGCCAACTGTATCTGAGCAACACACTGTGTAGTCAACAATGCTAGGAAGTCTCTAAAATATCATCTCTAATGTCAGTAATGTTTTCACTGCCATCTCATTCAGCTTTAGAAGAGAATGTCCAGAAGAATACAGGTACAAGTTAGACTTGGCAAAGACAGACTTGCAATGCATGAAAATAAAGGAATCTCCATTAATGCAAAGGACCAGAACATATAAATACGGTACCTATTTCAGTAAGTTTATATATGTTATTATTTCAGCAAACAGGCTTAATGATTCTGAAAAGCCTTGGTATCAAAGTCAACTGTCAGCTATTAGTGGGTGCAGAAGACTCAGTGATTAATTCCCAGGTGCACCTAATTTTAAATATACCGTAACACCAACATCTGGGATAATAACCAAATGTGTACTAATCTACTCATTTGCAACTCTTGCTCTACAGCTTGTTAAATATGATCTGTTTGTACCCAGCTTCCTGTTACATCTAAGCATGTTTGCTTAGAAGCAAGTCTCACTGAGCTGAAAGAATGGTTGTACAATAATTTATATTTAATTAAAACTTTTTAATATTTCACTCTATTTACATTTCAGGGCAATGTACAGTATAAAATTGTTCAACAATTCACACCTCTTACCAAATGTTTGAAAGAATGAGCGCATTACAGATCATATAGGACATATATACAGAGACCTCTACCTAAGGTATGAACTCAGTGATCTGAAATTTACTGTTCTTTTATATAGATTGGCCTATATGGGTTTCATTTGATGGTATGATGACATACCACAAAGAATCATGTTTTTATCATTTTAACTGAATCTCTACCCAACATTTTTCCTCCCATCACATCCCCTTTTATTTAGTTAGTTGTTCATGTAATGTTATTATAGTTAATAAATTATAAATGTTGTTACATATTTTTAAAAAAATCCTTTATCTATATACTCAGAAATTACCCTGTTTGTTTTTAATGATGCTTACTCCCTGGTCAGAGGGCATGAACCTTATACTGTACTGTACTGAGATCTTCAGCCATGGTATAATGGTTTGAGCATTGGGCTAAGACGCTAGAGGCCAGGGTTCAAATCCTTTCTCCATGGAAGTCCATTGGGGGGCAAGTCACCTCAGGAAGGTGAAAAAGCAAACCCTTTCTGCACAAATCTTGCCAAGAAAACCCTGTGATAGGTTTGCCTCAGGGTCACCATAAGATGGAAATTATCTGAAGGCAAACAACAACAGCTGTGATGCTACATGTTTACTCAGACATGAAACCCCTGTGTTCAATGGAGTTTACTCTCTGGAAATTGCATTTAGGACAGCAACCTTGGCCCCTGGTAAAAGGACAAAGAGGGTAGGGAAGCTGTAGGAGTGGCACACTGCTTGAAAGAGGTCCCAGATTCATCTGAATTGCCACTTTTGGAGAGAATCCTAAATTAGAAAAACTTTTGGTTTTGTCCAGTACAGTATTGATTTTCTTTATGCTCTCAACCTGATGGTATACAGGTGAGGCTGAGCCACAGTGGAAGAAAAATCCAAGCTAGCATGAAAGGGATGAAAGGAATGCATCAGGCCCTTTTCATACCACATAACTGTAATATTATAATTCCCATTTAACTGCCATGCTTCCATCCTATGAAATCCTGGGACTTACATTTAGGGAGGTGTATTAGAAATCTCAGCCAGAGTCCTCCTCCAGTGCCTCTAACCAAGCTGCAGACCCCAGAAGGCAGCTGTGGCAGTTGAAGCAGAATCATACTGGTATAACTGAGAAGTATGAAAGGGCCTCTTGGACACTGGGTGCGTGACCATGTTGCTTGCATTTCCTTGGAACACCATATATACTGAACCCTTGGCAGTACATTCAAAGACACAGCTGCATTAAGTCTATCAGTATGCAAAGGGACCTTGTAGCACCTTTGAGAGAGAGAAAAAGGGTTGTAGCATAAGCTTTCATAGACTGGGTCTTGGTGTGGTTGTTGTTAGCTGCCTTCAAGTCAACCCTGACTCAGGGTGATCATGTGGATGAGACATGTCCAAGACCCCCTGTCCTCCACTGTTCTGTATAGGTCCTGCAAACTCCCTGATTGAATCTATCCATTTCGCATGGGATCTTCCTCTCTTAATGTTGCTTTCTACCTTTCCTGATGAGTCGTGCCTTCTCATGATGTGGCCAAAGTATGACAACCCACATTTAGTCATCCTGGCTGCCAGGGAGAATTCAGGCTTGATCTGTCCATTTGTTTGTCTTCTTGGCCATCCATGATATCCTCAGCACTCTTCCCCAGCACCACATCTCGAATGAATTACTTTTCTTCCCCTCTGCTTTCTTCACTGTCCACCTCTTACATCCGTACATGGCGACGGGGAATACGATGGCTTGGACTATCCTCGCTTTGGTCTCCTTTACTCTTTAGAAGCTTATCCAGTTCTTTCATAGCTACCCTTCCCAATCCTAGCCTTCTTCTAATTTCTTGACTGCAGTCTCCCTTCTGCTCAATGTTTGATCTGGTGTGGGAACTCCTTGACTATTTCACTTTTCAAGTTATCTAGGATGGATTATTGTAGATCATTAGTGGTCATTATTCATCAGAACTATACCATACTAGTATATATAGTACATACTGTGGGCCCTTGGTATCCACTGGGGTTTGATCCCAGGATCCCCTGTGGATACCAAAATTCACAGATGCTCAAGTCCAATGAAATACAATGGCATAGTAAAATGGAGTATCTCATATAAAAATGGAAAGATCAAAAGTCTGCTTTTTTGGAATGTATATATTTTTGGAATATTTTCAATCTGTGGATGGCTAAATCCATGGATAAAAAAATCCATGCATATGGAGGGCTGACTTTCTTTTCTCTCTGTATGGTTTTTAACACCTTTGCCCAATGAAGAAGCCAGTGGAGCTTCAAAAGCTTGCAACATGCATTTTGGTTGTCCCTATAAAGGTATCGTCGTTTTGTGGATTTTGGATGATAATGCACCTATTTTTGCATTGCTTAATTCTTGAAGAGAGCCAGCGTGTGGTATAATGGTTTTAGCATTGGACTAGGAAACTGGAAACCAGGGTTCAAGTCCCCCGCTCCAGTAGAAAACCCCAGTGGGGTGACCTTGGCCAAGTCACACTCTCTCAGCCTCAGAGGATGGCAATGTCAAAACCTAATTTGAAGAAACATGCCAAGAAAACCCCAAGAGAAGGGTCGCCATGAGTCAGAAATGACTTGGAGGCACACAACAAAACAACCATCATTATTATTATTATTATTATTATTTATTTTGTTTATTTATATCCCGCCTTCCTCCCAGTACTTCTTGAGGGCCCTGTTAGCCAGGGCCATCTTCTCCCAGAGCTGGGCCATAGAGCTGAAGGCGAGGCCAGGCAGGAAGAAGGCCTGGGGCCTACTCAACTCCAAGCAGCCTCAGACCAAAGGCGAGTGAGTCAGCAAGTAGAAGGCGAAGGCGGCGGCAGATGGAGGAGGTTCCTCCCTCCCGGGATAAAGCCCGCCCTTGTGGGAGAAGGAGGAGAAGAGGGTCCGGGGGAGGGCTTCCTGCTCGTCGGAAGGGAAGAAGTGCTGAATAACGCTGACAAGGGGGCTTTCATGAGGGGACGGCCCTTCTCTCCGCTTGCCCTTCTCACCACAAACCAAAACACAGACGCCCAGGTCGCTCCCTTCAGCATTTGCCCCGCCATCTTTTTTATGTCGGGGGTGGAGCGACGAGGTATTATAATTGTTATTATTACTATTATTATTAATTACCACGCCCTTTCTCCAAAACATGGACTCAGAGTAAAAGACTGAAAAACAGTATTAAAGACTAAAAAACCCCACAATTCAACCCTTAATCTTCTCCGAGGTTTCCCTCAGAGGCTCTCGTTGTTGTGTGCCTTCAAGCCATTTCTGGCTTATGGCGACCCCTAAGGCGACTCTTATCACAGGGTTTCCTTGGCAAGATTTCTTCAAAAAGGGGTTTGCCATTGCTCTCCTCTAGGGCTGAGAGAGTGTGACTTGCCCAAGGTCACCCAGTGGGTCTCCATAGCTGAGCCGGGATTCGAACCCTGGTCTGCAGAGTCATAACCCAACTATAATAATAATAATAATAATAATAATAATAATAATAATAATAATAATAATAATAATAATAATAACAATAATAACAATAATAACAATAATAATAATAATAATAATTTTTATTTATAACTCTCAAACCATTGACCCACATTGGCTCCCTTGTTGCTGTGTGTCTTCTTCAAGTCGTTTCCCATTTAAGGCGATTCTCTCATGGGGGTTTTTTT
This sequence comes from Phrynosoma platyrhinos, assembly GCA_020142125.1. Taxonomy (NCBI): domain Eukaryota; kingdom Metazoa; phylum Chordata; class Lepidosauria; order Squamata; family Phrynosomatidae; genus Phrynosoma; species Phrynosoma platyrhinos. Next base: position 242,787,147 of record CM034703.1, read on the forward strand.
TGCCTAGATTTCTTCAAAAAGGGGTTTGCCATTACCATCCTGAGTCTGAGAGAGTGTGACTTGCCCAAGGTCACCCAGTGGGTCTCCATAGCTGAACCCGGATTCAAACCCTGGTCTGCAGAGTCATAACCCAATCCTGAAACCATTGACCCACACTGGTTCCCTTGTTGTTGTATGTCTTCTTCGTTTCCCATTTAAGGCGATCCTCTCATGGAGTTTACTTGGCAAGATTTCTTCAAAAGGGGGTTTGCCATGGCCACCCTCTGAAGCTGAGAGAGTGTGGCATGCCCAAGGTCACCCAATGAGTTTCCATACCCGAGTGGGGATTCGAACCCGGTCCAACCCTGAAACCACTACACACACCACCGACCTCTCAAGTCTTTGTTACTGCTGTGTGCCTACAAGTCCTTTCAGACCCATGGCGGCCCCTATCACAGGGTCCATTCTGGGCAAGGTTTCCTCAGAGATTTGTAACACCTTTCTTGATGACGAAGAAGCCAGTGGAGCTTCGAAAGCTTGCAACGTGTACACTGTGCATTTTGGTTGGCCAATAAATGTTGGGCCTGAACAGACTGCCAGAAATAATCCATCTTGAGTCCACTTTAACTGCCCTGGCTCAATGCTAGGGAATAATGGGAATTGTAGTTTTTTGTTTTTTTCTGAGACATTGAGCCTTCTTTGTCAGGGAGCTCTGGTGCCACAATAAACTACATTTCCCATGATTCTCAAGCACTGAGCCAGGGCTGTTAAAGTGGCCTGAAGCTGGACTATTTCTGGCAGTCTGTTCACAGGCCCAAAGCTACTACTGTTTGATGGATTTTTGTTTTAATTTGCTAAACGGCTAACACAGCTACCCCTGAATGTCCTCAGAGGGGGTTCGCTCGCCTTTTGCCCCAAGCTCTGAGGCTGAGAGTGTGTGACTGGCTGAGAGAGTGGCCCAGCCAGGCTCCAAAGGATTGAAGCACCCCTATCCCATGGTGTCAGGCCACTTTATAACTGTTCTGACTCAGTGCTAGTGAATCATAGGAAGTGTAGTTTTTTTCTGAGACATTGAGCCTTCTCTGTCAGGGAGCTCTGGTGCCACAATAAACTACAGTTCCCATGATTCCCTAGCACTGAGCCAAGGCAGTTAAAGTGGCCTCAGGCTGCATTATTTCTGTCAGCCTGTAAAGGCCTTTCTCTCTCTTTCCCCCCTTTTTCTTTCTAGAAACTGCCAGCCTTTTCAGCCAGGAGGAAAGGCTCCCTCCTCTCTTCTTCCCCATCCCTCCTCCTCCTCCCCTTCCCTCCTTCTTTCTAGGCCCATCCCTTCCCAGCCGGGGGCTTTCCCAGCGGGAGCCTGCCCTTTCCGCCGCGCTTATAAGGCGGGCGAGGGCCAAGGCATCCGACAGCAGCAGCAGCAGCAGCAGCAGCGACTGACTGAGGCGTCTCTCTTCCTCATCGGCCGCCCTTCCTTCGCAATTCCTGCTGCGCCATCATCGCCACAGCCACCTCCGCCGCCATCGTCCTGGCCATGGCTCCGCTGACGGTGAAGGCCTACCTCCTGGGGAAGGAGGAGGCCACCCGCGAGATCCGCCGCTTCGCCCTCGTCGAGAGGCCCGCCCGCTTCCAGCCCCTCCGGGAGAAGGTGGCCGAGCTCTTCCAGGGCCTCCTCAGGAGCAACGCCAACGGCAGCCCCAACGGCGCCTTCCAGATGTACTACAAGGGTGAGGGACACACACACACACACACACACACAGATGGAGGCAGGGGGCGTCCTCCTTTTCCGGACCTGCCCTGCATCCCAGGCCCTTTTCTGCCCAGGAGGGGTCCCAAAATGCCTCTCCATTTTGAGCAGAGCCAAGAAGGCAGGAGTGTATACATGTATATTCAGTGGGTTTTGCTTCTCTTTGGTCAGGGCAAATACAGGTTGGTTTTTCTTTTTAAAAAAGCCCTCCATTTTGTGGTGCCTTGCCTTGCCTTGCCTTGCCCCTCAGGGTGACCAGAGGCCCTCCTTTTCCCCAGGACCTGTCCTACATTTCATGCCCTTCTTTCTGTCCAGGAGGGGTTCCAAAATGTCCTCCATTTTTTGAGCAGGGCTAAGAAACAGGAATGTACATGTATACTCAGTGGTTTTAGCTTTTCTTTGGTCATCGTCCTACATTTTAGATGTCCTGTCCTCAGGGTGACTAGAGGCTCCCCCCCCTTTCCAGGACTTGCCCTACATTTCCACCTTCTGTCCAGGAGGGATTCCAAAATGTCCTCCATTTCGAACCTGACTAAAACGCATGAATTTATATGAGTGCTTTTAGCTTTTGTTTTGTCATGTCCTACACGTTTCTTGAAGGGCCTACATTTTCCACTGCCTTGTCCATCTTTGTGGTTAGGACATCTGACCATCCTGCCCTCATCGGCCTCATCTTTGAGGCCCCTTGGTTGCATCTGCACTGCAGAAATAATCCGGTTTGACCCCAGAGTTTATCACACGGGAGGGGAGTGCCCAAATCCTGTGGATAAACGGGGTTTAAATCTGGGAATATCCCACAAAAGCGGAATTGTTTTCAGACGAGGTCTGGAGAATCCTGAAAGTAAAAAGCGGTACGATTTTGCCGCTTTATTCACGGGTTAATGTCGGGATAATGCTGAATGGGCCCGACGTCATCTGAAAACAATCCTGCTTTTGCGGGATTTTCCCAGATTTAAACCCCGTTTATCCACGGGATTTGGGTGCTTCCCTCTTGTATGATAAACTCCACCGCTTCAACTGCCTTAGCATTCTGGGAGTTTTGTGAGCAATTGAGCCTTCTCTGTCAGAGAGCTCTAGTGCCATGACAAACTACAAGTCCCAGGATTCCCTAGCACTGAGCCGTAGCAGTTAAAGCAGTGTCAGACTGGATTATTTCTGTGGTGCGGATGCAGCCCTTGTTTCAAAGGGGCTTAGGGTGAATAGGCCCTGGATGCCTAGAGGGCTGCCAAGGGTGGTGATGGAGGGAAAATGTTCAGACTGGGATGGGGAGAGTGGATCATAATCCTATCATCCCCTACCTCCAAGAAACCAGAATCCCCATCCTCCTCCCCCTCAACATCATCACCTTTATTTCTACACCATTGGGAATCAAAGTAGTTTGGATAGTAAAAAGAGCACAGTATGGTTGAAAACAGAAAATCTTTTTTGCTGGCAAAGAGATTCCTATTCAAACAGGCCTTCAGCCTTTAACTGGTTGAGGTAGAAGGAGGTAGAAGGTTGTCAATATCTGGTATTTTAATTTGTTTTTCGTTGTCTTCAATTAATGTCCTGCATTAATATTTTAATGGGATTGCTTAATACTTTTAAAAACACCTTTGTACATCATGTTCTTTCAGCCATGTTGTTTTAACATGTATCATTAATCACCTTGAGTCCCATTTGGGAGAAAGGCAGAATATAAATCTCATATATATATGATTTATATTCTGCCTTTCTCCTAAAATGGGACTCAAGGCAATGAATCGTGTTTGTGTGTGTGTGTGTGTGTGTGTGTGTAGATATTTGCACCCCTCTGCATTGCTTTTCCTGCTAGATTGCTGCCTCTTAAGTTGCTGTCCACAGTTCTGTAGCAAAGCCAATGGGATGAATATGGGGTAACGCTAAATAAATAATTGCCTCTGTTTGACTCGACTGGCAGGAAGCTCCTCATGCAAGATGTATTTTTGGGAGGGGATGAATCCTTTTTTATGCACAGAGCTTCTGTACAATTAATTGCAGGGTAGCAGGCTGAAACTGATCTGGTGCTAGGCTTTCATTGGTTTAATCTGCATTGCAGAATTAATGGAGCTTTAACTGCTATGGCTCAATCTATGAAATCTGGGATATATAGTTATGTGAGATATTTAACCTTGCCTGTCAGGTCTGGTGTCACAACACACTGCAAATCCCAGGATTTCATAGGATGGTGTTAAAGTGATGTCAAACTGCATTATTTCTGCAGTATAGAATATTGTGTGGTAGGAATCTTTCACCTGCTGAATGTTTGTGTCCTATAGGAATAAAAGGTCCTGTGCCATTGTACACAGAGCAGTTGGCAACCCTAGCAGGGTATTCTGTGCTAATTTGCAATAGGTACAACACTCTAGTTTTATACTCTTTTAAAACAGTACTCAGTCTCTTGGAACTTCAGGTTAAATCTGCTTGAACAATGCAGTCTGCCACAGAGAAACCTGGTTTGCTAATGGGAGCTGGCTGCAGCAGTTGGCTTTAAAAGGTCCTCTGCACATGTTCAGAGGTAATACAACTTCCAGGGTTGTTTGACCTGGCATTAGAACCAGTTAAGGGTTGTGGCCTGTTCAGCCCCAATACAAGAAGTACCACCAGTCCATCCAAATTCAAGTACAGGTTGAATGAGAAAGTTCTTGGAGAAGAATCCACTTAGTGGCTCTTCCTGCTATCTTGGTCCTGTTCCCAGGCTTGTCGTCTACTGTTGCAGTATGCATCTGAATAACAGAAATGTGGGTGGATCTGGTTGCTTTAGGCCCTTATCTGATTATTGCTTGGGTCAGAGGATAATAATATAGGGCAGTTTCATGGCTTTGGCTTCCATCCAGGTGTGTGCACTGGCTGTGGGACCTTGCCACAGGTACTGTTGGCAGTGAAATGAAGGGTAAACAAAGCCATACTAAGTGATTGAATTTGTTCTTCAGAGCACTGGGTAAAAGGGAAAGTAATGTAGGAATGACGATTAGCAGCAGGGTCACCTTTGTGAGGAGAGGAGAGGGACTGCCTTTCTTGGCATTAATAGCATACTGGGTCAATGTCACATGTTTATTTCTAATACAGAATAGTTTCTTTTAGGTGGAGGATGATCTGTGTAGTAGGAGGGAAGCACTGAGTTTCCCCCAGTATTGGTTGTGGGAGAAAGGGAAACCATCTCTGTATAACCTAGCTTGTTGATTAATTAATTTAGAATATTTGTCATGGCTTTAAATTTGTCAGTCCATTTCATTCCAAATATAAGTATTTGTTTTGTACACGGACAAAAGCATTCTGTATTCCTGTAGCAACAGATACTTGGGAGTTGTGTGGCTCTAGTCAGTCCTGGCATGCTTTTCAGTGGAATCTCTTTAAAAAGGTTTCTCTTCTATCAGTACCCAACAGTATAGTGAGAGAGGGAGGGCTGTACTATGCATTATACCAGGAGTAGGCAACCTTTCCCCTTTAAGGGCCGAGGGACTTCAGCGCCCAGAAGCCTCAGCCATGTTGGCCAATAGCTCCTGGGATTCTGGGAGCTGAAGTCCCTCGGCCCTTAAAGGGGAAAGGTTGCCTACCCTTGCATTACACATTTTGAGAGATTGATGTGTTATGTGCCTTCAAGTTGCTTGTCAACTTAAGGCAACCCCATGGGTTTTCATAGGCAAGGAATACTCAGAGGTGGTTTGGCCAGTTCCTTCCTTGTTGGCAGTCTCCCATCCAAATACTAATCAGGGATGACCTTGCTTAGCTTACAAGATCAGATGGGCTCTGGTGCCTTTTCTGTGTGTTAATTCCAGGAAGGAGCCAGGCACTGTCTGCTTCCTACTTTTTTAGATTAGGAAGAAAGATGCCAACAATTTGCTTTTATGCTTGTTTGATGTATATATGCATATGCTATTTTCAGTTTTGCCTTAAGTTCATTGCTGAGTTGCAGGTTTTTGTACACATGCCTGCCAGTAACACTTTATCAGTGCTGCTTCCCCAATGACAACGTTTTTTCCCACATCAAGAAACGGGTTACAGATATTCACTTGCAGCTTTTCTGTAACAATTCGAATAGTTCATCCCTTAAAGCAGGGGTAGGCAACCTTTTTGAGCCGGGGGCCGGGTTGCTGTCCCTCAGACAATTGGGCGGCCGAAGCACCAAAAATAAATAAATAAATAAATAATTTTTTAAAAAATTAAAATTTTTTAAAAATATGCATGCACATTCTCTCAGCCCCAGAAAAGCCATGGCAAACCCCCTGTGGAGATTTTGCCAAGAAAACCCCAAGAACAAGTAATAACAACAGTAATCAATATCATCATGGCGGGTGGAGGCGGCGGCGGCAGGACTGGCCTGGGGCTGGTCCAAAGGCCTCGGGGGGCCGCATCCGGCCCCCGGGCCTTAGGTTGCCTACCCCTGCCTTAAAGCTTCAGCACAGCCCTTGCCAGACATTTGCTTTTGTTTTGTTTTCATGATGGGAAAAAACAAACAAACTTGTCTGCACAGTCCTTGCAGTAGTGCTAGTTAGTGTTACAGTACAGTCTGAGGCTTATTTACGGTAAGATGTTAATTGAGGTGATTAATTAACACTGCCATCTGCTTCCTAAAAAGTAGATTTTGCTATAATTGAAGGTTGCAACAAAAGGATATTTTCCTGCTAGTAGGCATTGTCAAATAGACCTGATAGTGTTAAGCCACTTTCTGATAACAGGCTTGCCACAGATCAGCTGGGAGATGTAATTAAATCAGTGCCATTTGGAAGAAGAGAATATGTTAACATTGCCAGTTGCAACAAATCCCATGTACTGTGCTATAAGGTTCAGCACAATAATTGTTTTCTACTACCTTGTTAATGACTTTTGTCAGAATGAGTGATTTTTTTGTTTGTTTTTCAGATGAAGATGGAGATATGATTGCTTTTTCCAGTGATGATGAACTGAAGCTGGCCCTACCATGTGTGAAAGATGGTGTTTTTCGCATTTATGTTAAAGGTAACCTTGATTCTTTCAAGCCAACTTGGTATTCTCTTAATTTGGCTTGGCAGCTGCTGTTTTATAATCCATTCAAGGCTATGTCTAAGTAATCAGTGTTGGCTGAAAAAGAACCTGAAACTGTCCTTTTAACAAATACCGTATTTTCCGGTGTATAAGATGACCCGCGTATAAGACGACCCCC
>CM034703.1:242794143-242805441 GCA_020142125.1 Phrynosoma platyrhinos
AGATTTTGCAGGTTAAAAAGTAGTCTTATACGCAGGAAAATAAGGCAAATCTAAAAATAGAGTGATTTGGGTGTGTCAGGGTACAGTAAGAAGTCATGGGATCCAAAGCCTCTTTGATCTATGATGTTTTCAAATACAGCTGGAAATGATAATTAGCCAGAGAGCTGCTATTATAAAATGCCTTCCATTGGAAGCAAAGGGGGATGGGAGACATGAACTCTACTCATTACTTCAAGGATTCCTGAATTTGCCAGGGCTTACTTTTGAGTAAACTTGTATAGCATTGTGTTACAAGCCCATTTTATTGATTTTTTTCATCCCAGTGAATTTTAAGTTCAGTAATTATTTTGCTGTGGAAGAAAATTCACAGATTTATAGCATATAAAATTAACCTGACATGAAGAATTGATGCTCGAGTTTACATTTCTCCTCTCTATCTTCTTTTGTCAAGTCTGTGGGAGGGACTGTTTCATTATTCATGTTTGTTAACTGTTTGGGAGTGGAGCAGGGCAAATAAATTTAACAAAGTCGTGATAAATCAGATTCCAATTAGTTTAGGGTAGTGGAAACATTTGCAGTAACAAAATCCACACAGTTTGTCTATAGTACCGCTCTCGTTCTAAAATCTTGTGAGAAAACCTTTTGTCTAGTTCTGAAGCAAAATGAAGACAGGACAATTTGAGAATAAAATACCCAGTCTTCCATTGTATGCTGTCCTCTTACTGTTGTGTAGTCTTGTAACTTGGATAAATGTTAATCATAGATATTAGTTCACGTAGCATAGTACTACCTGAGCAGCATCTTTTTGTGTGTCTTTCAGAGAAAAAGGAACTTAAACGTGAACACCTGCACCGCCAGTCCTGCAGCCAGGAGCGTCCTTCCAATGTGGTGCATCCCAATGTGATTTGTGATGGCTGTGATGGCCCAGTTGTGGGTACCAGATTCAAATGCAGTGTTTGTCCAGATTATGATTTGTGCAGTACCTGTGAGGGAAAAGGTACCCACAAGGAGCACCATATGATCATGTTTCCAAGCCCACTGGTCTATCCATTTGATGTAAGTATACACCTGCCATTTTTTTTTACAAATTGTCATGATTTTGTTTATAACTGTAACCATTTTAAAGCAACAGGCACTTAGCAGTATGCTCTTTTCACCCATTAGTGGCTTCCTCGAGGTCGCTGGCATCGTAAGATGAAACATGGTCCTTCTCCCTTTGCATGGTTGGAAGGTTGGGGGCAGGCTTGTCCTCGTCAGCAGCAAAATTCTGAACAGGCAAAAGCTAGTGCTCCTTCCCAGAATCCTCCTGCTGAGCAAGGTACAAACTTTGGTTTCTGATCACTGAGACACTGATTGCAAATGCAAAATAAATTAGTTGATGATTTGGCACTCTTTTCCTAAGCTCAATTGATTGCATTGAAACTGCATTGTTTCAGAGGAACTTAACGTTTTAATACAGTCATCCCTCTGCTTTTGCAGCTTTCATATTCGTGAATTTTATTATTTGCAAGTTTGTGCCCAGGAGGAAGGTGGGCAAGGCCTGCACAGGCTGCTCTTCCCCCTCCCACCTCCAGCTGGTTTCCCTGGGCTTTCAGAAGCCCAAGAGGAAGGTGGGCAGGGCCTCAGTTATTCACGGTTTTTCCGCTTTCACAGTTGTCTTCCATTACAGACCCCTGCAAAAACAGAGGGATTACTATAAATGTATCAATAAATGTATGCTGTAACAAATTATAACTCAGAGCTAAGTAGTACTGAGGAATTTTGTCTTGAAGTCAGCTGAACAATTTCCTTCTTGCATGCTGTGTTACTGATTTTTAAATTTCCCCCCCTACAAAAGCAGCCTCTAGCAATCAGCCTCAGGATCCCAATGTCACCTTTTTGAAGAATGTTGGAGAAAGTGTTGCTGCATTCCTGAGTCCATTGGGTAAGCAATTGCTGGCATCTTGTTATTGCTTTCATACTCTGCTTATTGGCTTCTTTGAGGCATCTAGTAGCCTTGCTGGACTTTTACTGCTCTCTTCCACTGCTGAAGGGATGGGTATTGTGTGCAATGATTTCACATTAACATATATCTACCAAACCCTGGCTGGCATCCTGTTAGTGATGTGTGTATGTGCAATTCCAGTGTGTGCCTATATGTTTTTAAATATTTTTATTAATTTCATTATTTAAAATGTATATCTTGAATTACAAATGCATACTTAAATACAGATTATTTCCTTCCCTCAAATATCTGATGCTAGTTAAATATAACTGAAATCTCTATCTGTTATTTTCTTAAGGCTAATGCTACATTTTATAAATCCAAACATATAATACATCGAACTTGTAAGAACGTACTAATAAATACTAATTATTAAACCCCTTAGTGTATACATCACCACATCTTTGATTTAAGTAGGTTATTAAATGTTTCCATTCTTTAATAAAGGGTTTTGTTGATCCTTGTCTAAGTAGGCAGTATGTGCCTACATGTATCTTTTTCTTGGTATTTCCAGTAATTGGAGGTTAGTATTTTCTTCCTCCAAAATGACCAAAGTGTTCCAGGATAGCACCCCCTCAGCCATTCAGTGCTTTGGGGTGGGAGGTGGTGATCAGATAATTATTTAGCTGTATTCCTATAGCAAGCCAAAGAATGATTGTACCATCTACCAAGACCTCTGGAGGACCCTGGCACCTATCTTGGTGGATGCTGTAATTGGGCTCCAATTCCCCAGCTCTCAATTTTGAGAGAATGACTTGTGGGGTGGGGGGGGGACAGCACGGGACGGGACGACTGCAGCAGTTAAACAGCAAGTCTGGAGGTGTGTGTTGAGAAGAAACATGGCATAGTTCTGTGTGTGGTATTTTTACACTACAGGATCTCTGCCTTTATTTGCTATTTTGCCTCTTCCCACCTGTGGCTCCTGGTTGAAACAGGGAGCGGAGGGTTGCTTATTTTGCAGTGATGCTTCCCTCCCAGGAATTTCATTTGGAGAGTCTTAGAATACTGTGGATGGGCATGTTAGAAGTAATACTATTTCATATAGGTCCATCTTCCCAAGAACAAAATTGATAGGCAAAAGTGGTCATCACTATAGCACATTCCTTGTAATAACCTGTCATAAAGTTATCAGTGCTTCAGATATACTGTGATGGTGTTATGCAAAGGGAGTATATAGTTGCTTAAAGCTTTCATAGAGCAACATGGACAATGAAGGGGAAAAGTTGGCACTGTAGGCTACAGTCCATTTAAGAGCAGGGTACATGCCAAACATTGTAGAATAGTGGATATGGTGTTCTTCTCTCATGTAAACAAAGTGTCCATTTTCATATTCTCCTGAGCAGGAGCACATACCTTTTGCCCTCTAGAGGCTTGACAAGGTTGTGGGAGTATGTTTATGTCAGTGCAACAAAATATTGCCATAATAGAACAGAAAAATACATCCAGTCAATATTTAAATCAATAGAGATAAGAAACATTTGGAAAGATGGCCACTGACCTCCATCTCTCATACGACCTTTTTTTAGGCATTGATGTTGATATTGATGTGGAACATGAGGGTCAAAGAAGTAAAGTGTCCCCTACACAACCCAACTCTGAGAAGAACAGCTCCAAACCTAGCACTTTAAATGACCAGGCTAAACCAGAAGGAAGCAGCCAAAGCAAAACAGCTTCGGAAGCAACTGATGCCATTATAGACCAGATGCAGGAGATGGTGGTGTGTTCTCCTCCTTCACACATGGAAGATGAGAGCATTTTGTCACAGGTAAAAAGAACTACTGGTTATGAGTTAATAGTATCAAGATGTACATGTTCACCTTCAGTAGTAATTAAGACCAATACCGAAGCTTGTTTGGTAATAATACCATTAAAAGAAAAGCTTGCTTAACATGCAAAGGAGTAGAAACTTTGAGATTATTCCGAATTAGTATTCATCAGTATCTAACCTAAGTTCGGGATGTCATGCAAATAGTAGTTTATTAACAGCAAAGGTCAAGCTTTTTATGTTAGGTCTTCCCTAGGCAAAGTCTTTGAAATCTTGGTGAAACTAGAAGCATTAGAGTAGAGGAATGGAAGACATGCTGGATATCCTTGGTTACAGCCTACAATTGAGCAAGAAACTCAGGCAATGTTTTCCAAATACAATATGCAGTGTGATTAAAGATCCAGTTCTATAACATAAGTGTCTGCAGAAGGAACATGTTTTAAATGTTGATAGGATGAAACTAGATCTCTAATGGACACTGAAATGGATAAAACTTGTGGGATGTTAATAGCAATTAATGATGTTCAGATACATGTATTTTGCTGCCACTTGCTATGTATGCTTGTAGTGTATCTGCTGTAGCTTTTTTGTTCTCCTTACCTTTTGTACTGAGGTGAGAAGTGACTTAATCACTACTGTCTGTAATGTCTGTACTGTGTATGGTTCTGAAAAATCACTTTAGGAGCAAGTTTAACTGGTGCCTTGAATTTGTATATGTCTAGGAACCAGGTGAGTCCAGTAGTTCAACAGGAGATGAGGACTGGACTCATTTGTCTCCAAAGGAAGTAGATCCTTCAACTGGTGAACCACAGTCCTTACAAATTCCAGAAACTGACAACCCAAGTTCTTTGGATCCAACTGAAGCTCCTGCTAATAATGCTGGACCAACAGGTCTGCGAGAAGCTGCACTCTACCCACATCTTCCACCAGGTAATAAGAGCTTGGAAAGCTACTTGAAGTTCTGCCATGAACTTCATAGGGCTGCTTTGGAAACAATATTGTTCTGATCTTATACATTGGACTAGAGAATAAATGAAGATGTCACTTGCCTAGAGCTCTGAACATGTTTATAGTCTCTCAGGAAATTCTGGTAACATAAAACTCAAGTTGTTTAGTCAATTTGTTACCTGGTCTTTACCATAAATGACTAAGATTATGTACAGCAGTGCTTCTCAAGATATCTATTATGAAAGACCAGCAGTTGTTTTTTCCAGTGTGCCAGTGAGCTGTACTGTATTTGTTCCCATTGGCTATATGTTTCTTTCTTTTCTGGAAACATGCCAGGGATCAGGAGCCAATGGCATAGGGACTGGCGCCAGTCCAGAGACCTCTGTTTTGTGTAGCACTGATGTACAACAAAGTCATTGAGAGTGTTGGAAAAGTGCAAGAAATTTTAAACCGATTTAACTATAAAACAATCAAAACCAGGTACATGTTGAAATAACTTATGTAAGGAACTCATTGCTTGGTGGGACACTAACAAGGATGGCACCAGGTAAACTTCCAAGGAAACGAGTATACCAGAGGTCCTCAAACTTTTTGAGCTGGGGGCTGGTTCGCTGTCCCCGCATGTGTTTTGTGGTCCAAAATGGCGCCTCGCGTTGTGTGCATGTGCGCGTGACACCAGGCGCCATTTTGGAACCCAAAATGGTGTCGCATGTGTGCGGTGGCAGGACCGGCCATGGGCCGGTTAAAAGGCCTGGATGAGCCAGGTTCGGCCCGCAGGCCGTAGTTTGAGGACCCCTGGAGTATACTAATGCCAGGGTATCACAAAAGAAAAGGCCTTGATTGCCTAACTGCAGGTGGTAATGTGATTTGGAGGAAAGGTCTGCCATGAAAATCATAGGATTTATGTGTAATTGTAGCATAGGAGACAGTCATTCTAACAAACAGCTGTTAAGTCCAATTTATTTGGAGGTCCAAAGGTCCCCCGCAGTTACAAAGCATACTAAATCCTGAGTTGGCCAACACGCCCTATGACAGTTAAGGTTTTTTCCCCATGTAGAGTTGCTGCACTGATTCATAATCAGAAATACATTCATTAGGCTTTAAAGGTCTTCCCTACTTAGATCCCTGGTGGTGCAATGTTTAAATGCCTGTATTGCAGTGATTCACTCACAAACCACAAGGTTGCGAGTTTAATAACAGCCAGGGCTCAGGTTCGCTAAAATGAGTATCCAGCTTCTTGGGGGCAATTAGCTTACAGTTGTAAACTGCTTAAGAGACTGCATAGCATGGTATGAAGTATATAAATGAAGCTGCTATTGCTACTTCCTGCCTAGCTCAGAGGCACATCTGGTTGCTTCTCCAAACAAAACATCCTAGGAAATTCTCTATCCACTGTGGAAAATAAGTGTCTCTCAGAAAATCCCAGTGTTGCTTTCTAGACAGATGCATAACAAGTTCAAATTCTTATTTACAGAAGCAGATCCTCGTCTGATTGAATCACTGTCCCAGATGCTATCTATGGGGTTCTCTGATGAAGGAGGCTGGCTCACCCAATTGCTGCATTCCAAGAAGTACGACATTGGGGCAGCCCTGGATGCCATCCAATATGCTAAGCAACCACGAGCTTCCAAATAGCACCTGCGCAACCTATCATGATGTTTAAAGCAGATTGTTGAAACTGCTTCTCAGTAGCCTCTTTTTATATCTGCTTCCCTATCCTTAATGATCTGACTGTATCTCTATATTCTCAGTTCATACAGTTAATAAATAGTCACACTAACTTTTCCAGCTTACACTTCTGTATCATCTTCTTTCTGGTATTTTATAATGGATGTACTATGGTCACTTTGCCATAGGCAGGCCTAGGTAGCAAAATGGGTAGAGATGCAGAAAAATGTCTTAAGAAACGCATTCTTAGAAACTGTACGAGCAAGTCTGTTTTCAGAAGCTCCTGACCCATCACCATTGTGTGTGTGGCTTCAAGTTGCCTGTTGGCTTGTGGCAATCCCATTAATTTCATAAGATTTTCTTAGGAATTCTCAGGTGGTTTTGCCAGTTCCTTCCTGTGAAATATAGCCTGACTGCAACAATTTCATAGGAAATAAGAGCAAGGAATGACAATTTGCTCTTTGCATGGATGAAAACCAGTCAAAAACCCAGTGTTTAGCGACAGCATATACTTAGATGTGATTTCAAGTTTCTGCATTCCCTGCATATGCAACACTGAATATACCTTGGATAAAGCAAGTTCCTCCATTAATGCCAAGCGGCACAGACACAGTGAAGACAAAAGTAGTGCTTTTGAAAGTACTTGGCCTTTTATTGTATACAGCATAAGCTTTGCCATTAACAAAGTGACTTTAATGTTAAAGATTCCTCTAATCCACACCTAAACAGACAAGTGATAAATCCATTTGTAAGAGGACAAAAGAGCCTTAAATGTCATCATCAAAATCTTCTCCTGTAGAAAAAAGGCTTCTGAATTGTCTTTTTGAACTAGAGACAATAATACTTGTAGACTGGGCGGAAGTAGGTTTTTCAGGAAGTCTATTTAGCAGTCTTTGTTGAAACTGAGCACTAGGCAAAGATGGAAGCTGTTTGCTTCTTCCCACAGGAATGCTGGCTAGTGTAATATGAGTGCGATTGACCTCTTCTGCTCCTACACATGAAATGGTCACATTATGTTGTGATGCATGATAGTAGTTACAGGAACTGATACTGACAGAGGGGTCTGCTCTTCCATTTTCCCCAAGTACAGATGTTTCAGATAATGTCTCCTGTCTTTTACCTGGTAACAGAAATTTGTCCCATTTGGAAAGTCCAGCACCTTTTGAGCATGGATCTTTGTTCTTCCTGTGTACCATATGCACTTCCACATCAGGAGTCAACGTGTTTTTACACGTGGCATCTCCACAGCATTTTGTACTCACTGTGACTGAATCGTAACTGTTCTATAATAAAATTAAGAAACAATCATCAGTGCCAAACTACCAATACAGTAGCACAATTTGTTCTTGCTCTCTAGTTGTTTAGTACACTCACTTGGATTGAACATGCCAATTTGTTATAAAAAAGGCCAATTGGAAGCATAGTAACATACTTTATTTTACAGTTATTTCACTCATCATTAGGATTTGCTTCTGTATATAAGGAGTGGAGATAGCTACAAAGGAAACCAACAATACCAGTAGACAAGTCTAACCTGTGGTGTCAAAGCATTTGATACAGGTTTTGTCAATCTTTTGCTGTTACATGCCTTAAAGGTGACCTATGGCAGCCATCTCATAGGGCTTTCTTGGCAAGATTGACACTGCTTTCCTCCTAGATAGTGAGAGTGTCCCTTGCCAAAGGTCTCCCAGTGGATTTCCATGGCTGATCAGGGATCTGAATCCTTGTTTCCCAGAGTCATACACTCAAACCACTAAGCCAAGCTGACTCATTTAAACTTAGGAGAGTTAAAGTTAAGACAACCCCTCAAAAGTTCTCAATATACTTGTACTCTGGACACCAATTGGGTAAAGGGTGGCTTCCAGGGTTTTCCTTTTCTGGGGTGTGCCCGTACCCAAAATGCTCTCCAGTGGATGTGAGGGCATTTCGACCATGGCTTGGTACTCTACTGGGATAATTTAGTCCCAAAAGAGGCCTTTTTTGAAACAAAGTGTACAGGAATTTTTTTGAAACAATGTACAGCTTGCTTCCTGTTGCTATAAAAGTGCTCTCCTGGGCCTAAAAAGTGCCCAGGAGGGCAACAAAACTTTAAAAATGCGCCCCAGAGGGCATATGGGAGCAAGACCTTTTTTGGTGTGAATAGGTGCGGTGGGTGTGCAGCCCTTCAAAAGTGTTAATATGGCCCACTACTCTTCCATAGTTGTCCACCACTGGTATACACTAACCACCCAGTAAGAAATGGTAGTTACATCGTAGGGATTCATATTAGTTAATAGACCACAGTAGTGGACTTTTCAAGGATAGACAGATTCACTGGTAAGGTACATATAGCTAATTTGTAGAAGTCCAGTAAGATTTGGGTTACATGTGAACACTACCATGTCCCTTCAAGGTGACTTTCAAGATAAAAGTAGGTTACTTTGAGGAGCAGAGCCATACAAATTATGCAGACTTTGGTTCTCCTTGCTTAAAAAGATAGGAAATAGTTTTGGAAAGTTATTTAAAAAAGTAATCAGTTATAGTCCAAAGAAACATAGTTACTATCATAGGGCCTTTGCAGACTGCCAGAAATAGTGCACATTAAATTGAGGCACTGCCCTGGCTCAGTGCTAGGGAGTCATGGGAATTGTATTTTTTTCTGAGACATTGAGCCTTCTCTGGCAGAGAGCTCTGGTGCCACAATAAATTACAGTTCCCATGATTCCCTAGCACTGAGCCAGGGCAGTGTCTCAATTTAATGTGCACTATTTCTGGCAGTCTGCAAAGCCCCATAGTTACAGTAACTAAATTTAATGTATGTTATTCAAAAGTAGCTACAACAGTCACTTTAAACTTGTTTAAAGAAATCAAAAATTCTGCAATCCACCGGCTTGTAGTACAAAGTACACCTCTGTAAGGATAAATAGTAACAGATATCCTGCAACTATAAAATTGGTTTTTAAAAGCCAGCTACACCACAAAAGGAATAGTACTATCCCTTGGGATAAGAGTAATGTAACTTAGTTGTCTTTTACAAGCAGCTCATTAGGTGTACCTAATTACTTCCACGCTCTGGGAAAATAGCACATAGGTGAAGTTTTATCACATTTAAAAGGCCCATGATATTGACAAAATATGAATCACTTGCCATTCACCAGAAACAAGAAGCACACATACCATACCTCCTCAAATCTTTTGACATCATCTGTAAATCCTGAAACATTTCTTTTCTCATGTCTCTGGGTATCAGTAGTGTACAAGTCAGTTTTCCTACGTTTCCTAGCAGACACAACAAACATCAAAGACAATGCAAGTCAAGCAGATTATCACGGAGAGAATGCAAGTACAGGCTTGTCTCCTTTATCCTAAATGCTTGGGACCAGAAAGTGTTTTGGATTTCAGATTTTGGAATATTTGCATATATATAATGATGTATGGGACCCATGTCTAAACATGAGATTCATTTATGTTTTATACCTAAAGGTAATAAAATTACTTATTGAAAGAGATGAGATCAGGTTTTGGAGTCTGCTGCATAGAGGGTTCTCCCAGGAGTCCTTTGAGCCTGTTGCCTGAATTGTACCTGAGGTCTGGGTTGCCCATTTTAGTCATATCTGTAATAGTAACTTAACTAGACAGCACATCATGATACAGAGTCCTGATAAATTTCCTGAACGGCCATCTGTCTCTCATGCTGAAATTAAAAACCTGATCTCCATACTTCAGTGTGGTAAGGCTCCTAGAGAAGATATGATTACCCCAGACGTGTTCAAAGTAGATATCGACTGGTGGTCACCTATTCTTGTCAAACTATTTACGTACATTAACTCAATTGGCAATTTTCTCCCTGGGTGGCAATCGAGTATTGTTGTACCAATCTATAAGAAAGGGGACATAACAGATCCTTCTAATTATAGGCCCATCAGTCTTTTAGATGTAGCTTCTAAACTTTATACCCACTATCATTCAAATAAACTTCTGGAATGGGATAGTAAACAATCTATCATCCATAAGGAGCAAGTAGGATTTAGGAGAGGTAGAAGCACTCTGGATCAAGCCTTTATTTTGCAACATTTTATACATAAATTTTG
This sequence comes from Phrynosoma platyrhinos, assembly GCA_020142125.1. Classification (NCBI taxonomy): domain Eukaryota; kingdom Metazoa; phylum Chordata; class Lepidosauria; order Squamata; family Phrynosomatidae; genus Phrynosoma; species Phrynosoma platyrhinos. Next base: position 242,804,579 of record CM034703.1, read on the forward strand.
CAGTGGTCCAAATAAGTTTATTTATACAGCATTTGTAGATTTTTCATTTGCATTTAATTTGGTGGACAGACAGCATCTATGGAACAAATTGTCTAAAACAAATATTGATAAAAAGACTATTGTGACTTATACAGCTGTTACATCAAGCTAATTCTCTGCAAGTCAAAACAGGTTCAAATGGTGCTTTAACACAATCTATTCCTATTGAACGGGGAGTGAAACAGGGCTGTATTCTCGCACCTTTTCTATTCAATCTCTATATCAACAATCTGATCCCAGAAATGGCCTCTCCTTCTCTTCCTCCAGCTATTAGCAACTGCAAGATTTCAATTTTGCTTTATGCTGATGATTTGGTTTTGCTTTCTTTAAAAAAAAATTGGCCTTAAAAGGATGCTAGCCAAATTTGGGAGGCTTTGTAAAGAGGAACAACTAGTTGTTAACTATACTAAAACCAAAATCATGGTTTTTGGGAGGAGAACCCCTAAGAGCACATGGATACTAGATGGACATCATTTAGAACAGCTGCATTAATTTAAATACCTGAGGCTGCACTTTGATGAAAAACTTTCTTGGAAGCAACATCTGGAAGCCACTAAAATCTCAAGTGCCAGATCTATTGGGCAACTTAAAAGATTTTTCTACACCAGGGTGGGAGTGGGGGTGGGGGGGGGTGGACAGCTAATAAATCCTGTCCTAAAGTCTTTTGCAGGCAAAATTATTGTGCAAATGCTATATAGGGCAGAAATCTGGGGTGAAAATGCCAAATCCACTCTGGAAATTTTGCAAAACAAATATATGCGACAGATCCTGGGACTTCCTCTAGGGCAGGGGTAGGCAACCTTTTTGAGCCAGGGGCCGGGTTG
>CM034703.1:242826210-242837246 GCA_020142125.1 Phrynosoma platyrhinos
GGACAGCAACCCGGCCCCCGGCTCAAAAAGGTTGCCTACCCCTGTTTGAGAGGTTTGCCTCATTCTTTTAAGACCAATGTGGATTAACAGCCTTGGCCACAAGTCTGGCCATGAGTTATTACTCTATGAGCCTTTCCGAATTGGGTCAATTTAGACCTATTTTCTGCAAATAAAAAGGTTCCTTTATGAAATTTTTGGAGCTCTTGTGATTACTGTGACTCCCATGAAGGAGTTTTCAATGTGGTTTTCATCAGAAACATAGAACTTCTTCAGATGTAATGCTAAATGTGGGCTCAACAACTCCTACTTCCCTTGGGGCAGCGTCAAGAAGATCAAGTTCTTGCTTCTATTTTTAACTAAGCATGATATCATTTTACTCAAAGTTAGACTAACTGTGGTTAGTTTTAGGCAGGGCTAGGCAACCTTTCCCCTTTAAGGGCCGAGGGACTTCAGCTCCCAGAAGCCTCAGCCATGTTGGCCAATTGTCCCATGTTGGCCAATAGCTCCTGGGATTCTGGGAACTGAAGTCCCTCGGCCCTTAAAGGGGAAAGGTTGCCTACCCCTGGTTTTAGGTATGATTAAGCAAACAGTCCAACCTCAAATCATGTTTTATGACATTTGCTTGTTTCCCTAAAGTAGCTAAGTTGTTTAGGTTTCAGATACAGATATAGTGTAAAGTTAAAACTTATAACTTTCTTAAAGTTCCACCAGTGGTAGAGGAATGCCCAAGTCTAAGACTCATGTACATAACACTGAAGCATGGCATAACCTTATGTACAAACCAGACTTTATCAACTAATACTGGACATGGTGGCAAGACATTAACATTGATTTTTAGGGGAGGGGGGATGTCCTCCATCTTGAACATGAACTATTATAAACACAAATTTTGAGTTTTGAGCCCCTCCCCCAAAATGTATGGCTAGTAGCTGAAGAATATTTTGTGAATATTTCTCTGACCTGTTCTCAGAAAATCAGCTGCATTATCAGGGAATACCACATTACAAATGCTAGAGTAAGTCAAAAACTAATATCGAGGGGTTTCATGAGAATAAAATAAGGTATACCTCAGTTAACAATGTCTCTGTTAAAGAAGCTCCATTTTACAAAGTTTACATCTCCTAGCACTCCTTTCCCTCTTCAAACTCTATCTAGCTGAAGATTTTTCAGCCGTATCAGCACTGGGAGAATGGTGAAGTAGGGCTGGAGAATTAGACTTCTGATATCAGGTTGCAGCTGCATGTTTGCAGTAAACAATGCAATAAAGCTTAAGCCGGGAATGAATGGGATTCTACTCTAATTGATCTTAGTGTAGCTGTGTGAAGCAGCTGCCTTCAGAATCTTCTACTTAGCATGTGCGAATAAACACCACAGACAGAAAAGGGGAGAGCAGATAAGCCTGCCTTACTAGCTAAACCCAGTATGTTAAAAAAGCATAGATCTATAGTTTTGGCTACCAAGATGGAAATCATAAGAAAAGTGAAAGCTGGTAAAAGAAACAAGTCACAATTGGAAGCATTTTGGAAGAAGACTTCAAGTGGTCTCTAGAATCATAGAATCAGAGTTGGAAGAGACTTTGCAAGGGCCATCTAGTCTAACCCCATTCTGACATGCATAATCAAAGCACTCCCAACAGAGCCTCTGTTTAAACAGGGCAATTCAACCTCTGTTTAAAAACCTTCAAAAAAGGAGACTCCACCAACCTCTGAAACAGCATTGTGGAACAGTTCAGGAAGCTGTTCTCAGCTCAAGAAATGACAGGATTTTGTCAGGAAGTTCTTCCTAATTTTTAGGTGGAATCTCTTTTTCTGTAGTTTGAATTTGTTGCTCTGTGATCTAGTCTCTGAAGCAGCAGAAAAAAAGCTTGTTCCATCTTCAGTAAGACTTCAAATAGTTAGACATGGCCATCATGTCACCCCTTAACCTTCTCTTCCTTAGGCTAAACATATCCAGCTCCCTAAGCTGTTCCTCATAGGTTCAAAATGTTTTTCTTTACTTATGCAAGGCTTACTTAACTAGTTTTTTTTAATATATTTTATCTGTGCATATTGTTGGTTTTTAATAAAACATTTGTTGAAACATGCTGAGCTACTTTTTGTGATGTAGGGGTTATCCTATTTCTTTCCACGTTGTTTCTCCCCCTGGTTCCAAATTTTCTGTTAAGGAATTAATGCCCAGGAATAAATGTATTTTGATAACTGAGGTATACCTGTATAGAAAATGCTATATATGATCAGGGCACAATTATGTTTCTCATGACTGAACCATAGATTTTGAACGCCAGTGTGACTCCTACAATCACAGAGTAGTTGAGAAAAGGTAGAAAATACAATACAGTGGGACCTCAGTATCTGTGGTCTTGCCATCTGCAGATCTGAGCATCTGCAGACAGCAAGCCTGCACTGTCCCCAATGGCAGCACTTGCACATGACTGTGCCGCCATCAGGGACAGGCCTGTTTGTCCCCAGTGGGGGCACATGCACGCAGCTGTGTCGCCATTAGGGACAACGGGATGGGGGCTTACCTGAACTCCTGTTGTCCTCAATGGTAGTGCGGCCACATACACCTGCCGCCACTGAGGACAACAGGGGCTGTCCCTAATGACAGTGAGGTCACATGCACACGCTGCCATTGGGACATCGAGACTTCAGCATCCACAGATTTTGGAATCGGGTGGGGGGGGTGTTGCTCCAGAACGGATCCCCTGAGGATACCGAAGTCCTACTCTATGCTATTTAAAACAAGGTTCTTAGGTCTGGATCCCATGGAGTCAAGCAATGTACCATTTTCATTGCTCACATAACAAGGCATCATTCTGCTAATGGAAATTCTATCTTCCAAACAAAGATCACTGTGTGTACAACAGCAAGCAGTGGTGATATCACATTAGCATGGAAGCAGGGCTTTCTTTTCTGTTGGCTTTGAATAAGAATGCAGACTTTACTAGTAGTACCAAGTTATTTAAACAGTCCTAAACTGTCCACATTACAGAAAGCAGACCATTTTATTTCTACCCATGTGGTGGTCTTCTCACAACCAGCCACAGCACAACTGTAAGGAGTTATAGAGCATAACTCAGAACAAAGAAATATTGTTGCAACACTCTTTCAAACAAATCTTTTTATGTCACTTTAGCATTTTAAAACTATGAAAACATTAAGTATTTCTGTTATTGGTTTTAAAATATATAGCTGTTTTTCAAATAAATTCCTACCTGACTCATTTTTGGAAGATCTTTGATAGTTTCTTTTTTGGATTCATTTTCCTTAGCCCACATTCGCAGGTGATATTTGTAATCTTGGGGACTGGTGCCTTTCTCCTCTGTGTGGAAAATATCAACCAAACAAAACCAAGTGAATAACATGAATCTGTATATTCCAGAAATCTGATGGCCTTGAAACAAATTATGGGATTTATTGCCATGAATGTACTTTTTTGGAAACTCTCTGGGCACAGTTTAAAGAGGGTAAAAGTTTAGCATGCTATTTTGCACTATCTGCAGCAACAAAACAAAATTTGTTGTGACTTGTAAGTAACAGCTTTGAAGTACTGACCAGGGGCAGTTATAGGGAGCACCTAACTTCTTTGTTAAAACAGCTTTACTAGCTACTGGTTCATTTCTGAGCAGAATTCAAAGTTCATTTCTGAGCACAATTAACACTTCTTTGTTAAAACAGCTTTACTAGCTACTGGTTCATTTCTGAGCACAATTCAAAGTGCTGGTCATGACCTATAAGCCTTGAATCCACACTATCTGACAAAGATGTTAGGGGAATTCACATGCTTCTTTTTTTTAGTGGGACTACGTGAATAATCTCATACATTCTGGCTTTGTTATTTACACTATGGAATCACATCTCTGAAAGTTCAGTTGCTCACACATGTCAACACTCAAAAAAGATGGAGTCGATGTAAATGTATTCGAACCACGTTCAAGGCATGCAGAATTTTATTCCGGTTTATCCTGGGTCTATTTGCATTGGCTTTTTACATAGGCAAGAATGCAAATCTTTCAGGAAAACTCAGAAAAAAACTGACATTTATTATACTGGGTTATGCAGGTTTTTTGACAGCCCCCCGACCAAACCTAATTGGATGCATGTGAAATACATGTGAACAACAAAGATTTAACCCAGATTCTTCCTGGATTATTTTCACCATCTGAATAACCCCTGTATCTCTCCATATGTACTTGCCAGAGCTCTAATATCTTCAGGGGGAGGCTTTCTCTCAGTCCCACCACCATCACAGGCTCGCTTGGTGAGGACGAGAGAGAGAGAGAGAGCCTTCTCAGTGGTTGCTCCCACCCTCTGGAGCTCCCTTCCACAGGAGGCCAAGGCTGGTCTCTTCCCTGCTTTCCTTTTGCTAGGAAGCAGTTTCTGTTTAAGCAGGCTTTTAATGTATAAGTAGGTGTTTTTTTTAATTGAGATTTAACAAAATCTTTTAAACTTTTGGTTGTTTTTAAAATGATTTTAATATGCTCTATGAGATTTATTTAAATTGTTTTTAAGTTTTATTGTAAGCATTTTTAATTTACTATTTCTGAAAGCTGCCTTGATTCCCACTCTAAGGAAGGGAGCATATAAATGAAGTAAGTAAAATAAGTAAATAAATAAAAAGCCTGTTGGAAGCTGCAAGTTATCTCTTCCAGCAGAGCAGGTTAAACATAAAAGTGACTGACAGAACTAGTAATCCTTGTTATTCTAATCAAGACATTTTACTCTTTTCAAAAGGGAAGCTTTGGCTTTGGAGCTGAACTAGAGTGCAATTCTGGAAGGAGGGATGCTTCATTAGACATGAAAATACAAACAGCGCCAGAGACCAGCACAAGAAAGCTTCATCACCTTGGTGTTTGGAATTCCCTTCTCTTGGTGCCTTGTCTTCCTGCATAGATGCTTCTACAAAAACAGATGTTAAAACAGGAAATACTTTAAACACAATGCATGAAACACAGAGCTACAAAGTATTTATCCTTTGTTATTGATATAACAAATTGAAGGTTGTATATGTAATTTGCTCAGTGACCTTAAAAATGCAACACATCATGTTTTCTTTAGATATGCAGTCTCTGAGATCAAGCTTTGGGAAAACCAGCTGGGCATGTTTATCATGGAAGAAAGTGGTAGAATGCTGACAGGCTAGGAACTGGTGATATCACTAGCACAATTTCTTCTCATTCAGAAGCAGGTTTTCAGCACCTAACAAACTGATTCTAATTTGCTTTCATAAAAAAAGGAAACATTTAATGGGATAAACTGCAATGCAACCTTTTAAAAGTAACATTTAAAACAAGACAGCATGATAACATGAGGAAGAATGAGATGAACTAATCAAATTATTGTTCCAATAATCAGTGCCCCTGTCCAATGCAATTAAAAAACAACAACAGCCAAGCTGCTGTAGGGTGAAATATCAATAAGTTCTAATTTGCAATGTATTTTCATATACCCTGAACACTTTTCATCCTGTGATGAGGAAGGAAGGGAAGAAGAGATTTGGTAGCAAATGCCTCCATTTGAACAAAACAAAAATCTTGTTTCCTAAATATTACCATACTTTTTAACTGCTCTACAATCATAGACAAATGAAATAACTGTAAGCATTTATCTGTTAATTACAGCAATTAGAAACAGGGATTTTTAGTTTATAAAAATGCTTACAGACTAGATAGATTAGAGGCATGTTAATTTATACATATAAAGAAAACAAACTATGAGTGTCCTTAAAATATTAGAACTAAAAGGTCATTGAATATAACTGACTGCCAACAAGCTAAGGTCAAATTGAACTTTTTCAGATAAAGTACAATTAGCATAGGATTCACTGCTGCTAGAAGCTGATGCCCAGCAGTTTTAAGATGGATTTTTAAAAGGATTAGGCAGATTCTTCCACTGAAAATGATACCTGAAATCCTAATGCCATATTTATAGGCTTGTTGTTGCTATATGCCTGCAAATCATTTCTGACTTATGGTGACCATAACCCATCATGAAATTTTTCTTGGCAAGATTTGTTCAGAGGCGTTTTACCACTGCCTTTCTTGTGACCTCTTCAAGATCACTGAGTGAGTTTTCATGGTTGAGTGGGAATTTGAATCCTGGTCTCCCACAGTCCTAGTCCAACATTCAAACCACAACACTGGCTCTTATTCATGGACGTACACCACTTATTAACAGATGCTGAGAACAAAACAAGAGGGTATAGGAACCTTTCTTCAATCTAGTGCCTGTCATATATGTTGGAATACAGCTCCCATTATCTTCAGCTGGCAGGGCCAATGAATACATTGGCTGGGATGAGGAAAGTTGTAGTCAAGGTTGGGGAATCAGGCTAGAGTACAGTCTGTCTCCACAATGTCCTCTATACAAGCCTGTCTAGTAAACCATGATGGTCATTTACAGAAATAAACGATTGTAGCAGACCTTTGGTTTGATCCAGTGGGAGAATTATTCCATTCACATCAAGGGGCAGGAAAGTGAAAAAAAATAACAAAATATTCTTCAAGAAGTCATCACAGGATTAAGTTTTTGATGCAGAATAAAAAAACACACCACAAACTAGATTGAAATAGTGTGGGATATGGACAGCACAAAAAGGGAGCAAGCCATGAGTGCCAACTCAGAACAAAGGAGATTACCACACTATGGGCCTAAGCAGACGGGCGGCTGTGGGCCACCCTGGGAAGGTGCGCCGTGGAACCAAGGCATCCCCACGCCTCAATCCTGCGGCGCACCTTTGTCGCCCCTGAAAGGAGCGCTAAATCAGCGCTCCTTTCATATGTCGCCAAATGTGCGCCGCAATAAGCCATCTGCTTAGGCCCTATATTGAATATTTTCTGTCATGTAAAATAAAATACACATTTGAGGTTTTAGGTATGTAAACTTAACTTGCGGCCTTTGCAGAGTGCCAGAAATAGTGCAAATTGAGTCCACTTATCTGCCTTGATTCAGTGCTAGGGAATCATGGGAACTGTAGTTTATTGTGGCAACAGAGCTCTCTAGCAGAGAAGGCTCAATGTCTCAGAAAAATCTACAGTTCCCATGATTCCCTAGCACTGAGCCAGGGCAGTTAAAGTGGACTCAATTTGCACTATTTCTGGCATTCTGCAAAGGCCGTAAGTCCTGTCTTACATTTCCCTGGCTCCATTGTTTGCAAGTTAAGGCACTGATTCTGCCCCCTGAAGACCATGGTATTTTTTTGGAAACACTCTTATAGCGCTGTTATTCCACTTTTACTGTTCTTGCTGCCTCCTGTTGCATTCTGTATATCAGTATATGCTGAACACTATTATTGTACAAGTACCAAAAAAGGGTTACACTTGATTTTTGTAAATTAGCTTGCTGAACTTGACATCCAGCTTGCTTCAATGCTAGATAGACAATCCTATTTATGGAATGAATCCAATAGTTACTGATTTCATTATAAAAACTTGTGCCCCTGTCTGGTTAAAGTATAGGCAGTGAATTTGAAATAAGTATATCTTGAATCAGAAAAATAAATAACTGATTTTTTAAATGAAGCTATCTAAAATTGATAATAAATTAAGGAGAAACACGTGCCTGGTTGCTGTGTCACAGTAGTAGCAGTGAGAAGCAGTACTACATTTTAATTTCACTTTGTTCCAAAAGTAGGCAGCTACTTTTAGCAAACTAAAGGTAGCCCACCTTTGTGCAGGCATTCAAACTAACCTTGAGTATCACAATGCAGGAAGAGATCCAGTTCTGAGACAAAGGGAGATACTAGAGAAGCAAAGAGAAAAGAGAAAGAAAGAAAGAGAGGCTTTGAGAGCAGGGGAGAAATTTAAGACTGAATGAGTGAGAGAGAGAGAGAGTCAATATACAGAGCAACAGAAATAAAGCAGGAGAGAAATACACAAGATCTGAGTAGAAGCCCTAGGAAAGAAAATCAAGCTAACAAGGACAAATACCTTTAGCTTATCTCAGTACCAGTCTATCAGTGCTTCTTACAAGAAGTGGACCTCTTTCTACAGATCACTGCAGAAGGATAATTTAAAAAGTGGTCCAGAGTGGCTTCAAATATCTGAAGTGTTCATTCCCAGTGAAACAGACACCAATCACTGTTACCTTCTGTGGCATTATCCTCTGTGAAGTAACTTGTAGCCTCTAGAGCAGACTCTGCTTCCTCTGGGTTCAGAGCTATACAAAAAGACAAAAATAGAAGGTCATTACTCTTGTCTCAGACTTCTCCATGCTGGTGTCCTCCAAAGGTCAGTGATTACAACTCTCCTAATTTAATGCAACTGGCTATTCTGGTGAGGCTAATGGGAACTACAGTCAAAAACATCTGGAAGGCTGTTATGGATCAGGGCTACAACAGCAAAACAAATTCAGGGATGAAACAGCACTCATTAAAAGAAGATTGTAAAAAAATTAAAAAAAGATGTATAACACAGAAAGCCATCTTTTAAAACTGCTTTTTGTAATTTTTCAGTGTATCTTTTAAATTGTATTAATATTGCCAATAGTTTAATTTTATTTTAACATTCACCTTTTTGTATGTATTAATTAATAAGACTGCCAAAAATAAAACCAGTCATTTTTAATATTTATTTGTCTTAATACCGGTATCTACTTGCCTTAATTCCCTGACTCAAATCTAGCATTAAAATTAGATTCAAATTCTTTAATATATTTACTCACCATGAACATTAAACTTGCATTTTAATCTGATAAGACCCCCAGTTATACCATGTAAATAATTATAAAACTTGATATTTAAAATTTACTTCTTATATAAATTGCAATGCAAAAAGGAACTCAGCCAACATATTTCTGTGAGATATACATTACGTGTCAAGGAGCTGCATGTTACTCTCGAGCAACAGTTTGGCCACACCTGCTCTAAAAGGTACTGGGAGCTACATGAATACAGTCGGCCCTCCGTTTTTCACAGACTTGGTATCTATGTCCCTTGCCCATTCATGGGTGGCAAATGGAAGGGGACAGAATGGGGTGTGCGCCTGCGGGCGCGCACCACCATTCAGATCTATGGGGCTTGAATATTTGCAATTTTCAGTTTTTGTGCAGGAGGGCGGTCCAGAACGGATCCCCCACAAAAACAGAGGGGTGACTGTATACTAGATAAGAGGGGGGGAACTACTCTTCCCCTCTGAATGAAAAGGCATCAGCTCTTAGGAAATAGGAGGACCACCTAGATCATTTACCTTATTTGAGGCATAATGTGTTCCCCCCTCCCAAAGCACCAAAGGACTAACATCTTTAATCGGCAACTGTTTTATTGACCACTCTTCCCAAACCATCCATGGCATAGAACTAACCTGAGAAATGGATTTGAATCTTTTAATTCCCATTTCAAAGTGGACTACAGTTTGGTCTTCCACCCCTTTTAAATCCAGATCAGCATTGATTAGAGAAAACATTTGAAAATTATACACAAGTGGTACCTGACTCCAGTGAAGCTAGCCGGAATGGTTACAAAATTTTCCTCCAAATGTTGGTGTGGTTATAAGGATAATGACATATTTCTACATATGTGGCTAGACTGCCCCAAAATAAACACATTTTGGCAATTGGTACTTGAACAAATTTCATTAATTGCCAACCAAGAAGTAAAATAATGTTGAGAAATGCTTTTGTTATTGATATATGTAGACAGAAACTCAAATTTGAAACATAAAAACCTCATAATTTTTTTTATTATAGCAGCACATGTAGAAATTGCCAGATGCTGGAAAATGGGATGTATCTTTAGATAAGTGGTGGAAAAAAGTATGAGACCTGTGGTTACTTGAAAAACTGTCAGAGAGAATGGTAAGTTATGCAGGACAACCAAAATCAGAGGACCTTTTATAGACAAATGGTTCCCACTCACTGACTTTATAAACAAAGACAGAAACAAGAGAAGACAACCTCCATCTCATCTGAACCTTTAGTCAGACATTCTGGACTAGATTTGCACAAAGACAGCACTGGACTTTAAAATGACCACTTACATTAAACAGAACCCAAGGAGGAGACCCGCAACACAATTCAGATTGTGAGATGAACTGCTTTATTTTGCTTTATTGTTGTGATATGTTTTGTACATAGTTGTTTACTTATAATAATAATTTTCTTTAAAAATGAATGTTAAAAAAATAAAAAGTAATATTCCCAAGCTCTGAATAAATCATTCAAATTTATTGGGGGGGAAAGGCATCAGCTCTTTAGTAATGAATTGGGAGATGTCCCCTGCCAAATGACTTAGGACAGGGGCGGGCAAATGCTGGATGTTAGGGGGCTGCATTGCCCCTTCAAAGGCCTTTCGGGTGTCATAAACACCTCTGCCTCCCCCAGCTCCTAAAACAAACAAACAAAAAAAAAACAAGTCTTTTGTCACCAATATGGCTCTCCTTGTGGAGTTTTCAACAGGAAGTGACTGGAAGGTTAATTTCCTGTTACATCTTGTCAGAAAAAGGGCTTCTATTGGGCCTAAAATGGAAGGGGTGGTATGGTGAAATTATGCCTAAAGATCTTAAAATGGAATGGCACACAAGCAGCTCATGGGCTGCACTTCCCCACACCTGACAAAAGGACTGTGAACATACCAGTTTACTGTTAAGTTGATTTGTTCCCTAGTGGTTAAGGGAGCACCCAGGACTACCCTCCTCCTCTAGAACTGTAAAATATCTCAAAGGTTATCAAATCTAATCTGCTACTAGTGCAGCAATCAACCCTATGCATGCCGTCTACTTAGAAATGTATTACAATGTCAGGAGTGGCATCATGCATCTTGTCTGACACGGTTTGAAGTGTAAATCTAGAAAGGGATAGTCACATTGTGTGATGTTAAATGGGGCTTTATTTATTTATTTCACTTCTATGCCACCTTTCTCCCAAAAAGGGACCCAAGGCGGCTCACAAGATAAAACATTAATAAAACACAATAAAAATTTAAAAACAATAAACATTATCTAGTTAAAATGGTATAAAATTAATAAAAACATACAAAGTTAAAGGCATCACTAAAACACATATATACACCACACTGAAGGAAAATGATGGGACGTGCAGTGG
>CM034703.1:242870699-242894970 GCA_020142125.1 Phrynosoma platyrhinos
CTGTTATCAGCTTCGGCTGATATGCCAGCTGCATCCTTTTCTGGAAGTTAGGGACCTTGAAATTGTGGTGCATGCGCTGATAACCTCTCGTCTTGATTTCTGTAATGTGCTCTACATGGGGATACCCTCATACTTAGTCTGGAAACTTCAACTAGTACAGAATATGGCAGCCAGGCTGGTCTCGGGAACATCGATCTTAAGATCACTTCACTGGCTGCCCATTAGTTTCCGGGCCCAGTACAAGGTGTTGGTTATCACCTTTAAAGCCCTAAATGGCTTGGGTTCAAGCTATCTTTGGGACTGCCTCCTCCTGTATAATCCACCCAGTGCACTCAGGTTCTCTGGGAGGAATCTGCTGCAGCCTATAAAAACTAGGCTGTGTGCACCGCCCAGAGGACCTTTTCAGCAACCGCTCCCAAATTATGGAATGGCCTGCCAGATGAGATCCATCATATTACCACCTTGAACAGCTTTAAAAAGTCTGTTAAGACATATCTCTTCCGGCAGACCTTTCCTGAATAGATATCCCGGCCATCAAAAGACAGCCCAATTTGCTCCCCTGATTTTGCTGCAGTTACTGTTTATTTGTATTAGCATTTTAAGTGTGTTTTAAATTATCATTTTTAATAACATTTTAAGGGGGGTGGGATTGTGGGATATGAAATGTATATTTTAATGTTGTAAGCCACCCTGGTTGCGTTACACAGAGGGGCGGGATAAAAATAAATTTGCCTTTGCTTACCTCTGAAGCTGGGAGCATGTGACTTGTCCATGGTCAACCAGTGGGTTTCCAAGGCCAAGCAGGAATTGAACCCTGGTCTCCAGAATCATAGTTCACTACACCACACCAGCTCCTGTCTACACAACTATTAAAGATAACAGGAGCCATCTCCACTTTTCAGTCTAATAACTCTACGTGGAAATGACCCATGTAGCTTCCTGCCAGACAGGGCTAAGGATTTCACCCGCATAAGAGCCAAGATTCAGGGGCTGGCATCTCCAAATAGAACAATAAAAGGTTCACATATGAAACAATAGAGAGGCCCTATCAGTCAGTGCAACCCAGTGCAGCCCTATCTGATGTGAGGAACTATCACTTTTTCCCTCCCAATATGTCAGGGCACCATATTTATATCCATTGGCCACTACTGTTTCTTTCCTTCCTGGAAACATGCTGTGAACTGGCAGCTGATGGCTTTGGAACCAGCAGTGGTCTGTGGACCACCACTTTGAGTAGCACTGGTAGCCTCTGAGTTACAGGCACCAATGGCCCATCTCTCTGTCCCACTACCCTCTCAGGTGCATTTAGTGGGAAGAAGAGAAAGGGCCTTCTCAGTGGCTGCTCCCAAGCTCTGGAAGTCCCTTCCTAGGGAGGCCAGGATGGCTCCATCCCTGCTGTCCTTCTGGTGGCAGGTAAAGACGTTTTTATGCTGCCAGGCTTTCACATGACATGGATGCTGTTTTGTTTTTGTTTTAAAGAGTTTTGAACTTTAAATTTTAATAATGTTTTTAGCTGTTTGAATTGTTTAATTTTTTTTAAACTTTGTATTTTTAATGTTTTATACTGTTTTAACTTGGACTGTTTTAGATTTGTTAGCTGTCTTGAGTCCCTGTACTGGGAGGATATAAATAAACACAACAACAACACAACTAAATGCAAAGAAGCTTCTTAGGCTCCTTGCAGGTCCCCGGCTGTTGTTGGACTACAACTCCCACCACTATTAACATGGCAGAGGGAAAGCATAATGGAGACTACAGTACATAACAGTCGTCGTGGGCATAAAAATAACTGGGACCACCCCTTGTAATTAGAGACAACATTCGGAATGTGCAACTGGAAGGAAGGAAAGGATGCACAAAGATCAGCTTCCCATCTCTCTTCCATAATCATGACAAAAATAGTCATACATCTGACTTCTTCTGAGAACTAACAGAATTCTGCACAAAAGACAGGCACCAAGTGAGGTGCCTCGGGCAAATGATTTTGAGTGTCACAAGAGGGCAAGAAATGTGTCATTTATCTAGGTATTTTTACTATTGGGAAGGGAGAAGTGCTTGGGTGAATTTTTGCTCATTTTCCAAAATAACTTGGCTGGGCTTTGGGTGCTATGTGCTCTGAGTTGGGTGAGTAAAAGGTTGTCATTTTCTGCTGAGCCTACTTGGGCTGGCCTTGAGAAGAGATACTAGAAATAGGTCCAGTTATAGGCTTGTTACCTTCCTGTGCTTTTGGGCAGAGCTGTTTAATTTAGCTGAAAGAAAGGCAGAAGTAGCATTTGTGTACTTTTCCTTGCGAGGGGGAAGTCATAATAACAAGTAAAGAAAGCAAAATTAAATTGCAGAGACCACCTTAATATAGGATTATGCCTCTTAGATGTAGGCTTTGTTTGCTCACAGCCAGGGAAGGCAAGGGAGGCCACATCTTTGGTCATTAGGCAATTTTATCTTGACCACAAAATAGCAAAACTAACAACCGAGTTAAGTCACAACTATAGGCAGGAGTTTAGATAATGAGCACAGCGCTGCAAATGCTTCAAAAACAATGTTTTTTCCTGGTGTGCTGATATGGCACTGCTGATCTCCAAATGCGCAACTTGCTTGCCATTAGCTGGAAGCCAGAGAACCTCCATGAAAGGACCCAGGGATGGAAGGTGATGGCACTGTCTTTGACAGTCCTTCATGCCCAGCAAAAAGAAAAAGTAAAAACGAAGAAGGGGAAACTTGTATAGGAAGTATCTGAGAAACAGGCAGGTAGCTTTGCCTTCAGAACACTCCTAGAAAAAGAAGCTGCATCTTTTGCTCTGTGTGTAGTGTGGTTGACAATCACTATGGTGAGGTCTGAAATGTTGGATGTAAAGGTGTGCAATTCAGCTTGCACTAAAGATGCATGTGATGGGAGAGCTCTGTTTTCTTAGACTCATCTATACCTGTTCAGACCTTCCTTCCCATCCTAGACCAATAATCTTAGTGAAGTTGATATGACTTTCTTCCTCCCTAAGTCCAAAGGCATCTCCATAGAGGAGAGAGATCACTGTTTCTACCAGAGAGGCTGGGGGCAAGCATGGCTCCGGCATCTCCACCTTAGTCAGATAAAACTAGGGATTCCTATGTGCTTTGTTTTCATAATGTATTTTTGTCATGCGCTGCCGAACTTCAGTTCAGGAACATAAGCCTCAGCGAAGTCAGCTTTATTTAGGAACAGAGATGATTGAATAATTTTTTTGTTACACAGTATAATAAAAGCACTTAGCAATTAAAATATTTCTGGAGCTGACACCCCATTTGCCTTTGAATAAAAACATTCTTTTCCCCAGGACCACCCCTCCTTTCCTCTCCTACCAAGCATTCCCACAGAACTGACCTTGATGCTCACAACACATATTTCTTCCCTCCACATCTGTTCTTTAATCGGCTCCAAGGAGGATAAACAATACAGTATTTCCATCCATCAATGGTACAAGGGTAGGCAACCTTTCCCCTTTAAGGGCCAAGGGACTTCAACTCCCAGAATCCCAGGAGCTATTGGCCAACATGGGACTATTGGCCAACATGGCTGAGGCTTCTGGGAGCTGAAGTCCCTTGGCCCTTAAAGGGAAAAGGTTGCCTACCCCTGAGCATATCCCATCATCCAGAATTACAAAATATATACAGAATATATGATTAACAAGCATGGAAGGAACTATGATCCTGACAATTTCTTACAATAAAAAATAGCTTTGTACTCTGAAGAGTGTCAGTGTGGTTGCCCTCCAGGATAAAAAGTGTGCTCCCCAGGCATCCTGATATTTCACATTGCTAAATGCTTATACTCTGAGATGAATCAGGGACCGGAATCAACAGTGGATGACTTACAAGAAGCAGATTCCTGCTGAGCTATTGAAACTTTACCTGTTTTAGAGCATTGCAATACAGTATAACCCCCATATCCACAGGGGATATGTTCCAACAAACTCACACACTCTGGTGGATATCTGAAATTACAGATGATAGGGACTCCTGTTTTCTTTTAGATGAACAACTGGCCCAAGCATGCCATAGAACTGCACCGGAGGACCTAGAAATGCCTAGATAGTATTTCTTTAAGCATTTCTAGGTCTTCCACCATGATTTTATGGCATACTTGTGCTGGAAGTTGACCATAGATTCACGTGGAGGACCTAGAAATGCCTAGAGAGAACACATTTTTTCAGGTGGGTAACTGAATCCACAGATAATGAATTTGTGGATACAGGAGTTGTACTGTACTTTTAAATAAATTATTGTTTCACAGGATTAGGCTATGCCTACATAGCATTTCTCTGGCTGTTCCTGAAAGCAAAGCATAGTAACAACTCCTTTTCAGGTTTACTACTGTGAAAGATTATAGTTCCTGAAGCACAAAGGATTCCTCCACTTGTTTTTGTCTTTGTGGATCACTCTTGAAAAATACCTGGTAGACCTCACTTAAAATGTCTTTCACAAAACAAAGTAATAGGTAGATTAAAAGCTTTTCCACACTACACAATTATAGCACTATGATTAAATTGTATTACACTATGATTCAACTTTAACTCCCATGGCAACATCCTGTGGAAACCTGGGATCTGCAGTTTAGAAGCAGGTCTTTAAAATTCTCTGCCAGGGAGCTCTAGTTGCCTCACCAAACTACAAATGCCAGGATTTCTCAGGTTGTAGGACAATGGGTTGTACTGGAACTTACTACTGCATATCATTTAATTGCTGACTGTCCTTTAAAGTACTGTGCTGCACATTGGCAAAAGCTACAAATCTTGAGTCTTACAAGCACCCTGTTCCTAGCTCTAATCATCCAGTACCAATATTTGCTCCTCCGTCATAACCCAACTACTTTTCATGAGAAAATATACAGTGACATTTTGTTTGTATATCTGCAGTTTT
Organism: Phrynosoma platyrhinos; assembly: GCA_020142125.1. Taxonomy (NCBI): domain Eukaryota; kingdom Metazoa; phylum Chordata; class Lepidosauria; order Squamata; family Phrynosomatidae; genus Phrynosoma; species Phrynosoma platyrhinos. The sequence continues at coordinate 242,875,593 of CM034703.1, forward strand.
ATTATTTTGTTTCCTAATGATCTCTAACATGCAGTCTCCCTTTTTGCCAGCCACTGAATACTAGATTGTTTTCATCAAGCTATCCACAAATGAGAAGAAATATACTTTATTGGTAGATTGCCGAGCTGGGTTGTGGGAGATCCAAATTTGAGTCCTCGCTGAACTGTGAAACTCATTGGGTAATCTAGTGAAACAGACGTGCTTCCTCATCCCTCTCTCCTAAGCAAGGACTGTGGATTCAAGTCCCCACTGGAGTTCAGTTTAAACCACTTTTTATAACCAGATGATTGCAACTTTTTGTGGAGCCATAGTTTTTTCCCCTTGGACTTGTACTGCACAGCAGGTGGAGAAACTAGCCTCTCCTCTTTTAATGCCTGTGCCTTATGTTTCCTGAACATATTGTTTTCATCACGTACACATCACCTTTACAGTAAACAATACAGGGACTTCTTGAAAAATTTAATGTGCCTAAGAAGGGAGCAGAATTCAAAGATACAGAAGTGTTTGTCTGGAATATCAGAATGCAGAAGGATCTTGTCGCACCTTTGAGACTGAGAGAAAAGAAGTTGTAGCATAAGTCTTCTAGGAGTTTATCACATGGAGGAAATTGGGAGTTTAAACAATGATTAACCCATGAAAATTGTGCAATTGACATTAAAACATGCTTAAAATGACATTAATGCAAGTCCCATTATCCCGTGAAGAACCAGGGAATAACCAGGCAAGAAACGGCAAAATGTCATTCATGGGAAAATTCCATGAATGAGTTACTGTTGTTTCTTACCTGGTTCTTCACGGGATAATGACACTTTAATCATGTTTTGTCTCTACATCGTGTGAAAACCATTTGTGCAATTGCATGCAATTGCGGATTAATCACAGATTATTTATGGGATAATAGCACTTTGCACATGATGTCGTGTGAAAACCATTTACACAATTTCAGATTAATCACAGGTTAATCACCATTCATACTCCCGATTTCCCCCCGTGTGACAAACTCCATAGACTTGGCCTACTTCCTCAGATGCATGGAGAGAACTAGTGCCGAGGAACAAACTGTACAAATAGCCAAATAAATGCAAAACCTGCATGTACAGTGATGAGGTGACAAGTTTAGTTTTAACAATGGTTGCTGAAGCAGCTTCATTTATATACCACTTCATATCGTGCTATGGGATGTCTAAGCGGTTTACAACTGTAAGCTCATTGCCCCCCAACAGCTGGGCATTTTAGCGACCTTGGAAGGATGCAGGCCTGAGTCTAGCCTGAAACTATTTTGTTGAGAGACAAAGGTAGGAGGAAAGATGTTTCCTAAGCACAAGGTGGGTGGATGAATAGTGGAGGGAGTTTTGGAATGTGGTGTGCGCTGGCTGAAAACCAGAAAGAAGATGATAAAACTGGCCAAGAGCATCCTCATCAGGCTGGGGTGTTAACTAATGTTATAATACGTGTTGTGTGCCAGGAAACCATTGTCTCTGTTCAACTCAAGTGTTGATGGACTGGAATTTGTGGATAAATTCCAGTTCAGCTGTTTCTCTTCCCAATCTTCCTTTGTAGTTTCTTTGTTCAAGGTCGGCTGTACTGAGGTCTGACACAGAATGCCCAGGAAGACTGAAGTGTTCTTCAATTGGATTTTGTGTATTCCCATTGCTAATATCTGATCTATGCCTATTCTGTTTGCCCAGTGTAGTGTGCTGAAGGGCATTGTTGACTGAGGAAGGCATGTATCACATTGAGGATGAACAAGTAAAAGCAGTTCCAATATTCTGGGTGATCTGACTAGGTCCTGAGATGACATTTACTGAACAGATGTGTAGGCAGAGTTGGCATTTGGGTTCGTGGCAAGATCATGTACCTGTCTCCCCATCTGCATCATGTTCCTCCTGTAGAGATACTTGGACACGCAAAAAGTATTTTTGACCAATGCATTCCAATGGATAGGAAGAACAGATGGGAAGACTTTAGATGAGAAAGAGAAGGGTTTCACATGCAGGGAATTCTGTTGTATCTAAACTCTAATTGCTCTAACAGCAAGAGAGAGGGTGAGAGAGAATGAGGTGTTGGTACATACTGTGAATATTTATTCTTGGATAGAGGGAGCAATCCACTGCCTGGTCGGCTAGCATGCTGAAAAAACCCAGTGTGTTGTAGGATTGCTCCTTCCGTCTATCCAGAGAATGCTGGAATTTTTCAACACTCTTCTAATCTGGGAAGAGGAATCTTCTTGGCCACTTCTCTGCTCTTCCTTGCCACATTATTTCCTTCAGTCTAGGCAGTTCTTTAGCAAAACTGGAGGTGTTCTTCACAACTGAACATGTCTGCTGAAACATGTTGAAATGCTCTCTCTCTCTCTCTCTCTTTTTTTTTTTTTTGTGGTGTAGGAACCTATTCCTATTCTCTCCATGTTTTCTGCCTCTGGCACCAAACTTTCTGTGAAGGAATTAATGTTCAAGAACTCATCTACTTCATCAGCAGAGGTACACTTGTACACCCTTCACTGTTTTTCCTACAGAGATTGATCCAGAGATAATTGTACCTTACTGCATCTCCCCTTCCTACCAACTTTGTTAAGCCAGCTATATCTATCTGATTATCATCATTTTGACAGTGTGAGAATGTGCATCTCCCCCCTTTCTGGAAGATGTTCTAAGCAATCAGGCAAATAGGCTTATTTTAATTTGTCTGCAGATTCCTTACCTGTCAAGTGATTATGCAAGTCTCACCAACATTACCTTGGGATTTCTCAGGCAGTGAATTTCTCACAAAGACAAAACTCATTAAACAACGTTAAACAAACTCAGCTTATATTTTAAATAACTTTTTATTGAAATGTCTTACATTAGCAAACCCTAACTTAAAGGTATACACTATTAATGTATCAGTATATACCACACAGCTACAATACAGTAGTACAGTTACATCAAAATACGTAGACTAAGAATTTTTTGTGGCTGCCAAGCTACAGCTTATCACACAAGTTTGAAAGTTTCGATTGTCAAGAGGGTGGCATCCTGCTCGCACATGCCTTAGATCAGAAACAAGGCAAATAGTCCTTTTCACTTTGCCAGGCCTCTGGTAGCTTATTTGCATTTTTCAGCTCTTGGTTGTTCACACTGGTGTAATTCATAATATGGCAATGAAGAATTCAAATACCCAGGCCCTGCCACTGTATTTGACGCACACAAGCCTTGACATTTTAAAGTCTTGCTTGCCAATATAGTTTTTAAAAAATGAAGACCTTTCTGTTAAAAATTATTCTTACTCCATTTTGTGCATAGTTAGACTTGGTCTGTACTTGGGGATCCTGAGCAGACATATAACCTTTAAGTACACAGCTATCCACTTATTCTTCTATCTGGGCGAACAGTCTGTACTCAAGATTGTAGGTATAAGGGCTGAAATTGTGATTCAGCACACCCTTAAAATGGGTGCTTCAATCAGCAGTTTGCATTTGTAACAGAATGCCCATGCAAATTTGTTCTACTGATAGCTAACAAACTTAAGGATTGCACACATAGCCCTTAAATGGCACAAAAAAGGGCATCTATCTGATAGCCATTTCTTTCAATACAAAGTTGACCAAAGAACTGAGATACCACTAGCTTTGTACACTTCTGAAAAGTTTTTTTTTCCTGACAAATAAGGCTTAGTGTGGTGATTTTATCACCACAGTGAACAATGTACAGATGCAGAAGAGATGGGAAAGGATGACTAATGTTTAATTCTGGTGGTGGCATTTCCCCTCAAATCTAACAATGTTCATTTCCACAAATATCCAGAGACTGCCACCTCTTTCCCCATCTCCACTCTTCCTGGCAAGGCTCGTGTGGTTTTAGTTGCTGCATGACAGGAAGGAACTCAACAAGTATAGCTTTCTCCTCTTGCTGCAATTTACACCAAGATGAGCTATACAAATTGAATTTGATCTAGTGTACCACTTTTAAATGTGCAGGAGCTCTGTCAGGAAAAAAAAAAGATGGCAAACCTTCATATACAGATAGGCCCAAGTGTGAGGGTTTTTCATGCTGAAATAACCATTATTATTCTTTTACCAATCACTGTATCTGAAACAGCACAGCCTAACTAGCACAGAGCAAGCCTTTTTCACTTCTGTTCCCATAACCAAAACCACCTTCTTTACCTTGGAAAGGAGACAGTCAACGCCATTGCAGATGTGATTTGCTTCTGTACTGGAAAAATAGCAACTCTTTTTACCAAGCTACGGAGCTGGGCAAGTGACAGCTATTTTACATGTGCTTTTTGTTACTGCAGATCAACCTCATGTTAACGAATGTGATAGCTAGGTGTTTCTGAGTTTCTTATATCCTTGTTAGCAATGCTGAAATTACAGGCAGTCAGGGAAGGCCTCTCTTCCACATAGCTACCATTTCTGGAAGGCTATAGGTCAGTCAGGTTTGCACAACATACGGCCAGGGGGCCACACTGGCCTCCCAAAGGATTTCAGGCAGCCCACGAGGATGTGGAACAACTTCAAGGGTCCTCCGCTGCTAAGCTTTCTCCCAAGGAGAAGGGCAGGCAGAGGAGTAGGGCAGGCAAATGCTTGCCCTGCAAGGATCCTCCACTGCCCCACTTTCTCTGAAGGAGAAGGCTGGGCAGTGGAGGAAGAAGATGGGTGAACACTCGCCCTGCAAGGCTCCTCCGCTGCTCAGTCTTTTCCCAAGGAGAAGGCTGGGTGGAGAAGGAGGGTAGGCAAATGCTTGCCTACAAGTCTCCTCCTCCGTCTGGGTGGTTGCAGAGGATGAGGATGGGCAAACACTGCCCTGCAAATCTTCTCTGCTGCTCAGCTTTCTCCCAAGGAGAATGGGTGGAGGAAGATGGGCAAACATTCGGCCTACGAGGTTCCTCCTCCACCTGGCTTTCTCCTGAGGCCAGGCAGTGGAGGAGGAAGGTGGCAAACATTCGCCCCTCAAGGCCCCTCCATCACTTGGTCTTCTCCTGAGGAGAGGTCCAGGCAGAAGAGGAGGACAGACAAGGCTCCTCTGCCACTTGGCTTTCTCCTGAGAGGGCCAGACAGAGGTGGACAATGATGGAATTAATATTATTAATTATTATTAATTAATAAATATTTAATTAAAACCTATCTGCAGCCCTAAGAAGTTTAGCCTATTTTAATTTTGGCCCCTACCTATGGCCTAGTTGTGCAGACCTGCTATAGGCAATCCCATTATTTAACTTAAAACTGGGAGGAATCAGAAGTTGGAAGTTCGTATTTCATTATAACCCCTCTCCTCAGCAAATAATCTGAGCACTGGTCCTCAAGGCAATAAAAACATGTGATTTTAGCAATTTCTAGCTGTTAGCTATTGCTAAGATTCAATTATTTACAAGGTTGGCAATTTTAAGAAGAAAAGTCATTGACTCTTACAATAGTGTAGACATCTTGGAATCGCTGGCACTACACCAATTTAGTAAGTCAGCAAACCATCTCCTTAAAGTGATAATCCACGGTATTCTGTTGTCTGAATGCATCAAAAACAATAAGTTAAAGAGCTACAAGGATAGCTGAGCAAGCATAATTGAAAAAACACTGAAAGAATAAGAGGAAAGGGAGACGATAATCAGAGTCACTTCACAAAAACAGATCACAAAGCTTCATCCAACATGATCCAGCACTACAGAATGCCTGATACCTATATGGGAAATTTTGGGCAAATGGAGCAAACAAGCTGTGATTCTCAGGACAAGTGGACAGACATGTAAGCATTTACGTAGCACTATCCATGCAAGAAGCTTGCTATTCATAAATATCAATGAAAGTCTCACACAATTCCTGTGAGGTAGGAAACGGAGGCATTGAACAATCAGATGTTCCAGATGATGGAATTGAGTATTTTGTGTTCAAAAACTTACAGTTTCCAGTCTGGTGTGGGTAAGTCACACACCAGGTCATTTTCCTTTGTTTTGCTGAACTGACAGGAAAGTGAGCTAAAAGCCCTTCCTATAGCAAATGCATTAGTAATAGCAATACATTTCATGCATTCTGCTATTTTTGCCCATTTCAGAACACAATAAAGTCTGGGCTTGCATACTGCTAGTTTACTGCAGGTTACTTTTTATTACTACTGAAGTTCTCTTTGCACTCTAAACTAAGATTATCAGGAAACCTAGGCTGTTAAAAGCTGTATGACATAAACAAATGCAGTTTTGTTCCATCACTGCATCTATATTTCAGAATGAGGTTTACAAATTGAGTAGCAACCAAAGTGAAATTCAAGTTTACTGTTCTGAAAAGTGGGGCAACTATTTCTGCTAAGATGGATAATTCAAAAATATGTGACCTTCTGGATGACTCCTGCATAGAGTTGTAAATGTGTCTCAAATGATTGAGACACGTATACTCTCTTGTCTTTCCTGCAAATACCTTTGTTTTCTAGCTGGCACAAATGTGTGATAGCCTACTCAAGTCATCTTTTTCTCAGGATCACATTTTTGATCATTGTCATTCTGTGTGCAACAGTTCAAGTCTGCAATTCCAATTGGTGCAGTTTCATTATGGCTAGAATATACACTTGTGAATGCATCTATCCACTGTAATAAATAATAACAATCCAAGAAGGGGTAAAACCCTTTCCATCCAAATCCTGGGAATGACAAAAGGGCAGGCAAACCTGCTTCTGTTAGCGTTTTACTTCAAAGTACCATTGAAAATAATTGGGGAGAAGGCAAAGCGCATTGCAGAAGTCCCACTCTCAATTCCTGGTATCACTAGGTAGGGCTAAGAAAGAATCCTGCCTAAAACCTTGGAAAGTAGCTGCCAGTTGGTTTCAACAGGGGCCTATGGTCTGACTTAGTAAAAGGCAGCTTTCTACATATCTAGCAACACAACCAAACCGCTCTCTTGTTCACTGTGAAGTTCTGTATGGAAAGACTATGCCCTGTCCCTTTAGCATATGGGTATCTCATAGGGAAAAGGCTGATTAAACCAAATTATTTATTTATTTGGAGTACATATTGGTCAGTGGAGGCAAGTCTCAGTGTAGAAAGGGCCAAAAGCAGAGTCTTAATGGAGTGGGAAAGTCCACTGCTTTGTTTTCAATATGAAGACTTATTATAAAATATGATTGTATTTTCCGAGAACACTGAAGTTAGGATTTTAATCTGCAGAGACAGCAAGCAAACAAATTATTGGGAATCAGTGTCCTGTTCCTGTCCACTAGATGGCACTGCAAACAACATAAAATTATGGTAGACCATGATGCCTAGTCATTCCTTTCTTCATTCTCTAAATTCAGACAGCAATAAAAATGCAGCCTTGCTGCACCAATACATCTTTCTGTGTTCATGCATGTTTCAAAGAAGCAGATATCTTCTTTGATCTCCTTTTTTACCTTTTGATATAAATTCAGCCATGACTATTATGAGAAACAGAATAGTGTGTGTTAGTAGAGTGTATGTGGGATGCAGGGCAGGAGAGAACAAGTAGAGTTCAGGACAAGATGTCTTGGAAGTGAACATAACATTTTTTAAATTTAACAGGAACCATAATAGTAGTAAGTAGTAGGCAACAGTGGAGCAATCTACTAAAGGCATCTCACTCACTGAGTATTTTTTTTAAAAAATAGTGGGGTTACATTTATATTATCAGTGGAATGTTATTCAATATGATGGTTATTGTGTGCCTTCAAATTGTTTCCAACTCATGGCAACACTATCATAGAGTTTTCTTGGCAAGATTTGTTCAAGGAGCAGGGTTGCCTTTGCCTCTCTCTGAGGCTGAGAGAGTGTGACTTGCCTAAGGTCACCAAGCTAGTTTGCATGGCCAAATGGGGATTTGAATCCTGGTCTCCAGAGGTCTAGTCCTTATGAGTGTGTTTATGTGCCTTCAAGTCCTTATGGGTACATTGATGGCCTAGATGCCTTAAGATCATCCAGCTCTAAAATGGTATAATGCAAAAGGCATTACCAGCTGACAAACTCATGACTGCATCATGACCAATAAAAGCACAGCTGTGGATGGAAGAACAAGTAAGTCTTGACTGAGCAAGGTCCACAGACTGAGAAAAATACTGCATCAATTAAAATGGGATGAAACTTATTTTAACTCTTCCCCTCAAATGTTTCTCCTCAGATATTAACTCTTCACCTCAAACCATTTGAATTAGCCAATGATTATATTTAGTTTAGGAAAGACAGACTCAACAGTCTTCTTCTTCTTTTGCACAACAAAAACATTTGGGGAGGGGGGCACTTGATGTAGTGCTAGTATGAATTTTGTTTGTAAACAGAACTGCTAGGATTCTTTAGGGGTAAGCCTGGCGGTAGAAATGGTGTAAATTTTTACATTTGTTTAGCTATGCCCATGTTTGCAGCTCCTCTCTGCTTAAGACTCCTACATGCTATGTAAACAAAATGTTTGTCCAAAGTTACTTGCCTCCTTCAGTTCTTTCCCCACTCCTTTGGGACAACTGGCTACTTCTGCACAGAGTGAGATGGATGCTTCTGATTTACAAACTAATTACTATCAGGAGCTCTTTATGGAGGGCCTCCTACAAATAAATGATTTCAATATGAATAAAGCATAGCACTTAATGTCTGAACTGAACTATTCCTCTGCAGTCTTGGGTGTACTTAGGAAGGGCACAAAGACAACTGCAGCAATGCAGAAAGTAAGCAGTCACTCCACCCTGCATTTTGTGTATAGTTTCTATTCTTTTTCACACTACTCACATTTCTCATTGTTATATATTTATTGCATTATCTTAGGGCTGCTTAGTCTTAAGTGCACAGGTCCCCCTCCTAGATCAGACCTAAAACTGGTTCTCTTCCTATAAACCAACCCTTGACACTTTAGAAACAGGCCAACAGAAACCCAAATCTCATTCATACACTTCTCCAGGCCAATGTTACTTCTGACTGGTGGAGAAAGGTCATATTCCTTTCTTCCCCATGGTACATCCCAATAGAAAGCTCATTTATGAAGCAATCGTAGAAAATGATTCCAGGAACAGGTTGTGGACCTGGGTCCCTGCACATGGTGTGTTTGAGCTGGGATGAGGAGGAAGAGTAGAAATTTGTTCCTCCAACACACACCCTTTAGCCTGGTAAGTGTGTGAACCAGTGTATCTTGCCATAAAGTCCCCATATAGTCTACCTTCAGAGTTCCCTACAGCTATGATGCTAAATCCTGTAATAATGACAAGGAGGGACAATGAACTGAGCCAGTTTTATTATAATATCTGCAGCAGGATTGGGGAACATGTGGCCTTCCAGTGGTTGCGTGACTGCAATTTCCATCATAACTCACTATTGGCGATGTTAGCAGGGGCTGACGGATATTACAGTCCAACCCTGCTCTCTATATTTGTAGTGTAGGAAAATGCAATATTTAGGGAATTCTGTAATAAAATATTATGTCTGCTACAATATTATTTTCAATTATTATGTATATATGCTGGGATAACATTTGGCAAGAGGGTATACATTTAACTTATCTTTCAAATGAACGTAACATCTTTTGGAGCACAATATCACCAGAAACAGAAACACACAAGGAGGCATATACTGCCTACAAAAAAGTGACCGTTTCCAGGTACCCATAAAATGCTTACTGCCCACAAAGCAGTAGATCTGGACAGTCTCTGTTGTTGGCCAAGACTAACTTGTTGAAAATACCAAGTTCATGCAATGCTACCTATTAAGATACATGGACAAGGGCATTTCTCAGACTCTGGCCATAGTTAAGAAACACATCATCATTTTGTGTGTCTTATTTTTTTCCTTTTCTTATATGGGCAATCTCTTTATAGAAAAACAAGTTATGGCAATTTGCTAAATGTTTGGTATATGTTTTAAGCATGCAAACTGAATAGTCATCTCATGTTGTTTAAGCCTCCTTTAAAAAATTAAGCACTTTTTTCTGCTTGAAAGGTAGCAAACAAGGAAATGTAGAGTTTTAAATCTTTAGCTTTTCAACAGTTTTCTTTCTAACTCTTTTATTTTAGAATACTGAGATAATTAAACATAACCAGTGGGTCACCCGTGGGCTGCTAAGTCCATCCATTCCAATTCTGAGAACGAATTAGTGTGCGCTCTCATCCTAGGCCAACTTGTTTTCAGATATCTTGATACTGAAAATGCTATTGCAGGTAGAAGAAATGAATGAATGATACTTTCATGGTACAAATTAGGATTTGCCTCTAAATATAAGCTACCGCCATTTGTTCACACAGAGTAACGGTACATATCAACTGCTAATTACTGAATCATGCTCTCCCTAGAATATTTAAAGCAACATGTAAAACCTGGGATGATGGATGAAATACAGAAGAAAGAAGACCAGTCTTAATGATATCAAGATAGGCATAATTTAGGTATAAGAATCAAAACATTTCTCCCAAAGATATTTCTTTTCAGTAACAGTGGTGCCCAGTGGTGTCTTTGTCATTGTAGTAGTGAATCCATCCTAGGGGCTGTCTGTAAAGGAGGAGTCTCTGGTGCTGAACCCTATCCTCAAAATAGATTGAGGTAGATACTAAGGTTTTTTTTTTCTTTTTCAAAACAGCACTAAAATGCATACGTTACATTAAAGCAAAATTTAAGTACACAGAATTGAGTTGAAGGAACTTCTGAATGCTTTCATTGTTATAATAGAACAGAGAATGTTCTAGGTAAACCTACCCCAACCTAGGGCCCTCCAAATGCTTTGAACTACATTTCCCATCAGCCACAGCAACATTAGCAATAGTTAGAAATGATGGATAGTCCAGAATGTCTGGAGGACACCAGGCTGGTCTAGGTTTATACAATTATATCCCCATGAGCCAACGTATGGTGAACTGACTCTAATAATGCAAAACAACTCTTAAGACAGAGGAAGATGAGTTTGTGATTAACTGCAGTCAGTAAATGTTTCTATGTCGTATATTAAGTGCTTCCATTATAATCTGTTTAAGACACTACTGCCAATGCTTCAAACACCAAATGAAAATACTGGGGATGGGGACTGACTACAACCCACTGCAACTGAAATGTCCCTCCTTATGTCAGCAGTAAAACAAAACCTTTGCATGCAGAAAATTCCAAGTTCAGTCTCCAGCAGCTTCAAGTAAAAGGATACCAGAGATACCAAAGCTGGGAAAGCCCCCCTTGCATGTGATTCTAAAATACAGAATATGGCAGTGGCTCTATTGGAATTGTGTGGCTCTCCAGATGCTAGGCTGCAACTCTCAGCATTCTTTACCATTCACTTTGTTGTCTTGGGGTTGCTGGGACTTGCCATCCAATACCTTCTGGATGACTTCACAATTGTCACCACTGTGGCAGAAGAACCAATGGATTGACTCAGTGTCAGCACCAACAGAGTTCAGACCTCTGCCTGATTTAGAGAGAAAAAGTCCCCCCCCCCAGCAAACAATAATCCTGACCTAAAATGGCTAAAAACTAGGAATTGCCTTATTTATTTCTAGAGAGTGATTCCAGCTTGAAAAATTAAGTGGGCACTGGAGACAGGAAATCATGCTGAAAACTGTAGATTTTGTAAGAACAGTGCTCTGATGTTTGTTGAAACATGTCTATATTACAATTCACTCACTAAACACCCTTCACATGAATTGCTACCCTCTAAAGTTTATAGAGTCAAGTTCAAATGCAAAATAAGTTAGGTACAATTGAGACCTACTAATGGTTGATTTAAAATGGAATTTAAGAAGTAAATTTTCTCTGCATTTTCACATGGGAAGTATATTTTACTTCCAGTTAACATTTTCTCAGGGTCTATCCAATGAATATCCTTTGATCCTGTGGACTACCCATCTCATCCCACCATCACCCAGCTCTCCAAGTTAAATAATATTTAAAATCCTATTATTGGAATGGTGCAATTAGCACCTTAAAATTTTAAAATTAACCATAACTAGTTAATTTTGTAAAAAAATCTATTTACCAATAAACAGTGTGAGGGATAATTGCAAATATATTGTTAATAAGGGTGAAGGGAAGAGGTCTGAACATGATTTAGTTTTTTTTTTTTCTTATCAAAGTTCTAGTAATAATTTTTCCATGAGTGCACTTTGCATAAGAGGACACCACTTTCTATTCAACAACTGTACATATATATTGGCAGTTTGCACAATGAAAAATGAGTGCTGGATTTGTGTATGTGTCCATTCAAGTAATATCACTGTAATCTTGTATGTGTACTATCAATCTTCTCCCTCAGACCTCTAAATTTAATTCATAACAATTCAAGACTGTGCTTTAAAAATATTTTGTTTAGAATTTCTCATGGTTAGTGGTTAATATTAAAACTTACCTGGCCCAAATAAGAAACAAACTGTTGCCAGTGGTCAGTCCCTCAGCTCTGTATCATCCCATCAAGAATGATCAGACACAATACGGCCATCACAGCAACACAGACCAAGCAATCCTATTGACATCCCCCATCCCCTTAGCTTCATAGAGCTAGTTTCAAGTCTTTGCATCAAAGTTTCACTACATTCCAGGGCAAAAGAGATCTTGTTTATGTAGGAAACAACATTCCAGTTTCTGTAAATTTCTAGTATCTTAGGAAAAAACAAGGTGCTTTCCATCTGTCTGCTTACAGCTTAAGCTGTCTGGATGCACCCAACAACATTCCTTACCTTTTCTTTTGACTTTCAGGTTCTTCAGGAACCAAGATTGAGAAGAAGTAGCTTGTGTTCATACTACAAGTGTACAATTTCTATCTCTACAGAGCTCAGATTTGCAATGGGGGGAAATGACATTTGTCAGTTAGTAATGTTTCATGGTAGCATCCTCAGTAGGAAAACCTACTTCAGAAACACAATTCTACAGTCCATATCTGAAGGTTATCATTATTATTTTTTGCTTAAGCAACACTGTTGACAGTTTTAAAAAAACATTACTCCTTTACTCTTTTAGCTGTCTGTTTTTGCATCAGAAAGTTTATTTGCTACTGTCCCATTGTAATAAAAATGGATTCACTTGGACATCAAAGCAGTTGCTGCTTTACCTCCTTGCTGCATTCATATCCATATCCTTTGGAACGGGCGCAGCTTCAGAAAAATGTTTGTTGCTTCATAATTAAGAGTTGTCTTAATAAAAACATGTAGGAAGGAAGGCTTCCAATTCTTTCAGCATATAACACCAACATAACTGGCTTCTTAAAAATCAGAGTGAAAAACAACACATCTTTTAAAAACAAGCAATAACCTATTATTATTTTTTTGATTCCTGGATTCTTCATAAGATGTCTTAAATCATCTAAAGGTGAAATACTGGATATATAAATTTCAGCAGCATATTTTAAAGTTAGAGATTCCTTCTGGAGAAGGCTGGAAAAATGGCTGTGTTTTTGTCTTGTTTTTTGCATTCTTTCTAAGCAGGTTTTGTCCATAGTTAGGCTCAGCAACGAAACACAGGAGATCCCCAGAATCTTGTATGGATGTTGCAGGCTGTGATGCTGGCTTGTTCTGCCATCAGCCTGTTAAACAGCAAAGGTGGAACGTTAATATATTTCTCAGAGATCCCTTTGGAATGGAGATGTTCAGTGTAAGAGTAAAGACAGAACAAAGAGTAACTGGAGGGCTTTGGGCAGTCAAACTACCTCCTCCTCCATCAGGCAACTAAGCTGGCAAACACTGCAATTTTTATTAAAAAAGAGAAATATCATGTGCCTACTCAAGAGAGGTGACCGTTGTACAAAATTAAAACTGAGTAGGGTAAACCTCTAGCATACTGACACCATCACGCTAGCACTGCTAATGACAATTATGCCATTTGGCAACCTCCAACAGCCGACTTTTGTGCACACACTTCATCCGTTCACAGATGTCATCCTCAGATATTGCCTCAGCTGAGCTTCACCTTTGCAGCCTGGCAGCCAGGCACATGTTCTGGAAAAGGCAGCTCTTCTTCAGACAAAGGACACCCATGGAAGGAGCACACAACAATAGGAATGAGAAACGGAAAAGGAAAAAGGGAAAGAGAGCAAAGCAAGAAGAATGCAGATCCTCTTCAGGTCTTGTTTTCGTCATACATGTCCAAGACAGGCTCAATGGAAGAGAAGTCATTCTCATAGACCAGGCTCCGAGGAGAGAGAGAATTACGGTGAAAAAAATGCCCACCTATAAAGAAAGAAAAAGCAACCGTCAGAAGAGTCTTATTAGGAACTAGCTTGGAAAAATAAAAAGATCATTTGCTAACAGCCATCCTTAACAGCCCCCCCCCCCCTTCCATTAGTTTATATTCAAATCCAGATCATCATAAAAGTGCAAAAGCATCCTCCCTTTGAAAAGTTAAACCACAATTATTGGGCTACATGAATCATGGGAAGATTAGAAAGGCCAACCTATTTCTTGTCATAGATTATTGCATACAGACACTAGTTAAAATACATATTTGGGCATTTCTTCAGTAGAAATCAAATAAATCATGGTTGATTACTTAAGTATAACTTTTGACTATATAAATTTTAATAACAATTTGAAAGCAATTGTTAATCCAATAATTGGCCCACTAAATCAGGGGTGGGCATGCTCCAGAGATCCCAGGGCTGTAACAGCAATATTTGGCTCCTCCAAATTTCTGTGGGATCACCGTGCCAGTGATGGGTACCATTTGAGGTGATCAGAACTGACAGCACATTATCCTTTTGAACTATTTTGAATTTTTTTTTTTTTTTGGTGGGGATAGTTTCAGGTTAGACATTCCCCTGAAACAGCATAGTTAAGTATTCTAAAACCCCTTGTAGGATATCTTTAGCCAAAACTGGCTATTTTTGCACTGATTTTTTTGGGGTGGGGTGCCGGGAGCTTAGGAGAGTCACTCCTTAAAATGATACTGGACCTTCTGCAAGGGCCACAGGTGACCTGTGGGCAGCAATAATTACCGTCCTTCAATGACTCAGTGGGAACCTGCTAAATCAATACTTACATTAATCCCATTGATTCAGTGGGTCTATTCTAGGTGGGACTAATGAATGGATTTAGGCCATAATGATTCAAATATGCATTTGAAAAAACCCAATAATTATAAATAAAAAGAATACATTCTTTGTTCTTAGATGACAGATTTGATCACCATAGAAGAAATATTCCCCATTCTCACACCAGAGCTTGTCTTAAGACAGTACTTATCCTTGACAGTATTTTAAAATGATTTGTTTAAAAAAGTATTTGTAGTGTGTGTGTGTGTATAATAAAATTTACTAGTCAATCAGGGATACCTGTTAAACAAATTACTAAACATTATCCAGCTGAGGATTTAAAGAACAACATATTTATGGTTTTCCATAAGTTCAGCACCCCATGGAAACAGTTACTGTATATATTCAACTTTAAGTCGAGAAATACATGCCCCCAAAGTGACCAAAAAAACCTGGGTAGACTTATGGGGCAATATGGTAACAGGCTTGCCCTTCGAGCCTCTTCTGCAGCCCGTTTATTTCCTGAAGGGACATCTAGGCTGGGGAGCAAACACTTGTCTCCCTTCCTCTCCCCCATCCTGGTGTCCTGCAAAGGCTGGAGGACACCGGGATTGGGGAAAGGCTGTGGGGCAAACACTTGCCTTCCTTCCTCTCCCCCGTCCCAGTGTCCTCTGAATCACTAGTTGGGCTGCAGAGGAGGAGGGAGAGCGAGTGCTTGCCTCTGAACCTATCTCACAAAGTGACAGCCAGGCTATGGAAGGGAAGGAAGGGTACTGAGACCCACATTTTACCCTCAATTTATCCACCTCAAAATCTCTGTTTTTGGCCCCAAAACCTGCCCTCGACTTATACATGGCATCAATTTATACATAAGTATATATGGTAATTTCAATTTTCAACAGACAGAAATTTTGTTTCCTCCAATAATACAACAGAACAATATTGAGGAAAAGAAAGACTTCAGCCACAAACGCCAATGTCCTTGTTAAAAACATCATCAAACTAGTTCTGAACATCTTATCTGTCCCTCAAGCATTAAGTAGGAATGGAGCCAAGCCAAACTGAATCCCTGGCCATGTTGTGTCTTCCACTTACTTCTGTGAGACAATCATAGGCTATAAGAGCGAGGGTCCAACCTGGTACTATTGTATTTTCAAATGAAGTAGGATTGCTAGTGGATGAGGAGCAAGTATAGCTCTCTTCCTAAGTACCAGTACATACCTTTATTTTCTTCTTTGTAAGAGAATTTGCTAATGATGAAAAGAGGCCTCTCAAAAAGCAGAGGCCTCATTTCTTTCAATCTCAAAACACTGGCTTCATGCCCAAATAGGGATTGATGTTTATTTTAACAGAATGCTGAGTGGGAATAGGGTGCTGATGAAATTGAAAGCCTCTTCACAGCATCAGTTAGGACAGAAATAGTACCAATATATGCTGTGATGCTACATAAATGGCTATACAGTCATCTCTCTTGATTTGTGGGGGATCTGTTCTGGATGCCCCCCATGAATTGGGAAAATTGCAAATATCCAAGCTCCACTGATTTCAATGGTGGCATGTGCCCCTGCACGCTTCCGCACGGGTGTCCCAGACATGGGCATCATTTCCCCCCCCCCACTTGCGATCCACGAAGGACCGAGACTGCGGACTCCAAGTCTGTGAACAGGGACGGACGAAGTGTATTACATAACTCTGAAATTCAACTATTCTGCTCTGCTAATCCCAAATCTATACAATAAAAAGGATGACAAATATCTACACAGTCTCACTCCACTTTGTCCTGTGTTTGTCTCCCAATATTTTCCATGTTCACTTCTTAGTATGTGATAATTAGTTAAATAAGAAATGTGGAGCCAAATTCCACAAGAAATCATTCCTTGTTCTGCCAATAAAATTTGTTGTTGTTGTAACATGCCTTCAAGTAAATTCTGACTTAGGGAGACCCTATCATAAGGTTTTATTGGCAATATTATCTTCAGAAGAGGTTTGCCTTTGCCTGCCGCTTAGTCTGAGTGAGTGTGATTGGCCCAAGTCAACAAGCTGGTTTCCATGGCTGAATGGGTACCTGTTCTCTTTCATCTCCCGGAGACCGAATCCAACAATCAAACCATTCCACTACAAGAGTGTATCGTAAACTTTTAATTATCATCTTTTAAAAAATTGACAAAGTTTGTTTTGATTTGTAGTTGTTAACTTTTCTCTATCTAGTCAGCATCCAGATTTATTCATTTTCCCTAGTGCTTCTTGACCCTCCGAATACCATTACTGTAGAAGTCTGCAGATTATGCCTTAAATCACTCTTCTACTTCATGAATGATATCATTTGTGTTGTCAAATCAGTGACCCTGCAATGGATTTTTCATTTCTAGGAACAAGAAAATGTCACTTGGTGTGAAGTTGGAAGAATAAGGCAGATGTTGCAATATCTCAAAGCCACATGTCCTTGCTCTGTTAACTGCAACATGAGATGAGCGAGCTGATGCATTGTCAGCTAGGAGACGAATGCCTCTAGAGAGCATACCGTGGCATTTCCTTTTCAGACCATCTTGTAACTTGTCCAGAAGATTGCTACAGTTTGTGCCAGTGATGGTTTGTCCTTTGCAAGGTAATCTGTGAGAATGACTCCACAACAGTCCAAAAAATTGGAATCTGCATGCTTCCACTCCATGGTCATGGTTTTGGTTTATGGATCATACTGATAGATCCAAGATTCATCCATGGTTACCAGATGATCAAAAAAAATCCTCTTCATCCTGTTCCAACAGTGTCAACATCTGTCTTGAAAAGCCATGCCGTGTTTGTTTCTGGAAAGGGGTTAGCAAATGTGGAATCCAGTATGCAGACACCTTAGACATGCAGAGTTCATCATGTATAATTTTCCACACACTACAATAACTGAGACCAGTTTCGTTCATGATCATTTGGATTAAACACTCCACTTTCTTCACTGTGGTTGCATCGTCCGTCAGTGATAGTCTTCCAGGTCTTGGCTCCTCTGTGAGGGACATATGACCAGTTTGGAAATTCCTTTTCCACCTCACAATAGTGTCATAAGATGGGCAATCGTTTCCATAAACTACCGTCATCTCATCTTGAATTTGCCGGGCACTATTACCCTTCAAATGCAGGAACTTTATCACGCTGCAAACCTCAATCTTCTGTGTTTTACACTTTAGTCCCTTCTGGCACAACCTGTAACAAAAATAAAGGACACAAAGAGCTGATTTTCTCAACATCATGCACTTAGGGACCAATGATGACATGGACAAAATTTAATCGATATAGCATAATAACTTCCAGGTAATAATTATTACTTTACGATAACCCCTCATACACTGGCTCTTGCCAATAATATAGATAGATATAGAATACATACATATTAAAAAAAAACACAAGCAAGACCTGAATAGGAATAGAATCCACATATTAAACACCAGTAACTACAAAGACTCTTCCATTACGTGTGTACAGAATACACATGTAGATGTGCATGTGAGGCCATGTGTATAGGATATATGTATCTCTCAAAAGATACAGCGGAATGAAAACAGACCATTATTCAACATGCTTATTTAACAGGTTTGAGAATTTGTGTCCCAGCTGAGCTCTTAGCATTCTTAAATAACTCATTAGTACAAATCATTGATCTGCCTGGAGTTAACATCTTTCATCAAGATCAAAGATTTTTTTCTATACACATTTATTTAAAACTTCTACTTAGCTTCTTAAACAACAAGGTCCTGTGCACCATGAGAAAGCTGAGCCAGGAATTAGACATTACAGAAAGAAGAGCAAATACTGAAAACTCCACTGTTTGTGTTTTGCATTATTTTATACTATCTCTGAGGTTGCATTCCCCCCCAAATAGGGTAGAGCTACACAGTTCTATTTTCTTTCATTTAGTACATTGTCTACAATTATTTCCAACTTTGTTACAGGATGAGTCTCTCTTTTGGGTTTTGGAGTTTCCTTTTTGATTTTGGAATATTTGCATATAAATAATGAGATATCTTGGAGATGGGACCCAAACCTAAACATGAAATTCAATTATGTTTCATATGCACCTTATACACATAGCCTGAAGGTAATTTTTACACAATATTTTAAATACTTTTGTGCATGAAACAAAGTTTGTGTTCACTGAACCATCAAATAGCAAAGGTGTCACTATCTCAGTCATCCATGTAGACAATTTTGGATTTTGAAATTTTGGATGAGACTCAACCTGTAATATAAAAACCTGTAATATAAAAACACTGCCTTTATCTACTGTTTTCTAATTGTACTGAAGCTTATGTTTCTCCGAGGAATTGAGATATTTCTGAGCAACAGCTGGATTTTGTATTTTAAAAAATGGGCGGGGACAAATGTTCTTTATCTTTTCATCCCCGGACTCAAAAAGAGTCTTCTGTTAAACTGGAAACCATTACAACACCTGACTATAAATTTTAGGCTGCATCAGTAGAAGTATAGTGTCTAGATCAAGAGAAG
>CM034703.1:242906692-242927891 GCA_020142125.1 Phrynosoma platyrhinos
GTAAGTACCATAAAACAAGAGCACTGTCACACAGAGAAAACTAACTACTTTGTGGAATGCATAAAACAAATGACTGAATTATATACAGTACATGGATATATCTTGAACTGGTTTATCTGCATGCAGTCTGAATCATGCCTATGTGCTGAGTGGGCACTAAGGATCGAGTTGCCTGTTACAAATAGTTCCATGATTATAGGCATTCACATATTTTCCTTTATTGCAAAAGTAGCTCGGTGCTAATAAATACAAGCAGGAACGCAGCCCACAAGGTGACCGTAAAGTTGTCCCTGTTCTTACAAGGCATCCTTTCCTACCCCAATTTTAATCCTCAGCAGTTTCCCTATGCCAATAAAACGCTGAAAGAGAAGAAACTATACTTAATTAAGACTAAAGCATTTAGGCTAAGCGAAAAAGGTAGTGGAGATGGAGAAAACATAGATACCATTATACCGTTTAAAGTATTCCTGTTAGTGCATACAGAATTATTCCTTTATGGACAAACATATTTTGATAAATACTCTTTTCAGTTTTCATGCAAAGATTAGAGCGGTTCACAATGAATATTATCAGAAGCAATTCTCTCTTTTCTTGATGCTTATTTACCTTTTTTGCATATAACAGGTAATTTTATTACAAAACATACTGCACTCTTTGAAAAGTTGATGCAGATCAAAGCAGCTCCCTTTTAATACAGAAAAATTACAGGAGAGAAAAGCAAATAAAATAAAATGCAATAATTCGAATTTTAAAACTTCCTTAATTTCTCTGTGTTGTAAAATTTTATTTTTTAAAAAAACAAACTATATGTGCATAGAATTATAAAATAGTATCTATCCATTTTGGTTACTGTATTACAGTCAAACTCTTTACAAAAACTCTTTGCACTTAGGGGAGTTTCACTCATCTCCAGCATCCTCCTCCTTTCTAAAGTAACTAGAGAAACTGCTCTTAAAGATTAGGGGATATCTAACACAATAGGGGGGGGGGCTGCAATGGGACAGGTGAATGGGAGAATAACTAGAAATCACATGCATACAGGAAAAGATCATTTGAAGTTTTCACTGGATTCCAAAAGTTGAGTGGCAATTGTGCTACTTATAGAGTACTTTTGTGTTCAAGAGTAGTAGTTCAAGTCAAATTCATATGTACAAATTTAATGGAATCAAGCTAAAACATTGCTGAATAACGAGTCTTTTTCATTATTCACGAAACTGCATAACAATAACACTCACTCTCAGAATTTTTTTAATAACTAAAGCTTTATTGATACATTTCTTAATACAAAGTTTTGGCATTAGCAAATTATGAAAATAGAAGGTACTAGGATATTGTATTACATGATCAGTATATGATACATAAAAATATGTAGCTTTCTCTCCAAAGTAGTTGGTAAAATTGACATGATTTCATGATGATCAGATTTTTTTTCAGTACCACTCAGCTCTGTAAGAAGGTGAGAAGAAAATATAAGTAATAATATTTTACTATTAATACTTATTTACAAATGTTAAAAACAATTATTCAGTTATACAGAATATTTTAGCCAATTATCAAGTAAAACAATTATTATTTTCTACATGCTAGTATTTCAAGTGAACAGGAAGAAAGATACAAAGCTATTTTTCTGCAAGTGGCAATGACAGATATTAAGAATCAGAAAAAATGAGGAACAAGTGATTAACCTGTTCCCACATTTTGATTCATTAATGTGGTATGCTTTATATTCTGTGCGAAAGTAGTGAGCTTGTCATGCTTTCTCATCATTCCCACTTGCAGCAAAAACAGCTAAACTACTGACCAAAGATTTGTTTAGTGCAGGAATGGGCCCTCTGGATGCTGTTATACTAAAATAAAATATACTATCCAGAATAATTAATGGTGAGGAATACTGGGAGCTGTAGTTCAACAATATCTGGAGAGCTGCACAAATACCATCCCTGGTTTAGCATGACATATGAGCCCAATCAGAGCCAGAGCACTGGTTTTCCTCCTGCAACAAGCCAGAGGAACAAAATCTAGAACAAACCCTGGATTAGTTCTCTGCCTTACAGGAGGAAGAACAAACCAAGGCACTAGCTGCTGCTGATTTCACATGTCATGGTTTGTTTATGCCCCCATCCCCCACCTTACTGCATATGAAAGCAAGAAGGCACTGGGAGACAGCATATGGTTCATCTTTGGTGAACCAAGGTTCCCAGAGAACCCTGGTTTGTCATAACAACCAAATGCAACAATAGTCAAAACTTTCTAGAAACAATGGCTTGGTTTGAAGACATGTTAAACCAGGGGTGGAAACTAAGATCAGAGGAAATTTTCATGCCAAATACCTGCAGTGGGCTTCACTGTCCCATTTTCAGATCTACAGTGAAACTGCAAGTCTGTTCTGGTTGTAATTTCTGGGTTTTTCATCTGCTTAGAAGGGGTTGGGGTGGGGGGTTGTCAATCCATGCCTGCAGGACTGTAGAACTGGCAATTGACCTTTGAAGGTGGCGTGGGGGGGCATGAAAAATGGGTTGAGCCCACATGCTGTTTGCCACCTATACTTTCTCCACTCTTATGCTACAGGTGGCCTAAGGTCTTCAAGTACTTCTTGCCCCAGTAATAATGAAAACACTACTGAAAGAGTCTGAACCAATGTACTGTGGTTTAGTAACCATGGTATGTTTGAAATAAGCCAGCCTGAAACCATGGATACCAAAGAAATGAGGAAAATAATTGTAGACAATTATCAATTTAATCATGTACAGTGGAAATCATGGTTAACATATGAATTTGTCTGCAACTAGATGTTCCCACACAATTTATCCATTCCAATTTATACAACCAGAAGCTAATCATATACAAATGTTGTGTATATGATAGGAAGAGAGAAATACTAAATAAAGTATTTTTTCCAAAAAAAAAGGTCCTCACTACTGTCTTGTACTTTTTATTCAATAATCTCTTTTGTTTCTAGAATGATATATGCTGTTTATCAACCTTCTTAGAAATCTGAGCAGGCACTTCACATTTCAGCTCACCTTGATGGAAGATACAGTGAGAATAAAGTTAATTAAAGGTGTTGTGCCTATACACACAAGCACATACACACTAAATAAAAAAGGGTAAAAAAACAACAACCAGACATGCCAGAAGTCAAAGATAATTTGAATGCATTAAAATATTTTCCTTTGAAAAACCTATCTTCAGACCGCTATGTATGACCGCTATGTTATACTGGAGTCAACACAGCAATGAGGGACTAGGGCTTTTTGGATGTTTTTCAGATCTCACCCCTTTTAGTTCTACAAGTCAGATCTTTGTAATGCTATCATGAACACCAACACTATGAACATTTACTTACTCATCAGCATTTAAGCTAGCTGTGGCTTTGATGATCATGTAGCAGAGTGTCAGGGCACTCAAGAGGCCAAAGCTGGCAATAATAAACCATTCTTCTGTTGACAAAGGAAAGGGAGGAAATCACTTGTGGAAGAAGGCTTATGTCAGATCGATGGTAACACTGACCTCAAAGATCGAAAGCAGTCAAGAGAGGCACCAGGAAGTGAAACTCCAGAAGAAAGCAGAAGGTTAGCCACAGAAGGTACTGAATGGAAAAGGCCAGCAAAGAAGTTATGGAAAAAGTGAGAAAAATAGGCATGATACAATAATACTAAAAAGAAGAGCATGTAATATGCAAAATAAAGAAAGTATAAGCAAAAAATTTACCTGCAATTAAAGAGTGTCAAGACTGAGCATCTCCAAAAGAGGCCTATATTTAAGGGTCTATGATATGAATGCTCACATCCAATGTATACATAGGTTTCATAGAAATGTTTCAACATTAACTCTCCTTTATTCAAAAGGGAAGTGGATAAAGTTGTTTAAAAATCACATTTCATTGGGTGTGGAATTAGTAATAACACACAATTAGTCTACGATTAAGTTAAAAATCAGTAAAACTTAACTTAGAAACGTTTATTTGTCCACTGTTTTTAGCTAAGTGATGCATTCTTAGATTTTAATTTTTCTGTGTAATGTACAAAAGACTGAGATAAATCTGAAAAGCTTTCACATGGCAGTATTTGAAATGCTACATAGGTTTTTGTCCTTTATCATGACCTTCACTTTTGAGTGGCCAAAAAAGGAAGAGGATTGAGGTTAAGTTAATGTACTTGCTTTTAAAATGTGAGTGTAAAATGTATTTGTTGACAACATTTTTTGAACATACTGACATTTAATTCAGGTACAGTAAACAAACCTTGCATGCCCAGGCAAATAAAAGAAAGTTACCAACCCACTGGACATATACTACTTTGACAATTCAGCACACATATATATCATCATTGCTCATTTTCATGTTGGCAGAGCCATCAAAACAGCAAGACGGTGGGTACATAGAGGATTCAGTAGATCTCTATTTTCAACCTAGACATTTTAGTGATAAAAATCATATTGCTACATTCAAAGGCTTAAAGCAAAGCAGTAGTCCCAGCTAGTCCACATTGGTTTTAACTAGAATAGATCCAATGAATCCACTAAATTTTCAGATTTTCACAAATGTAATGGGTCTAGCAGATTTAGATTGAATAATTTCAATGCTACAAGCCAAACTTCTCAAGAAATAAAACAGAACAAAATCTGACTCCTCCTTGATCTTTTGCAGCCTTTGTTATGGGAAATATTAGGGGTAAAGCCAGTTTTCATCTCATAAGTTGCATGGCAGCTTTACAACTTTCAGATTGGTAATACTTGTTATATTAATTCTAACACTCTCCTCTTAAATTAGTAGCTGACCAAGCAATTTTGAAGAATTACTGCCCAGGAATTTCTATCTATCATCCATCATCAGAGTAAGGTCAGCTAATTTCTAGCTAACAAATGAAATACATTCAGTCAGGAGAATAGGACATAGGTCAGCAAATAAAGACTTTAAGATTCGGTGTAATTTGGTGTGCTAGACAAAAAGAAGCCATGGACTGCTACTGAACATGCAGCAGAACAAAACATGCTTATTATCAGAGAGAGAGAGAGAGAGAGAGAGAGAGAGAGACTGTAATTGGACTATGCAAAGGTACATCTCTATCTTTTTGACTGAATCACAAGTAAGATTCCACACATCCAGTACACTGTCAATATTTAGAAGATGGTAGATATTATGTTTTGCTTAAAGCATGCTCCCCAGCTCATCTCATAGAAGTAATGTAGTGTTCATTTACTGCAATGAATTCAAGATTTACAGGTAAAAGGTTGAATCCTTTAACATGACTCAAATGGTTTTCTGACACTGTTCAGACTATAAACTGTTTGAAGACTGCATCAAACTTATAAAACAATTTTAAAAAATATGAAAAATATACTGGAATTAATCACATTAATTTCTTTTAAAATATTTTTATTCACCTTTACAATAATAATTTTAAAAATGTAAGCAAAATATTTAGCAAAACTTTTGTCAGCAGCACTTCTTACAACTGTGTAGTGATCATGACCAGTATGCCCACTCCATTCATCCCCATGGGCAAGAGATGGGAGCATAGCTATTCTTATATCACCTGAACTTTCAAATCTAGACATTACGGTCTGCAAACACCAATACACTAATGAGAAAATTTATCAGACTAATACTTGTGCAAACTTAATTGCTTATCACCTAAACAATTATCCTGCACAACTTATTTCATAATTGTTATGTAGTACTTTTTAACCACCAAACTGTTTTCAATTTCATTGAAATTTCATTATCTTGATGTTGATTCTGTTCAATCTAACCTTATCTAAAATGGATATATTTATTTTTTCTTTAATGTATATATTCCATAACATATTTCATTCACACGCATTCTGGTAAAAGAAGGGGAGGAATCTAAAGTAACACAATACCTACGATTCTCAGATTCAGACCAATTTTACTTACTAGTCACAGCAATATTTATCTCTCCTGTCCTTGGTGTCAGCTCCCCATCTTGTGGAAATTGTGATATTCCAGATGTACGGAGGGGTTCAAGAGTGAGTGAGGTGTCGCTGCTAAGGTCACCAAGTACTGATCTTCTGTTGCCTAGTTGGCCTCTGGTAAGCCTTTCCATATCAAAAGCCATATTGTCAGCACATGGCACATTTGTCTGAAATACAATAATAAGATATTAATGTATTTCATTTTTAAAGGTACTGGCAGTCATGCCTTAAAGACTATCATAAAATGTCAGAATTATTACAAAATCTTATCTATGGGATATATGATCAAACAATAGGAAATAATGGTACACTGTAGTGCTGTGTCTCCTATGCATAAACCTATGAGGTGAAGAGGAACAGCCTTTCAGAACTCAGTAACATTACTTTAATTTTTGCTAAGAGTTAAGAACATGCTGGAGATCATGACAGTCAGATGCAAAAACAATACAGAGATACAAGACAACCTTGATAGCCAAAGGGTGACTTTACCTCTTAATGTAGCAAACACCATCTAAACCTTTGATGGCAAATTTTGTACTTTTTTAGTCCTACATCTTTGTGGTCTCTTGCAACTCTATGATTCTATGAGCTAAAAAGGTAAGAAGCAATAAAAGCTCAGGAATAAGGCTATTATCTTGGGGAAGAATACAAAGATTTATTGAATCCTAGGTGGTAAGAACGACATGGAGGTTTCTGATTGATAAATGTTGAGAAAAGGCCAAAATCAGTCATCAGTGTATGACAACAGGGAAATGTGTTCAGGCATAGGTATATGGTAGCCATAACGTAGAGACACTTTATAAACTCCCTCTGATACAGTGGCAAATCCAAAGAGGACTTCCTTGGGAAAAATGAATATATTTCCTGTGTGTAAGCCTGACTGCTCTATGTATTTAAATCCACAGGTGCAAAGTAGACTTCCTCAGAAAGGGAAGGGATAACTTGCATGAAGGTCATCCTATGAAAACTTCTTTGTGGTAATAAAGTAATTCAGGATTTGTTTGTCTAAAATAGGATGGAACCTGCTGCCACTTCTGTAACATAAATAGTGGGAATAAACCTGCACAGTTCATCCCCTGTGGTGCCAAGTCAACTATTCCCTTTTGCAGCAGACTGCAGCAGGCCGAAGCAAGATGAGAAGTGAAGCATAATACCTGGAATCTATTTGGTGCACTATATTCACCATCTGCACAGTCATACATTGGTGGTGCAGCAAGGAAGACAAAATCATCACTGTAGCACGAAAAGAAGACTGCTGTCTCTGAGTCATGCCTGGCTTTCACAGGGAGATGTCTTCAGAACTAGACATTCTGAGAAGGGTGGCTTGGAAAGTCATCTGTCTATGGGACAGGCAATCTTTCAAGCCAACTTTCCAAGATTCAAACTTGTTCCAAGGTTCTCTCCCTGCTATTAAAAGCCAGGCACAGGAGAAATAGGCTGGCTGAAGCCTGCCTTCCCCCTCCCATGGCTGTCTTTGATTTCCTCACTTTGCCACTGTTACACCTAAGACTTTTCCTCCTGCTACTGCTGCACCCCTTCCACCAGCACATTTATGGGCCATCCTGGAGGCAGGGATGGGGAGGGGCAGCTGCATGCCAGCCGCCTCAACCCATCCTCGAAGATGTCCTGACGCCACGCACCGTTACGCACTGCACACGGCATCAGGATGTCCTTCCAGCGCAGCCTTTTGATGCACTGCACCGGAAGGGGCGCCAAAGAGCTGCACGGCAGCTCTTAGGGCGCCTTTTTGCTGGCTCTGAAAGGAGAGACATTTTGCAGCTCTTTTCCATGCCGGCAAAAGGGCGGACTGGGGATCACGCGTCCGACAGACTCAGCCCCAATCCTCTGTTTCCCAGGGTGGCCCAGGGCCGCCCGTCTGCATCCCCCCATAATTGCCCAACAGAATCTTGACCCACGTATAACTCTTAAAGCTGATAAACAATTTCGAATTGTAACTAGTGTGCTCAAACCTAAATATTCACATATCCACGGTGATATCTTTCCACGTGTTTGTGAAAAATCAAAGGCAAGCACCAAATATGTAACTATGAATGAGGATGGAACAGTTGTTATCATAGCCTTGGGAGTGCTTAGGATTTGCTAGTGGATATGCTTTAAAATAAGAACCTGAACTTTGTTTGGATGAAGGGACACTCTGATCCTTGGTGCAACTGGTAAGAAGAGTATTTCGTGGGGAATCCTGATGATTCATTATTGGAAAAAAAAAGCCTTCTTAAAATGAATGAAGTGTTTTTTAAGTTTTAGGGGCCCTTATTGGTTGATGCATACCTTTTTGCACCTGGTTAAATGCATCAGTGGTCTAGAGCTGAAAGGGTTCTCACTATCAAAGGAGAAATCCTCAATCCTCATTCTGGCCTTTTGATGATCAGCTGAATCTACTCAGGTTTGATGGAATAACATGATAGCACTTGCTACAGCCTTTCAGTCACTATGTTGCCAACCACAAAGTCTTTGCCAGTCATGGAAAATCTCTGCCATCTTCCTTTGCTCCTTGGAAAATGGCTAAAGAATGCTGCCATATTTTCTCCAGAATGAATTGATAATAAATGGCATTAAGAAAAGCAAATTTATGAGGCAGCCTCATAAATGGCATTAAGAAAAGCAAATTTGATGACAGAGTAAGATGTCTTTGGTACAGAACATTTACTTGCTTTTTTGGCCTTAATAGATACAGAATGAAAGAATCTTATAGCAGGATTTATTCAGTACTATCTCTACAATAATAAAAGTGGGATGTGTGAACAAGAAATTACAACCTATGTTTTGGATGTAATAAATTTCTCAAGCTTCTTTCTGTTAAGAAACACTGACCCAAGGTTTGGCCTGCCAGGCTATTTTTAGGGAGTAATTACTCTAGGTGGGATTTTGAGTGATTTTTGAACAAAAACATAATTGAGGGTCTAGGGACTTTGTCCTGGAGGAGGCAGCAAAAGGGACTGAGGTGTATGAATCCTCTGGGCCACACTTTCTTAGTTTCTGAAACACAAGGTGCCCATGATTGTAGGAACTGTGAACTACCATAGTAATGCTGATGCAGCTGCAGTCTACATAGATAAGAGAAACCAGAGGTGGACAGAACCAGATAAGGCAATGTACTGTTAGTGCTGTAACAGTTATTAGACCAGTACCTGAATAGTAGCAGCATCTCTGTTTGCAATTGGAAATATAATACATCTGTAGTTTACAAAACAGTTCTTGCAATGGGATGTTTCTAGGGCCTACAATTTTATTGACACAATGGCAATCAAGTACTATAAAACAATCAGCCTTTTCCACTCAGAACTGTATGCCATGTCATGGTACCACAGATTATTCCTTGCTTACTAGTGAGATGAATATCTGGGGAGAACTGAAATGCCATTTAGAAGATGCCTTTTATAATTAATATGGGTACTGTGCTTCACTGAAGCATATGGTAGGATAAGGCAAGCCCCTAAAACAGCAGGAATCAGGTAATGCCTATCAGGAATCAGGTAATGCCTATCAGGAATCAGGTAATGTCTATGGTACGCAGAGTCCATGCCTTTCTTGGCCATGTGGGCTCAGTAAAATTTAAACTCCATTAGCAGCAGTAAAGTAACTCCTCTTGGGATTCAGGATCTCTCTATCTCTTGTGAAGCCACAGGCCCCTTATTTGGGCAGAGAGCACTGAATTTCTCAAGAAGTAGCTGGACTGCTACATCTGGAAAAACGTTTAGGTGCTGTATAGCATTTAGGTGCACAGGTAAAACTCAGCCAATTATAGTCCAAAAAAGGTTTTACATATGTTGGAGGTAGAACCCTCAAAGAGTTGTCCCAGTCCTTACTGAACCGAGAGATCATACACATGTCTTGAGGGAACAATTGTCTATTTTATGATGGATTGTTTTAACTTTAAGAAGTTCAAGAGGTTTAAGTAGGAAAAATATATCTGCTTGTAATAGATATCATGCAGAAATAATTAGCATCTAAGGCTTTGTTTATATGGTTATCATAGGATAACATTTCATTTTGGACTTGATCCATGACTAAGGGATAAATCAGAGAGTAAGCAACAGACAAGGAAAGGTACTCCAAATAATCAAACATTTTCCACTGATATGTGAAAAGCTCATATTTCTACAGTACATTATTTCCAAAATTCAAAGCGGGGAGAGCATCTCCATTTAATGCATGCAATATAGAATGGCTAATATAACCTTAAAATGATGTCCTTTTTAACATGAATTTACTGATTTGTGATATTTTCAGAAAGTAAGCCTCCACATTAATGACTACACAAATAAATATCAACTTACCACAATTCCCAGAGCCTTCAAAATGTTCAGTTTACACATAGGACAAGTGCAGTGTTCACTGAGCCATGGATCCACACAGGTTTTGTGAAAAACATGTCTGAAAAAACACAACAAAGATCATCCGTAAACTCTTAAAACTCAGAAGTTCTGGGTGGCTTTAACATTATAATTGTCAATTCTAAATTCATTTAGGGAGTTCTAATAAACTGGAACTCATCCTTCAGCTGGTATCATTTTAGAGGAAAGAACTGGCAAAATTTTCTCTGTGTATTCCTGCCCTAAGAAAATCCTATGAAATTTATGGGCCACCATAAGTCAACAGGTGACTTGAAGGCACACACACACACACAATCATTCTCTTCTTAGGAAGGAGGACATACATTTAAAAGACTATGGGTCTTTACAGACTGCCAGAAATAATGCAGCTTGAGGCCACTTTTAACTGTCCTGACTCAGTGCTAGGGAATCATGGGAATTGTATTTTTTTTTTCCTGGGACATTGAGCCTTCTCTGTCAGAGAGCTCTGGTGCCACAATAAACCACAGTTCCCATGATTTCTTAGCACTGAGCCAGGACAGATAAAGTGGCCTCAAGCTGTATTATTTCTGGCAGTCTCTAAAGGCCCTATGTCTCCCTATATGAGACTTGAGATCTTTTGGGGAGGCCCTACTCTCTGTCCCATCACCCTCAAGAGGTACAAGTTGGTGGCAATATGAGAGAGGCTGCTCCCAGGCTCTGCAGTTCCTAGGGAGGTTAGACTGGCACTGTTCTTTCATAAGCAGGTCAAGACCTCTATGTTCATGCAGGGATTTGAAGGCGCCATAGAAAGGGCCTTTCATATGCTATGTGATTTATATTTTATCCTTATTTACATTTATATATTATTTATATATTATAGATGTATATATTTATTTATATATTATTGTTCTTTTTAATGCCTATGCTTTTCACTGCTTTTAATGTTGTTGATAGTTTAATTATATTTTTAACTTTTGTATACATAATTATTGAAGCTACATCTTTTAATTTTTTAAAGCTGCACTGAGTCCAAGACTGGGGGAAAAGTGGGAAATATTTTAGTCTACTAGAACTTATTGTGTATTAAGCAACTCCAGGGCCCTACGTCCAGGTGCCCTGATACTGGGTTGGTGGGAAGGGGGCAGTTAGGTCTACCTCATCAAATCTTTCCTGTTACTTTCAGAAAATAATATTGTGTGCTCATCTCATTTACACACACCCTCTTAAAAAAAAAATGAAGGACTGTGATAGTACAACTGAAATGTGAGACCTGGTTTATTACTGAAGTAATACTGGCTAGTTTTTTTTTATGAGTATTTGATCATTAAACTATTAACTTTTAACTATTCCATTAATCTTACAATAAGAACTTAAAGATTCTAGCATCAGGATTGCTGCCCAATTTGAACCAAAAATCTCCAGAAACTAACTAGCATGAACTGAATAAAAAATTGTCAATTTCCTGATTCAAAATGTCCTAAATTTTCAAATATATACATTGGAAATTGGACATTACAGTCAGCTCTTAATTCTCAAGACATTTCTTCATGTATTTTGGATTCATGGCAAGCATAAAGAAAGTGATTAGCTGCAAGTTGGAAACTTTGAACTGAGCATATGATTACCAAAACATTTGGACATAACAGTTTAATCCAATCAAACTACTCCTTTGAAGATAAGAGTAGAGAATCTGTGATACTCTGCATGTTTTAATTTAATTTAACTGCTACTCATATTTCCTTTCACCACTGGCTGTTATGGTTGAGGGTGACATAAATTGTTGACCAATGACCTGAAAAGCCCCAGGTTTTCCCAACTTTAGGTTTTTGTGGGTTTTTCGGGCTGTGAGGCTATGTTGTAGAAGAATATATTCCTAACGTTTCGCCTGCATCTGTGGCTGGCATCTTTAGGGAACTTCGAGTTCACATTTCCCCAGCTTATTTTAAAAGCAGGGCCTGAAGACCAATTTAGTTCTGTATGAATAGCAATAGTAATTTCATTTATACAATGCTTCATACCACGCTATGCAGTCTCTAAGCGGTTTATAAAGTGTAAGCTAATTGCTCCCAACAAGCTGGGTACTCATTTTGGCAACCTCAGAAGGATGCAAGCCTGAGTTGAGCCTGAGCCCCCTGGCTGGTATTGAACTCGCAACCTTGTGGTTTGCGAGTGAGTGGCTGCAGTACAGTCTGGTGCACTCTCCCTTTTTGCAAGCCTTTCAACAGAGGTTGAATGAGTATCTTTGAGGAGTGCTTTAACACTGTATTCCTGCATGGCAGAAGCCTGTGAGCCTCTCATGACGAGTACAATTTGAATTCAAACTGCCCTATTTCTATTTAAAATATTATTAAAGAAAAGCATGCTGTAACAACACAGCTATGTTAAAATGAAATCAAGGCTTTGCTTGCACATCAAATAATTAAACAACTTGCTTTGGTCTTAGTCAATAACCTTTTTCTATATAATTAGGAGCAAACAGACACAGTACACTTTCAGGACAGATGGTAGCTTGTTAGTCAATGAGTTGTATAAACAACCACTAATGATCAAGACTTTAACTTAGCTAGATTAATTGAAACTAATCAAGAGTCAAGCACAGACACTGTCATGAACAGAATCAAGTATCCTGCCCACATCATCTGTGCCAACTGCTAAAATTCATCCAACAAAATCTGCCCACATGAGCTTATTAAATGAAGTATATTTGTTTCTGTTTAAATGGGTACATGAACATGCAACATTTAAACATAAAAGTAATTACTTGAAAGTAATGTAACTGGGTTGTAAAGGACTAATTTAGCCTAAACTGCTTATTTTTCTATCTACTTCAGTTGCTAGAAATTATATACTCGACTAGAAGTCGACCTCATGTATAAGACGAGGACAGGTTTTGGGGCCAAAATTATGGATTTTGATATGACCCTTAGATAAGTCAAGTGTAAAACTTAGGGGCATGTAACAAAAGGTCTAAAGGATGAAGCAAAGGAAAACAATGCCAAAGAACTTACAAAATTCCAGCAGGCATAACTGTTTGTGCTGGCCCTAGAGGCTGGAAGGATGAGAGATTGGGGAGCAGGTTAGTGCTTTCAGGACAGATTACACTTTTGGCCTTTCACCAGGGGATGGCTCCATTTTTAGTAAGACAGTACTTACAGTGACTCGTAGATAAGTTAACTCAGATTTTTTACTAAAATTTTTAGACCTATACATGAGTATATACAATAAGCTCCACTAGTTGAGCAGGATAATAATTATAAAAAGAAACTGAATGTAATACCAAATTGTATATGAAATATATTGCTTGCAGTACTGGCTTGTGGGTTTACTGGAAGCTACCATGGGCATTCCAGAGTGTATATCAAAGTCCTGATGCAAAGTCCTGGGGACTTTGCTCCAGGTACCTCTGCCCCAGATTTCTCAATAATTGTAGTTAAAGGAAGCCTAATAAAACTCAATATAACATCACAGTACTAATAAATAAGTTTTTAAAATGCCAGTTGCAAAATGGGACTAAAAAACAAACAAACAGTAAGGCTGTTGCTTATTATTAGAAAAACACCCCTTCCTTATTGGTTAGTCCAGTGATTCCCAAAGTGGGCAATACGTTCCCACTTTGAGAGGGAAAAGGGGGTGGCAGGGGAACCTTCAGTCAAAGTATTGGTGTGCAAGAAAGAAAAAGGGAATCATCAACATTTAGAACCATGGTGGGGATGAGAGTTGCATGAAACTTTTTTTCAGAATCCTTTAAAACCACCACACAGACTCACTGATTGCTTCCTGTGGTGGTGTTTCCCATTCTTCACCAGCCTGTGTAAACTAACTCCCTTTGCCACACATTTTGCTAGTAGTTGTGATGGTAGTTGGGAACAGAGCACCAGGCATTGCTTCTGTAACCCGGACCAGTGCCATTTTGAGACAGACTAATTGATACGGAAGACGTTAGAGCATGTGGCAGCAGGGAAGAAGTGGCAGCAAAAAAGGACCTTTCAGATTTGGTACCCTGCTTAAGCTTTGTGACCTTTGTTCGAGACTTAGCTGGCATGTTGGAGTTACATTGCTGCTCCTGCTTTCTTTTATCAGAGACAAGATGAGATAAAAGGTAGTAGAAGAAACAGTGTGTGTGTGTGCGGGGAGGGGAGACGCTTGAAGCTTTTTGGCAAAGACATCTGGGGAAGGAGGGGGAGGAGTATCTGGGGTCAATTCTTGGAAAGTGTCCTTCACCTTAAGAGTGGCTCCTGTAGTTAAAATCTCTCCCTTTCCCCATCCACGCCAGTCTCCAGTCCAGAGTATGTGGCCTCTTGGAAGCTCCTACACACCAGCTATGCCCCCTTCACCCCGATGAAGGATTGAGTATCCATCCTTGCCAGGGAGAAGCTTCTCCCTTTGCACCTGTTCATTTTAGGAGCAGCAACTGAGAAACCTCTTGCATGCACTGGCCTTTGCTGGAAGGGCAGCATGGCTGAAAGGCTTCTCAGCTGCTGGTCAGATAGCTGCTCTCAGGGTGATTGGCTGCAAAGGGAGCAGTGACCAATCAGCCAGTCAAGTAATGACCAAAAAGCCTCTTGCCCAGGCTGACCTTTGCCACAAGACCAGCACAGGGGACAGCTTCTCAGTCATTGCTCAGCCAGCTGTTCAGTTGCTGCTCCCAAGATGATTGGGTGCAAAGGAAGTAGTAACCGAGATTGGTTGTTTTGAATTTGCAGTAGAATTGTAGATTTAATATCAATAAATACACATGGGGGGCACTAGGGTTGTCACCCCAGAGGTAAGGAGGCAATAGCTGGAAAAATTTTGGGGACCACTGGATTAGTCAAAGACTACCAGTTTAACAAAATCAAATTTTTTAAAAAATATAATGACATAACCACTTTATAATCACAAAAACCAATACAGATACAAATATAATTTATAAACAAAACATTTAACTGAAATCCACTTAATTTACATGTCAGTAATAGATATAGGACCTCATACTACATTATCCTTCTCAGTTTCCTTCCCACTTTCTTTAACAACAACAACAACAACAATATAATTTATTTATATATCCTGCCTCTCCCGGCGGATCGAGGCGGGAGTACAAAGATAAAAGGGGGAACAATACAACAACGTTAAAACATAGCAATAAACCATAACAAATTAAAAATGAACCATAACAAATTAAAAATGATGAAATATACTGTAAAAAAGTATACCTTGCTAAGAGAGAACACAAAGACAACAAGCCATATTATTTATAACAGCATTGAATATACCCCATGTTCTCTGTCTCTCTCACACACAGTTATTGTATTACAAGTGGGTTAAAGATTCTATTTTTATAGTTTTATTATCGGGCACACCATAGCATAAAATTAAGAAAGCTACAGTAGTATGATGACCTAATAAGCGGTCTTCATTATTAAGTCTCTTTACTATCTATATCCATGTACACTTTTCATCCTTGTCCTGTAAAGCCCCTCTGTTTAGACGCAAGATGAGGAATTACTATTGCAATTTAAACCTGTAAAACAGCCATGTTCCTCATATATATTCTCTTTTTACTACTATTCCCTCCCACTTTAACTGAAGCAAGTGTTCAGTAAGGTTCCATCCAACTCATAATGTACTTATTTGAGAGACGGGGTGAAATACATGCTCCTAATGAAGCGGCTTCTGGCCATTTTGGAGGCATGCTGATTAGATGACACACGCCTCAAAAGCGGATGGAAGCCACGCCAAGGCCACGCCAGTCCAGTCCTTTAAACCAAAGAAAAAAGAAACTGGGATAATCCAGCTACTGGAAACACCAGTTGACTCCAGCAAGCACAGCCCACATTGGGAGCGAGTTGTGCAATCAGCGGAGTTCGGACCTGCTTCTGGCCAGAGCAGACCTGGTCACTCTTTCCCACCCATCTGCTCCGGCCCACAGATATCTTAGTTTGTCAAGTAAGCAAATGATCCATATTCCCTTTCCTTCACTCACTACTACAACAAATGAACGTATGCAGATATCAGAGCAATTTGGGTATTCCAAAGAGCCTCTCCTGATGGTGAAAGACAGATGAGAGGACGATAAAACAAAACAAAACAAAACAAAATACAATAAAATAAAGGCATTACGCTACAGAAAGTGCTTTTTAATGGAGGAAAATTATGACTGATATTTAAAGGGACAGCTGATCAATTTTTCTGATCAAATTTTGAGGGAAGGTGCTAGGAAGGGCAATATAGTCAATTAATGTTTTAATTAAACTACATAGTAATTTGTAAAGTGCCTTGAGTCCCTGCCTAGGGAAAAAAGTGAGGAATAAAGTTAACAACAATAATAATGACAAGACTTGACCTTAAGATGGTAGAACTGGCAAGGATGTAGCTAACTCCTTTCTGACAGAGTCCTGCACATTTAAAAAAGGATGCCTGTTCAGATGTGACTTGGACGTTTATTTCAGAGAGTCCTGAACATTTAAAAAAGGATGCCAGTTCAGATGTGACTTTGAAGTGTGCATGGCATGGGGTGGGGCTGTTCAGCTGCTGTAACAAATATTTACGGCATCAGGGCTTTTCAGCTTCAGGGATTTGCAACAGTCCACTGGAATGTACCGTATAGGATAGGGTTTACTCCATTTTTATATTTGGTGTTGGAAACGTTTGGGGGTCATTTTCTCTTTCCTCTGGGGGCACTGTATGTACTTTCTGATACATTGGCCATGTTAAATCAACACTCATTTAAATCTCTCTGAATCAACACATGGGAATAGTAACTGGATTTAGGACCATATTCTATTCTTCAGAACAGACTCGCTTTCATTTCTGTGTACAGCTTCACTATCTCTTTTCTGTTTTACAGTGTGCAGCACCCCCTTCCTTCCCTGCTCTATTCTACACTTGCTGTGAGAAACAGTATTTAAAGAGCTGCAAGAAACACATCTGCCCATGAAGTAGACTAAATGGGAAGGACAAAAGCTCTTCTACTCTTGCTTCAGAGAAGGTTCACTTTATGCTTGCCCTCACTTTATTGTTAATCATGGAGACATCAGGAAGATCAAAATATATCAGAGAAAACTTCATACAATGAATCAAGATCAGACAGAGAAATATAAAACAGACCAACTCACCTTATTTGATATAAGATAATGAAAGTTTAACTGGCAAAATATATATCCATTGCATCAGCTGCAAAAGATGCACACAGTGCTTTGCAGATATACTCACTCCTTTGACTTTTCCATATTTTGCTATCTTAGATTTTGTTGTGAACTGAATTGGATTTAATACTTATGCAACAAACAAGTACCAGTTTGTTTTTGTTGACTTAACTTTTGTGCCACAATAAAAAAGTACCTTCATAGTGTTGAATATCTTATGCACATCAAGTGGTAACAATGGCAATCAAATCTTTTTCAATTGCAGTTTGTAACACTACAAAATATGGAAAAGTCAAAAGGGAGTGTGTGAATATTACAAAGCACATATTTAAAGACCAGCCATACTGAAAGAGAACTATATAGTAGCCCTTTTCCAATTGTTGCTTCCATCTATTGTGGAGAAAGGTAGTTATTTAGAAACATATACCCCTCATAATTGACTATGCACATTATGTGCACTGCTATTTAAATTAAGGTATTTTTCATATCAAGTTGAAAATCAGCTCTCAATAAAAGGTGGACAAAGGAGTTGTGATGCAAGTGTCACTGGGACCATGCTGCTCTACCTCTCTACCACAACTAAATTTGTTTTTGAGATTGTTACACCTCATTAGTTACAGGAGATAATTATTTCTTTTGTGTATTTTACTATGACATGGCCAGTAGTATTTAGTGTATCAAAGAGCATGTTTGGTTTTGAAACTGATACAAATATTTTCATCTTGGGTAAGCTTATTTATAAGACATAGGTGTAATGTGAAAAGACGAAAAGCATTTATTAAAATACTGTAATCCTGAGGATAAGAGCTGAACCTTTTGTATGGACTCGCTGAATCTTAAAGTTTTTACATTTGGCAGGCAATATGCAGTGTGCACCCAGCTACTAGCATCACCTCAAGCAGTTCCTAACATGTGCTGACCATACACGCATATACACCCAGAGGAAGTTACAATTAAGGCAGCCAGCAGTAACTAGTGATCTAAGTTTGCACACATCTTTCATATTTCTAAAAATTAGTACTAGTATTAAACATATCTAATTTGCCCTTATTAATTGGTTGATGAACCCCTCAATGATAAATCTCTCTCTCCCCGCCCCCACATACCTAGTATCTAGCCCAAGGGTAGGCAACCTTTCCCCTTTAAGGGACGAGGGACTTCAGCTCCCAGAATCCCAGGAGCTATTGGCCAACGTGGGACTATTGGCCAACATGGCTGAGGCTTCTGGGAGCTGAAGTCCCCCGGCCCTTAAATGGGAAAGGTTGCCTACCCTTGGGCTAGCCCTTCTCCACCTGGTTATACCAACCAAACATGGTAGAGATTGTGGATTCATAACATGGCAAAACTACATCTAATACACACATTTTAAGATACTAAGTGTAACCAAGAGTGACAACAAAGGATAAGAAACCTCAACATGTTTATTTTCCAGGTTTAAACAAGTTTAAGAGAATTGTTGGCTTACTTGCACGGCAGAATGCGGACAACATCATTCTGCTTGTAGCTTTCAATACAGACAGCACAATGATCGAAGTCAGGATCTGTTTCCTAAAATAAACGAAGTGAGAATTCAATTTAGAACTTGGAGTGAACTAATATGTACAGACAATATGTAGCAGCAGGAAGAAATATGAGCCCAAAGTACTATAACATACTTTCAGAAGTTCATGTGTCTTGTATATAATGATCAAAAACGTATGTCATGCCATTTAACCAGAGCTTAGAAAAAGCTTTTCTGGACTACAACATCCATAAGCCATTAGCTAGTCTATCCAGTGGCCATGCTAACTGGCACATCCTGGAAGCTGTAAAACTCCACTCCTCAATCCTTCTAGAATCTGCATTTACCAACTAAATGTTTCCAAGCTCTAACACTGTAAACAAACAAACAACTAGGTTAAATACAAGTTTTACAAAATAAAACAAATTCTGGTTATCACTTGCAGAAAATGTATAAGGGAACGTGCTAAATAATTGCACAACGACAGACCAGTGGATAAAATTTGCAAATGATGCTGCCATAGCATCAATTAAAGAGGAACAGAGTTGGAAAGTTAGGAACCACATCTTTGAGTATATGGAAAGAGGGAAGAGGGAGGGGGCCTATCACATCACACAATTGTAGCACTATGATTTCACTTTATCTGCTATGACTCCATCCTGGGATTTGCAGTTTAGTGAGGGGCATTTAGAGTTCCTAGCCACAGAGTTCTAGTGCCTCATCAAGCTGCAAACTTCAGAATTCCACAGAATGTTGATATGGCATTTAAAGTAGAATATAATTGTGTTATGCAAATGGGCCCAAATCCCTGTAAAAGCTTTGCTCAACATTAAAATGTTCCAAATTAGGGTCTGTTCAGGTATACAACCTATATATTTTAACTTAGACTGTTTTAATTTGTTAGCCACCTTGAATCTCTGTACTGGGAGGAAGGCGGGATACAAATAAACATAATAAACATAATAATAATAAACATAATAATAATAATTGTAATGCCCAGAGACTGCAAAGAAAAATACAGTATCTCAAACACCAGTTTGATAGATTTTAAGAAGCACATGGCTTTTCAAAATAACTGTTTTTAAATATGTAGAGAGATCTTGTAGCACCTTTAAGACTAACTGAAAGAAAGAAAGAAGTTGGTAGCATGAGCTTTCGTAGACTTCATTCTAATTCCTCAGATGCTTTTGGTGGAGTGGAAGTCAGGGACAGACAGGAGGGCAGGAGTTTAACAGAAAAAAAAAAAACTGAAAAAGAATGTTGGCTCTTGCAGACCAAGTTAGCATAAGGAGAACCAATGAGTAGTAGACTGATGAGTGTAGGACGACCCCTCCCCGATAGTGTTGAAATGTGTGTAGTGGGTCAGGAAGCCACTGCCCTTGTTCAATCAATTGCTGAGGAACTGTAGTTTATGGATGAACTCCAATTCTGCAGTTTCTCTTTCCAATGTACCTTTGTAGTCCTTTTGTTCAAGGACCATTGTTTTGAGGTCTGAGATGGAGTGCCCAGGGAGAATGAAATGTTCTGCCACCAGTTTTAGGGTATTCCCATTCCTAATCTCTGATTTATTTCCATTTATCCTTTGGTGTAGGGACTGGCCTGTTTGCTCGATGTAGAGTGCTGATGGCCACTGATGACACAGTATGGCATAAATCACACTGGAAGATGAGCACATGAAGGTCCCCTTAATACTGTGGGTAATGCCATTAGATCTT
Source organism: Phrynosoma platyrhinos (assembly GCA_020142125.1). Classification (NCBI taxonomy): domain Eukaryota; kingdom Metazoa; phylum Chordata; class Lepidosauria; order Squamata; family Phrynosomatidae; genus Phrynosoma; species Phrynosoma platyrhinos. The sequence goes on from CM034703.1 coordinate 242,927,289, forward strand.
GGGATGACATTTCCTGGATAAACATGCAGGCAGAGTTGGCATCTAGGTTTGTGGCAAGGCTTAGTACCTGTGTCCCCATCTGTGTCATGTCTCTTGTTGTGGGTGAGCATCTGTTTGAGGTTTGGAAGTTGCCTGTAGGCAAGTAAAGGTCTGCCACCCAGAGCCCTTGAAAGAGTAGCATTATTGCCCAGAATGGGTTGTAGTTCCTTGATGATGCGCCTTAGAGGTCCCAGTTGGGAGCTGTATGTGACTACTAGTGATTCTGTCATTTTCTCTCTTCATATTGTTCTGTAATAGATCAGTCCTGGGTACAAACCGTGCTTTGGTTTTTTTCTTTTTTTTACTACATGTGGTGTGTACTGTAGTCTGAGGAATGCTTGTTGTAATATTTTTTTTTAAAGCAACATGTTACTAATAAAGCAAAACTCTTCTAATGATAAAATCTTCACACAACATTTTAAACATTTGCTTTAGAAACCCAACTCCTGTTGCAGTCAAAAATGAACAAAGCAGGAAGAATGAGATTACACTACTCTTTGTGCCTTGAGGGATGAACACACATTGTGCTGGTCATACCCTCGATGCAGTCTTTAGTACTGAGCA
>CM034703.1:242927991-242942496 GCA_020142125.1 Phrynosoma platyrhinos
TCATCATCATCATCATCATCACAAGTCTCAAAAGCAACCTGGCTTGTTTCTATACAAACACAGAATCCATATGCTAGACTGTGCAGCCAAGAAGAACTGAAACATTTGTTTTTATTTTGGTTTGGAAAGCCCAGTGCTTGCCATACTTGATAAACCATCATTCCTACCTGATCACTTCCTGAACACACATACAGTATTACTTACAATAATTACAGTCCAACTACACAATAACCATAGTTTCAGTATCACAGATTTTCAATACCATTTTATTCCTATTACAGTTTCTGTATTTTAGAAGAAAAATACATATTGTATGCATCCACAAACCCTATTTTCCTTCTAAGGCAAACAAATCTTATACATTTCTTCCAAATGGTTACAGACATGGACTTCAAAAAGCACTGTAAGATAAAATTAGTAATTCCACTGCTGGAAATGGACAGCCAATACTTCACACAGAGAACCCTGATGGGCAAGACCAATGAGTGGCAGATTTATTCTCATATGCCTGTCAATTACATCTACTCTCCTGCTGCCTGAACTGCATCCTCCAAATTTTTTAATTTTGCATCAGTGTCATGAACACGGTAGCAGCTTCACTTATTGTACTGATAATGCTCTAAATATATGGAACTAAACATTTGTCTAATGTGAAACAGTCTTGTAATCAACTACAGGCATACCTCAGTAAAAAAAAAGCCTCTGTCAAAGAAGCTCCTTTTAAAAGTCTCCTTTTTATGTTGTCTAGTTGGAAATGTTTTGTAGCATCAGCACTGAGAAGATGATGCAGGTGGGCTGGAGAAAGACAGACTTTCAGTCTTGGGTTGCAGCAGTATGTCTGCAGTAAATAATACAATAAAGCTTGACCTGGGAAAGAATTGAGATTCTACTCTAGGTGATCCCATTGTAGCTGTGTGTGCTTAGATACAACAGGCAAGAAAAACAGATGCCTCCAGAATTACTTACTGAACATGTGTGAAGAAAAAATATATAGATCAATAGTTTTACCACCAAAATGGAAATCATATGCAAAGTGTTGTTTTTTTATTATTTAGCTTGCTTATGTAAAAATTATCTGATCTGGTTGTTTCATTTCACATGTGCATAATGTTAGTTGTGAATCAAAAGTTTGCTGAAACATGTTGAACTGCTCTTCTCTTTTGTATTGTAGGAACTTGTCTCTATTCTTCCCATGTTATTTCTACCTCAGGTGCCAAAGTTTCTGAAAAAGAAGTAAAGCCCAGGAACACACCTATTTTGTTAAATGAGGTATGAGTGCACCTAGAAACTAAAAGTTTGGGACAAACTGAGAAAAACAAATGCTTGCATACACAAACAAATAAAAATACAAACAAACTTTAGTATTTTCTCTAGAGAAAAATACAGTCGTGCTGGATCATTCAAAACCTAGACAGTATAGCAGTGGAACAACAGGAAAGAATTTCTTATACCATTAAAAAAAAATCAAAACCAAAGTTTCTCCCAACATCATAGCCAGACATTGGAAAAAAGAAAAACAATAAACAAAAACTGGGAAAATAGTGAGGCCTAGAAGATAATGTAGAAAAGGAGGCAAAGTGGTAAAATGTAGTTTCTTAAGCTTGAAGAGCCTGTGACATCAACAGGGAGACAGCCAACAGCAAAACAGGACAAACAGAAAGGTCCAATAAACCATGATTGAAAGTGAAAAATAGAAGAGATTTTGATGTTAAGTAAACTGGAACGAGGAGTGTAATTATAAACATTATTATGAAATAATAGAAATAGTTAAAATTTTGATTGTATAACTATACCTTATCACCTTTCTTCACTGTCCTTGTTGTCAGTTTACCAACAGCTTTCTTGGCAGCATCTCCAAGACGGCGCTATATAAAAAATATATTGAGATTAGATATTGGAGATGAATGTCTCCCTCTTACATTTCCTTTCACAACACACTAAACAGTACATTATTTCCGCTTCTGCAGTATATTTGATAAAACATTCCCTGGAAGCTATGAATAGTATGCAGGCAGCTGAACAACAAAGCTGAAGGTATTTGTGAAAGTCTTTGACAATAAACACCAAGTTTATTTTTTATGGGAATCCATTTTGGCAATATGCAAGAATGTCTGCTTAAAGTGCCAATTTGAGTTTTAGTCACATCTTCCAAGACAATTAAGAATAACCATCTGACAGCTAATGCAAACTATTTCTATGGTAAATCACTTTTACAGAGGAAGGCAAAATTTCTTCCTTCAGTAACTAGAACCGCTGACAAAAGAAGGGTTACGTTTATGCGGTGGCAATCAAGCAAGGCAAGCTGAGGTTTTTTTTTTTACAAAAAGAAATTGCCACTGTAATTATGTTATCAGTTATTTTGAAGATCCTGTCTTTACTGAGATACTTCTTTGCATGTGTCTTGATCATTTTGTAACTTTTCTGAAAACTTCTCAAGCCAGAAGTCTGAAAAAGTGTGCTTACATTAATATTGTTTTAATCTGTAAAATCTGACAAGATTATATAAGATTTGATTTGATTTTGAGTTAATCTATCCTAGTACATCTGTTTTCTGCAATGCTTTTAAAAGAGAAGTTTTTCATGCAAATTTTTCAGGGTTCAAAACAAGTAACAATCAACCTCTATGAACAAAAATATGGAGAAAAAAACCAGCATAATCAAGTACGATACATTAATTTCTTTAAGAAAATATGCTATACCACTGAGTTAAGACTGTTACATAGATGGGTTCTGAAGAACTTGTTGCAAAAAATTATTTGGATGACTGTCCTGTTTTAGGTTAATTTATGTAATCTTACATAACTTACATCATAGACAACTAACATGGTTAACAGTTAAGACTGATCTCTTTTGATAACATGATCATTTGAAACATTTTTGAGTTCAGAATGTGATTCACTAAGTAACACTGACGAAAATAACTTTTGTTTTAAGATGACCTTATTCCCTTTAACCATTTCTGTTAGGTAGTACAATCAAATAAAAATTAAGATGAAATCATACAATAATTGATAATAAATCATTCCCTTGCACACAAACCAAAATTTAATCCCTGGCTTAAGACAATCAGCTACTAGGTGATTGGAAAGATCTCTGCCACAGATCTTAGCACAAAGCCAGTCACAGCAGAAAATATAAAGCTAGATCAGTTGTGCACAACTTGGTAGTAGGTAGGGGCCAAAATTAAAATAGGCTAAACTTCTTCGGGCCGCAGATAGGTTATTAGCAGCTCAGTTTCCAAGAAGAAGTATAATTAATGATGAAACCATTTTAATCATTAATTATTAATTACATTTTATTATTAATTGATTAATTACAGTTAATTTTATTAACATTAATTCTGCCCTCATCCTCTGTCCAGTTCTATTTTCAGGAGAAGGCTGACTGGCAAAGGAGCCTTGAGGAGTGAGTGTTCAGCTGTCCTCCTCTTCCTGGTTCTTTCCTGGAAGAAAGCTGAGTGGTGAAGTCATTTCACATCTAGAGGGCCACCGTATGTTGTATAGGCCTGAGCTAGATGGACAAAAAAGTATGAACCTGGTATAGGGCTGCTTCTTATATGAAGCATAGAAACAAATGGGGGGGGGGGGGAAGCCACATTGCTCCCCTTGATCCTCCAATGAAAGTTTTAGTTTACTGAATGTTACAATTAAATCTTCATTCTGACAATAAAAATGGTCCTACTGTAAGTAATGGATAAATGCGGGTTCAGTGGGAAAGCTGAAAAAACATGCAGTGGAGTGTTGGTAGCTATTGTTTTTGGCTTTTATTCTAAACCTTTCCCTGTTGAGGTATACACCAACCTTTTCTTAAAATTCTTCCCCTCCTTAAGTAAAATCCTTTTTTGAAATCCTTCTTACATAATCCAGTTCTTCACACCTTTTAGAATTATTTTATCTTGCTGTTTGTGATTGTTTTGTTTTGAATTGATTAGAGAAGTCATTGATTTCACATACTGACCCCCTCTCCCCAAATCTAGCTCCAGATATTGTTTGCGTTTGATTTTCAGTTCAGCACTGCAGAAAATATCTGTGTTTGTGATTATTATTAGACTGTGACTCTGCTTGCATTCTTTGTTGTGTGCACATACAAATACACACCAGAGTGGGTGACTGACTCAATTCCTGGATAAGGGAACCTCTCACCCGCAAAGACCCCATTTTGTGTGGATTTACTGGCCTTCATCTTTTTCACCACTGCACTGAGACACTAGCCCATACACATACAACAAAGTTTGTGAAGGAGTTACTATAGTTGGTAGTATCTAGATCCACTGAACGATCCAGCAAGACCAACAAGGTGTCATTCCTCCTATTTCTGCTGATAATTTTTTTACATTAGGTTGACTAAAGCCATTTGATTCCATAACAGCACTTTAACATAACTACAGTGGATGCAGAGCTGCACTGAGCCACAGTTATGGTAAAAAGACAGGATATAGATAAGTCAACAATAAAAACTTCCAGAAATGTCTTCAGTTGTCACACCACAAGGTGGGGGTTCTTAAACTACAGCCATACCACCTTCTCTTTCAAGGCAGCAACTACCATCCCTCCCACTTTCAAATTACAATAAATGTCACCTAATTTATAAAGGAGAAAAGAGAAATGTGGTGAAGCTTATGTCTCCCCACTCCCCAAAACCAGATTATGGGAGGAAAGGTAGAAATGTCAAAATCTGTTCTCTCGCTCTCGAAAGAACAGTTTCTCAGAACAGGCTTTGTAAGTCTGTAAACATCAATGAAATGCTGGGGGGGGGGGAAGCTACAACGTATTGATATCCCCATTATAATCAGCACAAATGTTGAAAGCTTTGTGTGTTCCATATAAGAGGCAGAATAAGGTCAGTCGGAGATGAATCAGCCTCCCTGTTCAAAAGATATTTTATGCATATGGGATCTAGTGCTTAGTACTAACTATTATGTTTCCTACTTGCTCTGCTACAGGACACTGATTTTCAAAGCCAGCTCTATTAACTATGGGGTAGAACAGATGGGCATAAAAGAACAGCCCGAGTCCACTCCTGCCAGTAGCAGGAAAAAACCCTACTGTCCACATGGCCTGCTACCAAGGTGGGCCATGGATGCAGGGGCCCACCAGCAACAACAGGAGTCAGACTATCATGGCTTCTTTTTGCTTCAGTCCTAAGGACCAGAGCGCAACTTCCAACTGCTCTGGAGGCATGTAACGTTCTATCAGCACACCTCCATGGAAGCCACTTCATTTGGCCCATCTATTCAGGCCCTATATCTTCAATTCTATTATGACCAACAAGTTCAATAATGATGGTCATTCAAGGAAGCAATAGATATTTTATCTCACTACCCACTGTGCCAGCTATTCCTACATCCCCCTCCTTTGATTCTAGAATGCATATCACTTCCAAAATGTATTAAATGTTGTAATATGATTTTATTATGTAAGCCACCCCGATTGACCTCAGAGGGGCGGGATATTAAATAAAAAGTATTATTATTATTATATGAAAAGTGTTATTATGATAATTTTCAATTTTAAGAAGTAGTAATACCTGTAGTAGTACACAGCTTCCAAACTGTGTAAAGTCAGCACACAGAAATAGACAGTTATCCTATCATTAACAGCTGCTGCTCCCTTTATAATAGCTAGGCTTTTCAATTTGGGCTCTAGTTGCTGCTGCCTCTTCATAAAACTTTAATAGGATGTGCTTTTTAAACCATATAAAATTTTTATCAAGTTTCTCTTGACCTTTGTAAAATTCTGAATATAAAAATGATTTTAAGATTTCTATCCACAGAGCAACTGTTCTGGTACACATTTTTGAAAAATGTAGAAATATATAGGCTCACAATCTGTTGCTTACTATTTATGCTTTTGAAATGCCTCAATTAAGTGACAATAGATTAAATCACAAGGGCCAGTGTGGTGTAATGGTTTGAGCATTGGACAAAGACACTGGGAGACCAGGGTTCAAATGCCAGATCACCCAGGGAAACTGATTGAGTGACTTTGGGCAAGTCACACACTCTCAGCCTCCAAGAATGGCAATGGCAATCCCCTCTGAACAAATCTTGCCAAGAAACCCCTATGATGGGTTTACCTTAGGGTCGCCATAAGTCGGAAATGACTTGAAGGCACACAACAACAGCAACATAAGGACAACAAGTCAAAAATAAAAAAGTTACAAGTACCATGTACACACAGGTCCACAGCACAGAAGAAAATGCCCCAATCACTGGTTCTAAGCCTAATGACTACAGTCCACAGTGGACTGCTGTAGTGTGCCTTCAAGTTATTTTCAACTTATGGTGACTCTAAGGCAAACTTATCATGGGTCTCTCTTGGCAAGATTTGTTTGGGGAAAGTGCTTTTGCCTTTCATTGAGGCTGAGAGAATGTAACTTGCCCAAGGTCACCCAGTGGGTTTCCATGGATGAGTGGGGATTCAGACCCTGGTCTCCACAGTAGTAGTCCAAAGATCAAACCACTACACTGTGATTGGATCTCTAGATGATGCATAGTTATAAATAAGATCAAGTCTCCCTTCCCTGAAACTGTTAAAGCAACAGATCTTGAGAAAATTAGCAGAATCTACTTCATTTTTTCTACATCATAAGAGTAATCAGAAGTACCTTTTCAGAAGCCAATTCTTTAACCCATTTACTCCAAATGTTCTAGAGAGAAAACTAGATCAAGAAGGTAATGCCAAGCTATTATGGCTGCTTTCTAGACAGTGCTATTTCAGATACAGTTCTGACTCAAAAAGGGTGTTTTGTTTTTGTTTTTAAAAAAAGAGACAGAGACAGCTAAACCCTTGACATACTGATCTCCTCAGACCTGCATCTATGTAAATCTGAAGCAATGGATATTGACTTTTCTACATACAGGGTGAATATCTCTCATCTGGAATTCCAAAAGTTGAACTACTCCAAAATTCAAGTTTTTGAGCTACAATACAAGTAGCATAGTAGGTACTTGTACCGTCCTTGAGAGGCTTGAGACAGACATGGCTGGAGAGAGACATGATGATCTGTGAAATGGCAGGAATCCATGCCCCCCACCATTTCAGAGATCCTCAGCCTCTCTCCAGCCTTATTATATCTTGTTATGTATATGCAAATGCAGGGATTCCAACCTCTAAAATATGGAAAATATGGATCACTTCTGGCCTCAAGCATTTCAGATAGGGATAATCAATCTGTATTCCACAACATCTATATTCTGCAACACCTACATGACCTAGCACCAGTCTACACAAGGCTCTTGGCATAAGTACTACATGTGATGTGAGAATGAGCACCACAAAGGATGCATCACAATATATGACATGGTGAACATTCAGGGGCATCCTATTCATGTAACTTTTGCTATCAAAAAAGCAAGGAACAATAAATAATTGTATAATAAATTAGCAGTCAATAAAGACTTCAAACATCATGTGATTAGAAAAGCCCTCCTAAAGTTTGGTCCAAAATTAAAAAAAGTTTTATCCGAAAATTCCCTTGTGGACTTCCCCACAAGAAGCCTTCCATCAAAGAACCAAAAACAAAAGAGAAAAGTAGATTCGATATAAAGATATTCTAAGTAAAAAAGCCAGAAAGGCCCCTCAAATTAAATCCATCGCTCTATTGCAAGAAGCGAATATAAAAATAAATTGGTTCCTATATAATCAATTAAAAGCTCAATTTAGTGATGACGTTAAATTGTCAGGATTTGATAGTGAAAAAAATGAAATAGACAAGATTATGTTTGAAGAACAAGGAGGACATACAGCCAAATATTTTAAGGTACTAAAAAATAGAGACTTGGAAAATGAAGTAATCAAACAAGTGATGGTGATATGGGCCCAAGATATTGGGAGCCCCATAGATTTAGAAAGCTGGGAAAAATCCTGGAAAATAACCAATAAGTTCACTCTATGTCAGAATTATAAAGAAAACTATTTCAAAATGCTACACCAATGGTATAAGACTCCACTGAAAGTGAATAAAATATACAAACTGAAGCTAGATGAACCAAGATGAACCAACTAAAGTCAACTGCTAGCCCAACTAGAATAGACTCATTGGGTCTTGGTTAAGTCCACACATATTCAATGGGTCCACATTAGTTAGGACTAGCAGTTGGATTTAGCACTCTTGGTCCTAAAAATATTTAACAACCTTAACTATAGGGCAGTATCAGATGGGTTTGTGAATATTTTGCCAGAACACTTTTGGCAGCATCAAGAAACCTCTTCCTTCCCTTTTAGTACTTTTCTTGAGGGGGAGATGTTGAAAGAGATAAATGTTGAAAGCAGGAAAATATTTCCTGAAGGACCAGACCCATTAATATTACTACATCATTAGCATATTAACTGGCAATATGTCATAGTAATATCATCTCAATCTTTAACTGCACCCCACCAAGATTTTATCCTAATGAGTATTCCTAAGAAAATTTAAAAATTTTTAAAAATTGCACTGAATACCAACTAGTGAAGTAATTCAAAACAAGGTGAACTTTCACATAAGTGTGAGAATCTTTTTTTAAAAAAATCCACACCTTTGGCAGGAGCATTATTTGTGCCTTAAAAATCAAAATAGGTAAATCTTTAGCAGAGCTCCATACATAATCAGTTTTTTGATATTAGAGGACTGCTTATGACAAAGATCTTCTACACTACGGTATACAAATAAAGTTTTACCAATCTATTTCCAGTTCACAATTACCAATATTATTTCAGCTTTAACATCCTTACAGTTAAGAAGATGTCTTTCCCATTGTAAATTATGTTCAGGGTAGCTTACAACAGTTCAAAACAATAGTAAAATAAACATCTATAACTACACTAAACCAAATCTACTAACATCAAAAATCCACCAAACAGTGATACCTTTACTGGACCAACCAAAATGCATAATATACATGTTGCAAGCTTATGACCTAATGAAGAAGCCAGGGGAGCTTCAAAAGCTTGCAACATTTGTATTGTGCATTCTAGATGGCCCAATAAAGGGATCACTGCTTAGTGGATTTTTTTATATTATTGGATTTGCTATAATGCCAACACAGCTACCCCTGGATATTTTACAATAAACCAAGAGAGGGATAGGGAGAAAGAATCACTTACCTGGTTTCGATCACGGGCACTTGTATATCTAATCTTCTGGATGAAGTAAAATATTAGCCATGCTGAAGAAATGATCATCAAAACTATAAATGATATTGATACGAAGACAAGAGAGCTACGACTAAAGGTTTTGTTTTGATAGCGAGTTCCAACTGCTATTGCAATTAGGACAGACATATTTTTTTCTAAGTAATTCAGGATCTCCTTAACCTTCAGTTCTGTGATCATGACAGTGACTATGTCTCCAGTTCCTAACAAAAGAATAAGCAGAAAATACAGTGTAGATACATCCTTCAATTAACTGACATCGAAATCAACATGTGCATTTGTTAAAAAACAACAACAACAACTTTTAGCTGTATCATAACAAACTGTTAAGTAACTAACGGATTGACTATTAATTATTAACTGTATAGGAGGCAATCTTTCAAGTATGCACTGAAAGTTCTTTGAGTGATATGCCACAGTACAAGGGTTCTCATTCTCAGTTATTTAACTGCAGCAGTAACTTGGTGAAACAAAAAGCTAGAGGTAACCGTTACCAGACTTTTGTTTGAAAAGGTTAATACTCCCTTTCCTGGCTGGGCTTACTCGTTCTCTGAAACATGTGACTTCTGTACTGCAGGGCACAGTTGGAGGGGCGGATTTAAAGTGGCCAAACAGCATCTGGGGGAATGAATCCTCTTTCAAGTTCTTATCCAAATGAGCTGGGAGGTACAAAGCTTTTTTTTTTTTTAAACCCAGAAATATCAGGCATTCCAATTACAAATCTCCTGTTCTGAGGTGCATCTACATTGTAAAAATAATGCAGTTTCACACCACTTTAATTGCCATGGCTCCATCCTACAGAATCCTGGGATTTGTAGTTTTGGGAGGCACCAGCACTCTTTGGTAGAGAAGGCTAAAGACCTTGTGAACCTACAAATCCCAGGATTCTGTAGGATGGAGCTACTGCAATTAAAAGTGGTGTCGAACTGCATTATTTCTACAGTGTAGATACATCCTTCAGTGACTTCCATAATCTTATGAAGCTATCTGGTTCTGCATAAAACCACAAATCCACCCAGCCAGCATTGCTTATTGAATGCATGCAGATGTGTACTATACCACTCTGACAATACATTTTGCAGGAATGTAAAGGCTGAACCCATGACTTGAAGGGAACTACATATATTTACTCTGATCAAGTAATTGGGAATTGAGTAAACTGGAGCAAATCTTGTTCAATTAGCAACATAGGCTTTCTGACAAACAAGTACCAATTGAATTCCTAGCATGTTATAAATTAAGGGGGCACAGAATGGGAATACTCAGCAAAGAAAGAAAGATCTAGAATATTAGACGTCCTGTAATATCCACCGCGGTTTGGTTCCAAGACCCCATTGGATACCAAAATCCATGGATGTTCAAGTCCAATTAAATATAATAACATAGTAAAAGGGTGACCTTTATATAAAATGGCAAAATCAAGGTTTGTTTTTAGGAATTTATATTTTAAAAAATATTTTCAATCCGTGGATGATTGAATCTCTGGATAAAGAATCCGTGGATATGAAAGGCCAACTGTATAGTTTAGTGCATAACAGGAACACTGTTAGACCAAGACTATCTAGACAAAGACTATCTAGACACAACCAGCCTTTGCAGACTGCCAGAAATAGTGCAAATTGAGTCCACTTTAACTGCCCTGACTCAGTGCTAGAGAATCATGGGAACTGTAGTTTATTGTGGCACCAGAGCTCTCTGACAGAAAAGGCTCAATGTCTCAGAAAAAAAATACAATTCCCATGATTCCCTAGCACTGAGCCAGGGCAGTTAAAGTGACCTCAATTTGCACTATTTCTAGCAGTCTGCAAAGGCCCAAAGTCTATTTCCTATAGTGGCACAACAGAAAGCAGTCCAGACTTCGGAAAGGCATGTTCCCAACTAATAAATATTGATTATTTTTAAAAAATCACACTATATGGCTATGGGTGAAAATAGATGCGACTGGTTGCTTCCTAATAGTAGCTGGGTAGCTAAACAATTCTAAACAATTAGAATGATCAAACAGGGCTCTGCTTAAAACAGAAAAATGAGATCCTACAAGCATGGGACTGAAAAAGAAGAGTAGAAGAACAGGAAATTAAACATTGGAAAATAATAGTAAAGAGTATAGCTGGGAGCTGCAAAAATGATGAAAGCTGAAATTCAAATATCAATTTAAGATAGCCCAGTCTTTGGCAACAGGCCTTTATTTTATTTTGAAGTTGCATCTTGTATGCAAATGCCTGCTTCCTTTACTACTTCACAGCAGAACTATTGCATACTGTCTACACTGAAGGGGACATATCTCTACTTTTGTCTGCAGGCAGAACATTTGAATTAAATTGAGCTACATCTGTTTTGGGTGCACAGCAACTGAAAAATCAGATTCAGGCAAATGCAAAATAGGTTCACATGAAACACAATTGAACAAAATGTCCAACCCTAATCAAAAGGGGATTTTCATATGTCAGTTATTAGGACTGACAGTTATCACAGCACCATATACTACCTAAACACTAGAGAAAGAGACTCTGCTATAGGAATCAGTCATAAAACAATTTTTATAGATGCCTATGTGGTTTTTGCAGAAAGTTTGATCACAAGTGGGTATTGAAGGAAATAGCTGCCTAAATCCTATTCCAAACATCCACCTTTCTTCCCTTACAGCTGGTATCAATTACACATTCTTCCTGTCTCTATTCAGCTGTCAACTTTTGTACTACATTCCTGACAAGACATGTGTTAAGTATGCATGTTCTATGAAATCTTCTGACTGATTCAGAACAAAGAAGGGGTATCCAGAAAGGACTCTCTAGCCAAAACCTGCAGTCAATACCTATACTGGCAGAATGTGACTCCATTAATTACTACTATCAAGTGTGTCAAGAATATGAATTACATTAGACATAACTGAATATCCCCAAGCATGGTGTTGTCTCTCCTCCTATGACATCATTTGGTTGGCAAAAATGGTACTAATATGGAAGGTCACCTTTGAAGCAAAACCAATCAGTTTAACACTTCTCTGTTACTCATAATACAACAATAATCTCTCCTAGGTGGGTCTCATGCAGCAAAATGATGCAATATAGTGAAACAGTGAAATATGCAAGCTTGACAAACATTAGTCTTCTCTTTCCTCAATTGCCTTATAAAGATCCAGCTTCCAAAAATATTTCATCCTGGAGGAAAAGTCTGCATCATGGACTACAAATGTTTTGGGTGAAAGTCTACTTGAAGCTTCCACCTTTGGCCAAGCAGTTTCCTAAGAAGAAAGTATTTCTTGTTTCTGGAGGCCTCCTACTGAATCACTACCCAAGCCTGGATGTCACTCCTTTTAAACTGAAATCACTATCAGATAATCCAAAATCTATTTTGTTTTTTGTTATAGAATCTCCTTTATTTTCTTCCTTGAAATCCTGGCTCTGGTTTAGAGACCTTGCTTGGCTTGTGCTCCTCTTTGTATAGCTCTATGCAAAAGGACAATGCTCCCCAGTTTCTCTCCAGAAAGGTCTAACAGGAGCAAGGAGAAGTAACTTTTGTCATCCCTGAAGTTTCATTTTGTGGCCGGTCTAGGGAAAGTATTATACTGCCACCACTTCTGATCCATCTGACTCTTCTTCCCATCTTTTTAGCAATGTCTGAACCTTGGACTGCTAAGCTCCAAATGCTCTCAGCCTCACAAGTTTGCTCATTTGAGTTAATATTTTCCAAGTAACTGTGCTCTACTGGCTATTTAAAATCAGCCCCTCATATCTACAGATTCTTTATCCATGGATTTAACCATCCATGGCTTGAAAATATTTCTTAAAAGCTATAAATTCCAGAAAGCAAACCCTGCCATTTAGTATAAGGGACACCATTTCACTATGCCACTGGATTTCATGGGACTTGAGTATCTACGAATTTTGGTATCCACAAGTAGACCTGGAACCAAATCCCAGCGGATACCAAGAACCCACTGTACTTTTGTTTTGCTGTACTGTCTGCCATTTGATAAGATCAAAATTTGTTATTTCCCAACACAATTATTGTGTTTGTTTTGATTCTTGTGTGTTAGGACTCCTTCCTAAGACACATTACTGCCAAGTTCACAAGGATCGTTGATAGGCATGTATAACTCAGAATGTGTGTGAATACAAGTTTGTACTCTGAGAGTATACCTGGTAACAGTATATATTCATTTGGCAGGCAAGACAGTATGTTGTCTATGGGCGATAGCCACACAGTTAGAGAAGAGTGCTAGTCTACAGCTCTGTTCAACATTTTTTAAAAAAAAAATCACACACATCATAAAATAAACTTTCATGCTGGATAAGCACAACATTGCTGTTCACTATCCCCTTTAGGTATTTGGACCTACCTTACGAAAATAAGTCACATATTTCCATATTTGAATGCCTTCGCAAGTTCAAAAATATTTTTAAAAATTCACATACCATAATAAAAGAAAAATTGAGAAGAATGGAAAGGAACTGGCATCTTACCTTGATGAGTCATAGTGACAGGCTCCTCTCCAGATACATTGTTGTAAATTACCACAGCTGAAGCATTCTGTAAAGCTGCTCTCATTATTTTTTGTCTAAAGGTGCAATTTCCTCGCTGCAGAAGAGCAATCCAATGTTTGGTATTTGGGGGAATTTGAAACCGTGTTCGTGGATCACACCCTAAGCGATCTACAACTGAATGGAAAAAGGAACAGTTGAAATTCTCAAAAAGGTTAACCCCCCCATCCCAAAATAGATTGGTGAAATAATTGCCTGGCTACTGGAATTAATCAAATGTCTTTTTAAAAGTTAAACATCAGTGAGTTACTAGACTGGATCCAGATATACAGTACAATCTTAATTCACAAATGAACTAACTGTAGAGTTAGGATTAGACAAAAGTCTCTTCTGCTAGCACAGATTCCCTTTTGCTGGCAGAATCTTCTTCTGCCAACGGAACCCTCTTCTTCTTTCATCTCAGATATCTGTTAACAGAGCAATCTGCTAACATAACTTCTCTTCTGGCTATAATTTGCTGGCAAGAGTGGGAAGGGGGTAGAGATGGGACAGTGTGAGGAAGAGCTAAGTTAGGACATAGTCAGCCAAATCAGGGATACAGCCACAGTGTCAGAACAAATTTAGGCCTGGGTAATTCTGAATAATTTCCAATATTCACAACATGAGGGCAGGGGAGAGATTTGAATTCAGCAAAGCTTCACCTGGCCCACTGTCAACTCAGCTGGCCTTTGGCTGCTTTGGCCAATTAAGGTTTGTGATTTTAGTCATGCTTACAGCACACTAACTGAAATCAGTGGGACTTAAATTGACAAAGATTAATTGAAGACCAATGGTTTCAACAGAACCAATGTATTATGAACTAAATTAAGTCCCAATTATTTCAGTGT
>CM034703.1:242942596-242954135 GCA_020142125.1 Phrynosoma platyrhinos
AGTGGACTCAATTTGCACTATTTCTGGCAGTCTGCAATGGCTCTAAGTCTGGTTGAAACTCATTTACTTGATTTAAAAATATAAGCCAAAAAGGCAGCATAGTAAGTTTTTTTAAATCAAATCAATATATCTGCTCCCCCCCCCCATGAATGGCAAAAAACATGGATGGTTGTGTGTCATTCAATTGTGATGTTGTGTGCACAGATGCACCAGTGTGCATGTGCCACCAATGAATAATGGCAATCTGTGGGTGGTCAAATCTGCAGAGCGCTAGTCCACTAAGAAGGGTACACTGTATGTGGTTAGGAAAGTTATTTGCATAGTTGTTAATATATATAATTGCTCTGGCATTTGACATGAGATAACTGAATGTACACAATTAAATGAACACTTTTAAAAGAGTGTTCTCTTATGAGAAAAATTTAACCAGTGATTGGTACTTTCTCCCTGGATTCTAACAGACAGCAACAGACATTATCAGTCTTTTTGAAAATTAAGCATTTTCATTTATTGATAGTGAAGTCAAACAATATATGCAAAATTCATCTATGGTAAAATCAAGCTGAATGGCAGAAACCTATTCCAATTTGATACTATGATACAACATCACATTACAGGAACTTCTTCACAGAACTTTAAATTTCATTAGGCAAGAGAAGAAGTTTCTGTTGTTTTCTTCACCATTCAAGAAAAGAGGTGTAAGCAGTTTTCCCTGGAACACTAATGAAACATTATACCATTCAACGAGATCATATGCACTCTTTGCTTTTTGTTAGGTACAGACTGACTCTTTAAAATCTTATGGCTTGTTCAACTACTATTATAGTCATAGGAATTCTGGTTCTTTCTCTTTTTCTTCATCAGTTCATGACAATGTTTGGGGAGGGGGGAGAGAAACCTTATCTCACTCCTCTCCCCATAACCAGTAGCTACTGCTGCCTGAAGTGTGGCATTTCTGACCCTGTTGTTAACTGCCTTGATACCGATGTGAATGAAACATCTTGAAGACTCCCTATCCTCCACTGCTCTGCTTAGGTCCTGTAAATTCATATCCATGGCCTCCTTAATAGAGTCTGACCAACTTGGCTAATATAAAGAAGGGGTGTTTTTTTTAACATTATAGTTTCAATTTAGCTCTTCCACTTTAAAAAGAAGCAGGGGCAACAATTTTCTGGAAAGATACCTTTTTGCTATTTAAGTAGTGACAGGAGTAGTAGTAAAGGGGAGCATAGAAAAGAGGTTACTACTGCCACAAGTGCAAAGATACAGACATTAATTCTGGATAAATAACAGTCAGCCAAACAGGTAGGCATGAAAGATTTTACCCACCACTATATAAACAAAACTTGTTCATAATGCCTAAGTCATCTTGGGTCCCTTGCCAGGAGAAGGATAGGAAATAATTTAAAAAATGAATAAAGGCTAATAAACCAAGCTATGCTATGATGGTGAAACAACTGTTTATTCAGAACATTATTCACCTATCTCATACAGGTATACAGGGGAACCTTGGTATCTGATGGAGTTCCAGAAGCCTCTGTGGACACACACCAAAATCTGAGGATGCTCAAGTCCTATCATATATAATGGCATAATTAAATGTTGTCCCTTCTATAAAAGGCCAAAATCAAGGTTTGCTTTTTGATTTTTTTTAAAATTAAAATTGTGGATGTTTGAATCCAAGGACACAGAATCCATGGATATGGAGAACCAACTCTGCTTCAGTTAAACAAAGTAGGTGTGTTCTTGGACATTAATTTTTAAATAGAAAAAAGGAGAGCAGTTTCAGTAAACTTTTTATTCAAATTTTTTTTAAAAACCCTGCAAAAAGTCTAGACTTGCATAAGTTCCAAAAAATATTTTGAACCTTCTACAGAGAACCTGAAGGCATCTTCCAAATCCACAATGGATTTTTCTTTCATCACCCCAGACTTTCCTTATGATTTTTATTCTGGTGGCCAAACTTGTAGATCTTCACCATTTTTAAACATACTAGGTATAGGTGGTGAGGCTGGTTTATCTGCTCTCCATTTCTCTCTGTTTTGCTGTTCACACATGCTCAATAAAAGATACTAAATGCAGCTGCTCTCTACCATGCTTGTTTTTAGATAGGCACACATGGCTACAGTAGGACTGAATAGAGTAGAATCCCATGCTTTCCCAGCTCAAACTTTACTGTATTATTTACTACAGCTATTCTTTTCAAACCTGAGACAAAAGGTCTGTTTTTCCAGCCATCCACTGCCATTTTCCCAATGTTAATGTTTTTTTAAAAAAACTACAACAAAAAACAAACAAACCTAGCTAGACAATTTTGGATTTTGAGGAGGAAGCAGGAAGGGTAATGGGCAACCATAAAAAACTTTGTAAGAAGGATCTTTACTGTCAGAGGCTTTGTCAACTGAGGTATGCCTGTATTTTAATTTGTCTGCTACCAGAATAAATCTTTAAATGACACCATTATGCGTTACTGGCCTTGATAATTAAGGTATGCTTGTATTTGTAATTTGCTTGTCACTCTCTGGACTGTAACATAGGAATAGGATCCCCAGATACCATTCTGGAACAAAAGTCAAAGTATCTGCTACCAAACCTTTTGCCTCTCCCTTCCCTTTTTCTTGCCAGCCAGGTTAGAAACTGTTAAATGTTTAGGAAAATCTGAATACAAATTCAGATGTACAGGAAACCTACTGGCCGGTAAATGCTACACAGACAGGGCCTGAAATAAGTCATATGCAGGTCATTTGAGCAATCTAAAATGAGTTAAATTGTTTTTCAGCAAGGATCAGGAAACAAGAATCAAACAGGTTTGCATTCCTATATAATTTTCCAAAATTTACTGGAACTAGGGGAGATTACTATACACCTCAAGTGCCAGACATATCAATCAGCATTGCAAAGGACAGAGACAACCATATCAGCAAATTTGTCAATAGCTGTCCATTACCCTCTGTCATTCACAATCAGTTTATTCAGCATCCATTTGCAATGTATATTTTCCCCAAGCTAAAATTCTCTGTGTGTGTGTGTGTGTGTATGCTGGAAAGTGTCCATAACATAATGAAAAGCAATTTAAGAGTAATTTCAAGCTGATACAAATCATTTGTTAAAATATGTGATCTGATGCCATTTGAGCCATTTCAATATTGTACAAAAAGCTCAGTATATAAAATTTGCAAAAGCTGCCAAGTTCCATACTTTGTATTATTTCAAGTTAGTTTCCAAGGACTAATGGATTCATATTTTATTTCTGCATTGTTGTGCACCCAGCTCTCTCACAATATAGCCTCAATTTCTCAAGTGGAGCAATTTGGCCATGACTATACTATGTTGCCATTTCCAAAATCCATCTGGCTCAGAATATGCAGAATTGCTTCTTCTTATTCCTCTCCTGCTGAAGGTTGGACATCAATGTAGGTAAATTGCCTTTAGATTTAGAATTAATCTTCCTGAACTCATCCATCCGTCTAATCTAGCAATGCAATAAGAACAACTGGCCAAGGCCATGTCTTTCATATGAACTAATTCATTTCTCTCTGGTGTCTGCAATCAATGCTCACAGTTCAAGTCTACTCCTTCCGATGTTCTGAAAATCAACATGCATTGGATTATTTGGAGAAATCTATCCCAAATTTCAGGAATATGTTCTTCTTATCATTGTAATACAAATCCATCCTATTTCTTT
This sequence comes from Phrynosoma platyrhinos, assembly GCA_020142125.1. Classification (NCBI taxonomy): domain Eukaryota; kingdom Metazoa; phylum Chordata; class Lepidosauria; order Squamata; family Phrynosomatidae; genus Phrynosoma; species Phrynosoma platyrhinos. The sequence continues at coordinate 242,946,282 of CM034703.1, forward strand.
AGTAATCCAGAGAACTACACAATCGTGTTTTTCAGGTAATTTATCTATTAGAATCAAAGTATTCTGCATATTTTATATTTTATATGATGGAGACTGAGATTAACATCTAGCAAATTTGCACATTTGAGCAAAGCAAAATTAAAGAAAAATCCATTCCTTTGGACTCCTCTCTTGAACTTTAAGAAATGGATAAGTAATATGAGAACAAGAAAGGCTCTGCCTTTGGCTATTTAAGTTTGAAATATTTAAGTTGACACCCAGTTCCAAAACACAATAAAGATGAAAAATATGCACATCCAACTAATACAATACTTGCATTATAACAGTGGAACACTTTGGTTATCAATTTAGTAGGCTTGGCCATGAAACCCACTGGGTGACTGTGGGCAGATCACACTCTCTCAACCTCGGCAATCACAAATCTCTTCTGAACAAATTTTGTCAAGAAACCCTGTGATAGGGTTGCCTTAAGGTCACTGTAAGTTGGGAATGACTTGAAGGCACACTACAACAGCAAAGACAGTGCTAAAGAAATATTGCTTATAGATGCACAACTTCATCAATTGGAAAACATTCATATGTGGAATATACAAATACAGTGGTATGTCTACTTACGAAATTAATCCGTTCCATGACCCATTTCATATGTAGAAAATTTCGTAAGTAGAAGCAAATTTAACATTGAAATGCCCTAATCCGTTCCGCAGCTTCGGCCATTCCTTGGTCCGACCCTGGAAGCGGGGACGGCTCCGCTTCCAGGATCGGCCGAATGAAAGGCCGAGGCTGCCGGCTGTTCCTTAGGCTGGCCCTGGAAGCGGAGGACGCAGCGGGGCCGTCCTCCGCTTCCAGGATCGGCCGAAGGAAAGGCCGAGGCTGCCAGCTTTCCTTAGGTTGATCCTGGAAACGGAGGACGCAGCGGGGCTGTCCTCCGCTTCCAGGATCGGCCGAAAGAAAGGCCGAGGCTGCCGGCTTTCCTTAGGCCGATCCTGGAAATGGAGGATGCAGCGGGGCCGTCCTCTGATTCCAGGATCGGCCAAAGGAAAGGTTGAGGCTGCCGGCTTTCCTTAGGTCGATCTTGGAAACGGAAGATGCAGCGGGGCCGTCCTCCGCTTCGAGGATCGGCCGAAGGAAAAGCCGAGGCTGCCGGCTGTTCCTTAGGCTGTTCCTGGGAGCGGAGAAGTCCTCCGCTTCCAGGACCAGCCCATTGAACAACCGAGGTCATGGCGAAAAGGAAGCCTCCTTTTAGCCACAGCCTCGGCCGTTCCTGATGCTGTCCCTGGAAGCGGAGAAGCTTCTCCGCTTCCAGGGACAGCCCATTGAACATCCGAGGCCCCAGCGCCTCCTTCCAACCGTGGTCTCAGCTTTTGTAAGTTGAACGCTTTCGTAAGTAGAAGCAATTTTTTCCCGGAGGCGCATTTCGTAAGTCGAATTTTTCGTAAGAAGAAGCATTCGTAAGTAGAGGTACGACTGTAGTAACACATAATAGAAAATTCCATACATGTATAGTCCATCTGGGAAGGGGATCAGCAGGGAAGGGGGAATTGCACATGTGTTAATATAATAACTGAATGACATAAACTAACTACTCACTGAAATGGTTAAGCAAGGCAATGAATCATCTGCTTAGATGAGATCTACATAGTTTAAGACATCTACATCTAATCTGAATTGATGTAGATGAAACTTGGTACAGAAATTCTTAAAGAACATAGAACACAGAAAACAATGATCTCCTGATATAATGGATTCAGTATAAAAATTTCTTAAAATTTCAGTGCAGATCTGTCTCGGTCATATTTGGAAATGTCTGTTTTCACTGTACAATGAGTCCTTAGTATCTGCTGGGGTTTGGTCCCTTATATAAAATGACAAAATCAATGTTTGCTTCTTAAATTTTTTATTCTTGAATATTTTCAAGCTATGGGTGTTTGAAACTGTGGATGCAGAATCCATGGATACAGAGGGCCAACTATAACTGACTTCCTTGTAATATAATAATGCTCTGAAGTATTAGCTTATTTTGCCTTTTATCTAAAACCCCTCAGTGGTTCCCAAACTTTGGTTCTCCAGATGTTTTGGACCTAAACTCCCATATGCCCCAGCCAAATTGGCCAATAGCCAGGAATTCTGGGAGCTGAAGTCCAAAACACCTGGAAGACTAGTCATGCTAGTCACTGATGGCAAACTGGTGAAGAACTGTGAGCTAGACAAGGCTACTGTTAGGTGGATTTATACCTGGTTGACCAACTAAACCTAGTGCTCACCAATGGTTGCTCTGCATTCAGGGAAAGAAATGGTTAGTAGGTTGCTTCTGGGTTCTGTTCTGGACTTGATGTTCAATATCTTTATAAATGAAGATGATGGGACACATAGTACACTTATCAAATGTGATTACTGGGAGGCAGTGTTAGCTAATACCCAAGTTCAGAATTCAAAATGACCTTGACAGATTGGCGAGCTGGGTCAAAACTAACAAATGTAAAGTACTACATCTAAACAGGAAAATAGAAATAAACAAATATTGGATAGGTGACATATGGCTTGAAAGCAGTACAAATCTAGAGCTAGTTGTTTACTGTTGTTGTGTGCCTTCAAATCATTTTCAACTTATGGTGACCCTAAGGCAAATCTACCATGGGGTTTTCATGTCATGATTTGTTTATAGGAGGTTTGAATTTGCCTTCCTCTGAGGTTGAGAGTGTGTGACTTGCCCAAGGCCACCCAGTAGGTTTCATGGCCAAGCTGGGAACTGAACCATGGTCCCCAGAGCTTCAGTCCAACACTCAAACCACTATACAATTCTGGTTAGGGCTAGACCAGAGGCAAAACATGATGTGATGTGGCAGCCAAAAACACCAATGAAACTCTAGACTGCATCAACAAAGAGTACAGAGTCCAGATTAAGGAAAGTAACAGCACCACTCCATACTTCTTTGGTCAGACTCATCTGAAATACTGTGTCTGGGTACAATACTGACAAGCGGGGACATGTACAGAGAAGGGTGATCCAAAGGTCAGGAAACCAAGCATTATAAGGAATGCCTTAGGGAACTGTGGTCCAAAACACACTGCAGAAATAATCCAGTTTGGGACTGCTTTAACTGCTCTCGCTAGGGAATCCTGAGAACTGTAGTTTATTGTGGTAGCAGAGCTCTCTGACATATGTTAAATGTTAAACTGCAAAACTACAGTTCCCAGAATTCCCTACCATTGAACCAAGGCAGTTAAAGTGGTCTCAAACTGGATTATTTATGCAGTGTGTTTTGGACATGCATATGTTTAGCTTGGAGAAGAGAAGACAGAGAGGTGATATGAGAGCCATCTTTAAATACTGGGGTTTAATGTAGAAGATGGAACAAACTTGTTTTCTGCTACTCTAGAGACAGGAACCAGTGAAACAAAATTACAAGAAAAGATTTCATCTAAACATTAGGAAGAACCTCTTTACTTTTAAGAATTGCTTGACAGTGGAATAGAAAACCTCCTTGGATGGTAGAGTCTTCTTGTATTGTGTTTTTTAAACGGAGGTTGGTTGGATGGGCGTCTTTCCATTCCATTTCAGGAGTGCACAGTTGTGTATTCCTACCAGGCAGGGGGTTAGACTGGGTGGCCCTTTCATCCTTCCCAATTCTAAGATTCTATGCTTCTGGTTTTGGCCTAGTTCTTCAATCTGTTATTGTGATTTTGGAACCTGATCCTGTCCTCTAGGGTATTAGCTACCCTTCCTATTTGGTGTCATCTGTAAATATAATAAGCATTAATCCACGTAATTTATGAAGATATTGACATCACCACCCCAGGACAGTACCCTGTGGTACCCCACCAACCACTTCTCTCCAAAACAAAGAGCAACCATTTGTGATTACTCTTTGGGTTCAGTTCATCAACAGTAATAAAGCCAAGTAAAGGCATTGCCTGGGACACATTTTGCCAGCTTGACTGCAACAATATCATGGGGGACTTGCTGAAAGCCTTACTGAAATCAAGCTATATTATATCCACAGCATTTTCCTGATTTACCAATCTTGTAACTTTATCAACAAAAATTAATCTAGCATGAATTATTTTTGAGAAACCAATGCTGGCTCTCAGTAATCACTGCATTTCTTTCTGAGTGCTCAAACTTACTTTTTAATTATGTGTTCTTAAATACTGCCTGGCATTGATATCAACCTCACTGGCTGGTAGTTGCTCAGGCCCTCTTTCTTATCCTTTTTGAAGATGGAGACAACATTCACTGTCCTTCAGTATGTTGGACTTCTCCTGTTCTCCAAGAATTCTTAAAGATGATCAAAACTAGCTTTGAGATTACATCAACAAGTTCCTTTAATATCCTTGGATGCAATTCATCAGGCCCTGGAAAGCAGAATTCACTGGAGAGCAGAATTCACTTTACTACCTCTTTACTTATTCTGGGATGAAGTTCCCTTATAGCATCATTTGTTCTATGTTCATTACATACCATAGTACAATGTTTGGGAGAAGAAAGAGGCAAAAAAGAATTTGTCTTGTCGTCCTGCCTTTTCTCTGTTACCTGTTAGCATTCCTCCATCCTCTCCATGCAGTATTTCTACTGTTTCCTTGTCCTTCCTCTTGCTATAAACAGCACCCCTCCCAAAAAAGACCTCTTTTCATTGTTTTTAATCCCTGTAGCAAGCCTCAGCTTTTGTTTCTCTGATTTTCTCCCTAGAAGTAAATACCATTAATCCCTCTTTGGTGATTTCTATCTTCTTCCATTTCTTGTTTATACCTCGTAAATGTCAAATCACCTGAAAATTCTCATTTGCAAGTTCCTTCTTTCAGCCAAGTATAAATTCAGGCAGTTTATGGTTTAAGCATAACCATTGTTGGGTTTAATAATTGCTTTTACTGAAGAAAACTACTGTAGAACATTAACTTTACCCCATAACTTTACCCCAGACACTCCAGTTGTCTAAAACAAAACAGAAGGAGGAAAGGTTCTATAGTTACCTTTAAAAAAAATAAAGAGAGAGATGTTCTCAAAGATTGGCACTTTCTCCCATCTTTGGCTTAAATCTTGCATTCTGTCTACTGAAGTTCAATGTGGTTGTGGGTTCTTAGACACCATTACATGCAGGAAACCATTATGAACTGGTGCCTACATGTTGAGTTTTACAGGTAGGGTTTGGTTCCAAGATCCCCATGGATACCAAAATCCATGAATGCTCAAGCCCCATTATATACAATAGTGCAGTATAATTGTGTCCCTTATATAAAATGGCAAAATTAAAATTTGGTATTTACATTTAAAAAAAAAAACATTTTCAAGCTGTGGATGGTTGAAACTGTAAATGTTCTTTTTTCTCTTTCAAGTGCCTCTCTATATAGATTCATCTCTCTTAATATTCAAAAACATCCAAGTATCAAGCAACATGACTGTCCCCTACATTTCTGAAACTCTAAAGAAAAATCTGGCCACAAATCTAAGAACCAGGACACTCTTCCAAAATGAAAGCTATGATTAGGCCTCTTATGCAGTCTTAGATAAAATGTTCTTTGGATGTGATTTATTCAATTGCAAGTCCCTGAAGACATTCAATTTTCATATATTGTATAATAGCTTTCTAGCCTGCTTTTCAGGATTCAAATCTTCACAAAGCAAATGACAACATACTTTAAAAACAAATCTATAATTTAAAATTTTTGTCTGCTGTGCTTCACAACCTACCGTAATACTTGATCACAGAATCACCAAACGCTATGTAACATAATGAAACCAAAACAACGACCATATAAGCCTACCCCTGATATAAAGTTTTGGACCTATCAACTATTTTAGGTACCTGCCAAACAATAAATATGTTCTTCTATCTCTAGAGTCCACACTTACAAATCAATAGCAACCAAACATGATATTTTACACTTCGCCTAGCATCCTAAGCATTTTGGGACATATTGAGGGATCCCAAAACATGCATGCAGTTTGGCATGAATCACATTTTAAGAACTGTAGTGCTACCATCAAACTGCTGTTTCATTCAAACCATAAGCAAGCAAAAACATCGACCTCAACCTGGGCAATGGCACTTAAAAAACTTAAAACAATTCATTAATCATTAGAATAACAAATAAACAACAAAAGTATAGAAATAGGAGGATTTTTTAAAATTAAAAGCATAGTACACTAAAATTATTCCAAAGCACACAAAAATAAATAGGTTTTTAAAAACTTCCTGAAATCAAGAGAAGGGCATACAAAGAAGACAGCATACCAAAGATCCACAACCCACACAGAATAGACCTTTTCTTTACAATTAACTTCTGGAGTTTCATGGCTCTCACTAATGAACTAGATTATTCATGAATCTTTTTGGAAAGAAAAAATCTTGCTTCAAGAAATAAATGACATTTAAAAAAAAAACACCCACGAATTCAACAGACAAGAAGCAAACACCTACAACATATTACTAATCAAGATGACAGTACAGGAGTCTGAAGTCAGCTGAATTTGACCATCACAAATTAAGTTGTTAAAATAAAGTAACTAAAATATTTTAGGAGTACACCTGGAAATGGCACCATGCATGGTACTTAAATGCTATTAGTGATTAGAAATGCTTTCAAAAGTTGAATGCAAACTTGTTTTATTTACAGAGTACTGGGCTAGACAATTCAGTGCACCAGAACACCCATCCATGAAGTTATAATCATTACAAGTCCTAAATTCAGTTAATGCATTATCTGTGGACAGGATTCAACATGACAACACAACTGTTTCTGTCGGCAGAACTAGGAGAGAAACAGTCTCCCCTTCCCCTCTGCAGACCTCCTTTCACCCCAAAGGCCTACTTCAGCATCTAGAAAACCACTCAAAATTAGTCTCCAGACATCAAGGAGTGAAGAAGAAAGGTTTGTGGTACACCCTAGTGCAACACTGGCTCTCAGTCAGTACCATTAACCTCAAAAACCTGGACCAGCTATTATTTCCTATATGAATAAAAATGGGTATCACATTAAGATGAACTGATATCACACTATTCTCAGTTACATTACTAAAGTATGCTCCTTTTCTCTCAGGGACCAGTTACACAGCCATTAAGCAAGCAGCGGCAGATCAAAATTTTCCAAGTGGTAGTTCAATGCCTATGTCTACAGAGCATCTTGTGTTTGGTACCATGCACAGAATCTAGACTGTGCTGCATCACCACAAATGTCACCTTTTGAGCATCCACTAAAGATATAGAAATCTGAATCTTACATTTAGCAGCAAAAAGTACACAAAACAGTGACATGCAGAATTTTTGCATACTTCCACACTGTTAAAGAATTATCTGGCTAAGAAGAATTTAAACATTGTGTTAGGAGTCCCTCTTCACCGCTAGCTTACAAGAGTACCTGATGTCAAAGGAACACCAGATGCAACTGTCAACATTAAGAAAAACATATTAAGGTTAAGCATATTGTAAAATACTAAAAATTGGTCAAATGCAATAACATCTTAAAGATGTGTCTTATGACATTTGATAATTCTTTCTCACTGTTATATGACCTACTAAAAATGAATCCAATATAAAATAAAATACTGTAGCATCAAAATTACATTATCTGACTCAACCAAAAGGAAAATATTTAAGTGCATTACTGAACTGAGACAGCAGTACCATTTGAAAACTGCAGTGATTTGGAAGGCTGGAGTTTCATTATCCATCATGCTGATCAGCTGAAAGTACCGTATTTTTCGGCATATAAGACGCACCCAATTTTAAAGGAGGAAAATCTAGGAAAAAAAGATTCTTAATAAAATACAGTCGGAGGATGCCTCCGACCCAGGCATCTGCCCAAGGAAACCAACCAGGCTTTCCTTGGAGGGATCCTGGGGTTTGAGGCGTCCTC
>CM034703.1:242978100-242993108 GCA_020142125.1 Phrynosoma platyrhinos
CTCTTCTAGAACATGGCCACACAGCCCGAAAAACCCACAAAAACTTATTGTTAGTGTTTACAAAAGGAGAGTTCAAACAGTACAGTTTACTTGTGCATTCACTAGTCAGTAACATATTCAGTTGGTCCACTCTAGTTGGGACAAACCAGCACAATTCAGGCCTGTATTAAAATAGAAAGCTGGCATCCTGTTAGGCAGTTACAGCGTTGTAACTTATAAGCTTATCACACGGCACTTCGAAGAATGGGAACGGAATGGAATGGAACGCAAGGGAGTGGAACGGAGCAAAAACAGATTTTAATGCACAGGAGAATGCCACCAATGCCGCCTGGAGTCCCCGATGTGTTTCCCAGCTGTTGCTGGCAGCCGATTTTTGAAGCACCGTTCTTCAAAATTGGCTGCCGGGAACAGATTGGGGACTCCCGGCAGCATTGGTGGCATTCTCCCGTGCAGTAAAATGCGTTTTTGCTCCATTCCGTTCCCTTGTGTTCCGTTCCCGTTCCTTAAGTGCCATGCAATAAGCTTATTAGATTTACTACCTCAGAACTGTATCATAAACTGAGACTTCAGTGCAAAGTAGCGTCAATTTGGGAGGTGGCTACACTTAGGGTAAACCCAATGAGTCCCTGGCCAATTGTACTGCATATCCAAACAGCGCTACAGACAAATAAGAGCCCTAATATAAAGACGGTGTTGGGGCTTGTGCATTAAAGAGTAGTGGCCATTTTGGAATTAGATTGTCCTCTGCCATCTTATTCCTTCCTTCCTTCTTTTGCAGAATAATCCAGCCTTGATGCAACCAGGATTTCAGAATGTAAAAGCTTGGGAGACAACAGGGAAATGAGAGATAAGCTCTTGTAACCAGAAAATACATAGAATTAAAAATACACTTTTAATTAATGGTATATGGTAAGAAGAAATAGGGAATGCTACATTTTGTGTTTCCTTCAGTATTTGCATTCCTTTTCACCCTGCATTGCATTCACCCTAAATTGCCCATTTCTTTCCATAAAGTATCCTGTTAGTATATTAAGATGGTGCTAAGTCAGACCTATGTATGCCATCACACCTCACGTGCAGGACACATCCAGATATTTTCTTGTAGCTGGACATGCTGCAAGAACATCAATTGCAGAGAGCTTTCAAGGACCGCTGGAGGTTCTCTGTAGATGCCTTACAAGGTGAACATCAGATGTAGCTACAGAGATATAATAGCTACGTGATACACGTACATCTCTCAATGCAGGAATTTGGACATTACATTGTCAATTTTACAGTAATGGTGCTTAAATAATAGTGCCTCAAAATAGTGTCAAGTGAAATTGAGAAGCAAGGGAGTCCTTTTTTTTTTTTTTTGAGACAGCGAATCTGCACATTTGTGGGTATCTTGAATTACAAATTTAGCATGAGATGAGTACTCAGTCACCTCACGCATCAAACATTAGCAGAGGCATGCCTAGCTAGGCAAAAGTAAATGCTAAATTTGCTGTGTCCAGAACAAGTCTAAAGAGCAAGCAGCAGCAGGCCATCAGTAGGGACCCCTGGGATTCTGAGGAAGCTTATCTGGGGTTCCTCAATGGGAAAATAATTTTCCTGAAAGACAATTTGCCTGTAACTTCCAAGCCTTTACAGATAGGTGCAGATGTAGGCAGATGTTTTGGTGTGTTCACAGCTATGAGAGGGTCAAGAATCTTATGTTCCACAGGACAGTTTTCTGTTTGAAGGTACATTTAAAGAGCTGATGGAATAGGTTGCCCACCAGCATCTGACAGCAGGCTAAGCAGGCACCCAGGAAGCCTGCTCACAGGCTCCCTCACTCTGGTGAAATGTCATTGTTGTTTGTAAATTTACATCTCTACACATAATGTAGCAGATGCTGTCCTGTGCAAGTCAGCTGCTTCTGCTTCCCCTTTTCGCTATTCTGCATGTCCTCTTTTCTGCTATTAATTGGACATGATGTTTCAAAACAAAGCAAAAACTGCAAGGGCCATTAGGTTTAGTCAGGGCCATAATGTGAAACAAGTGGACATATTACAAATTAATCTAGAGCTACCTTTTTACTAGAACCCCAAGGTTCACCACCCAGGGCCCAGTATAAAAAACTAGCTACTTATAATTTAGAGAACAGGCTACCTCCGAGTACATGATGAGCCACACATTTGTTTTCAATGCCAGACGTCAACTGAACTCACTCTCCTGTCATTTCAAAGGCTACCCCTGATTATCATAAGCCTTCTGATTTCTGCAGGTTAATAAAAATGGAGAAGATCATTCTATTGTTGCCATTCTTGAACAACTGGGAGTTTGGAAGCCTTGTTGCTCTACTTCAAACTACACAGAAATCTACCTGTTTGGCATGCTCCTGCCTTGGAAAAGGTTTAATACATTGTTGGTTCCATGGTAGAAGCACTGAAGGTTTCTGGAAAATACTTGATTTTTTTTCTTTTGATGGTCTCAACCCTCATGACCGGTGCTCACTAAAAGTTTACAGAATTAAATAACAAGAATGAGGGCTGCAATTTTATACACACTTATTCAATGGCAACTGATGGTTCCCATGGCAGTAGTGCAATGAATCTGTTCTGGGTTTTAGTTGGATTGAATCAAAGAATCATAGAATCATAGAGCTGGAAGAGACCACAAGGGCTATCCAGTCCACCCCCCCTGCCATGCAGGAACTCACAATCAAAGCACCTTTGACAGATGGCCATCCAGCTTCTGTTTAAAGACCTCTAAAGAAAGAAACTCCACCACTCTCCGAGGGAATGTGTTCCACTGTTGAACAGTATTGGTTGGAAGGGTGTGCCTCCTAGCTGCCCTTGTGAATCCAGGAAAGAAGAGGTGGTTGTCACACCCTGAACAAGCACTCCCATTACCCCATGACCAGTGGTGGGGTAGGGGTGGAGGGGGGGAGCTGTGCCCAGAAGCCTTTAGCTTCCCTTGTGGATATAGGAGTAAAGGCACTATCTTTCTGCAACAGTTTAAAATATACTTACAGTGGTTTAATTGGGGGAAAGCCAGCATGGTGGTTTGAGTACTGGACTAGGAATTCTGAAAACCAGGGTTCAATTCCCAGCTTGGCCATGGAAAACTACTGTGTGACCTTGGTCAAGTCACACTCTCTCAGTATCAGAGGATGGCAATGGCAAATCTCCTCTGAAGAAACCTGCCAAGAAAACCCCATAATAGGTTCACCTTAGGGTCACCGTAAGTCGGAAATGACTTGAAGGCACATGACAACTGGGAGTGCTATCTGACAATACTGAGTTAGGCCACTGGTCCAGGTAATCCAGTGCTGTCAGTTCTGATTGACAGCAATGGGCTTTCCAGGTTTTCAGTCTGTGAGCCTCCTTCAGTCCCTTTCTGGGAAAAAGGTGGCATATAAATTTAACAAGAAAGTAAATAACCTCCCGTGAGTGATTTCCAGTGTAGCAGGAAGAATCAGGTCCCATCAGCTTTCTGATTGACAGAGGAATACTGGTTGCTGTCTGCTATGTGAGAATTGGCGGATTTTCACATGTATCTCCTAAACTAGGAAATACACAGGGATCATAAATGTGAAACAGTCATGAACACGTATTCTAAGGTTCTGTATTTGTAACTGACTTAGTGAATTTTGGCTAACAACCTTAGCTGTAACATTCAACAGATATAACCGTAAGTATATTAAACATCAGTTGAAGTCAATGAGACTACTATAGGACACACATGTCACTTAATGATGCTTGCAGACATTTTCTCTGCTATATTTCAAACATTTTTTTCCATTTTGAGAAGGCATCAGTATTAAGGTGAAGGAAACTCAAGGAACTACAAGCTGATTGTCAGCTTACCTAAAACAGACCAATGTGAAAGATTGGAGGATGTTTAGAGCTTGTGTTTCTGTGTTCACATGCATGAACATGAATGCTGGTGTTTCCATCCCTCAGGGGAGGCCTTATTTACATGTGTGGCTCAGCAAAGCAATATTTGAAACTGCTTTGATCTGTGACCTCAGCTATTTAAATCAATTACACTTACCGTACCTGACAGCAGTGGGGAAGGAAATCTTCTACATGAAATCCTATTTTCCATTTATATTGGCTGGAATCCTGTATCACAGTTATGAAAGCATAACCTGGAGTTACCCACTTGTGACTGTTATGTATTCATGATTACTATATAGCCCCTCATTTAGAAGTTATATAGGGATTGTGAAAGTCTCCCAATCTGCACTTACTGGGAAGCAGCTACTGTGATTGACGGGGATTCATTCCCCTGTTGCTCAGGAAGCAGCTAGCTGCCATTCCCATGATCTCTTTAGGCAGAGGCTGGATGGCCATCTGTTGGGGATGCTTTGATTGGGAGTTCCTGCATGGCAGGGGGTTGGACTGGATGGCCCTTGTGGTCTCTTCCAACTCTATGATTTTATGATTCTAGTGCAAGGAGGAATTGCAACAGGGTCCTGCTTCTGCCTGTCATGTCCAAGATCGCTCACATGAGAGAGTGAAAATGGCAGCCCTCTGCTTCCTGAGCAACAGGGGAATGGACTCCCATTGATCGCAGTGGCCGATACTTGGTGAGTGAGTACCAGGAGTGTTGGGCATTGTAGTCACAGTGCTACATAATACATACCAGACAGGATTCCAGCCAGCATTTATATACCACTTTGAATTCAGAGATGTGTTAATCTGAAATAGCAGTATGCAAAGGCATCTTGTAGCATCTTTGAGACTAAGAAGCTCTAGCATAAGCTTTCTTGGACATAGTCTGCTTGCTCAGATGCATCTTGAATATTTCCTCTTTTGACACAGGAGTATTATTTTTAAAATAAAGATGAATACAAACAGAAATAAGAGAGCTTTGTGTCCTTCTCACCTTCCATTAATAACTATAGACCACACAGCTACACTTGTATAGATAAAAAATGTAATCAAAATCAGACAAAACATTGAGTGTACTTGCACAAGGTACAAACCAATGTAGAAAAGGCATGGACAATGACAGTTACAAACGTGTAAATGCATAAAGACCTCTTATGGAGGAAAAAATATATATAATCTGTAAAAAATATGCCCAATAAGAAAAATAAAATAAGCCAAACCAACACAATCAGTTCAATAAACAGAAGCCTGGCCTGCAAGCAGAAATCCTTTGACATGGAGACACTTTCAAGAATGACAGTGTTTTGACACCACCAGAAATCCCAAAGCGGAGTTTTTAAACTGATCAAAATCCATATAATAAAATTTTCATGGAGGCTCTTTGTAGCATGGGAAGAAAGGCTGGTAGGGTATGCCAAGGACAGTGCCACAAAGCAAGTTCAGGTTGGTTTTCTCCATATTCTTTCCCTGGTCATAGAAATAAAAAACCACTACTATCTGCTGATGTATCTAGAAAGAAAAAGACTGACTGGAATAAAGACAATGTCTGTGTCAGGGGGCATGTGGGTGCATTTGTTCAGAAATATTCCCAAATTCCAGAATCAAAATAAATAATGCAAATTAGATATATCTGCATAAATTAATTTTTGAATATTTAATCTGACTGCAAAATTTGGTATTTCCTGTCGGAATAGGACATGAGGCTTGAATCACACTGATGTACTAAGCCAGTATAACGGAATGGCAGCATTGTCAGTGATTACAGCAGGAGTAGAAATGTTGAAAGAGGCACTGGAGATATTCCCTCTCTTTCCCTCTCCTCTGTTTCATGACACTGGAAAAATGCAACTGCTAGATGATACTTTGAAAAGAACAAGTGTGTAGGGCTTTTAGGCAAGGAGAAGAACTGGGGTCTAAACAGCAATAAGAACTTCATTAGATTCTCTTTGAAAGTCACCTTCTCTCTTGTTAAAAGTGGAATATGTGCATTTCTATACTGTATACTGGAGGGGGAGGGAGGGGCAGGAATCTGTTTTCCAAATTATTATAATGCCGAAACATTCACTGTTGGAAGAAAAAGTTTCATGCTTTGCACTGGCATCACTGAGGATAATAATGTTTTGATTTCTGCTATAAGTGATTGGCAATAAAGACAGTGGATGTGGATGGGTAATCTGTATGGCTGCATGCCATTCAGACATACTGTCATTTATAATTCAAACACATTTCTGCATAAGGTATGAGGCATAACTAGCAGGTTGCATGAAAGGCATGCAGGCAATGCAGACCACCATCTAAATTTAAAAAAAAAATGGAAAAAATATTAATCTGGGAACATACATAGGTTCTGAGTTTGGCATTCTCCTTCTTCAGATTGGTCTCTTAGTAGTTATGAACTTTTCAACCTCTCAAAGGAGTGAAGAAAATTAATTCACTGCTGGAACCAGTTACTACTGGATTCCCTGAACAGAGGGGATTCCCATACCTATGAGGAACAACTTAGGGAACTGGGTATGTTTAGCCTGGGGAAGAGATGATTAAGAGGTGATATGATAGCCCTGTTTAAGTATTTGAAGGGGTGTCATATTGAGGAGGGAGCTAGTTTGTTTTCTGCTGCTCCAGAGAATAGGACCCGGAACAATGGATGCAAGCTACAGGAAAAGAGATTCCACCTCAACATTAGGAGGAACTTCCTGACAGTAAGGGCGGTTCAACAGTGGAACATGCTCCCTCAGAAGGTGATGGAGGCTCCTTCTTTGGAGGTCTTTAAACAGAGGCTGGATGGCCATCTGTCGGGGATGCTTTGATTTTAAGTTTCTCTTCCAACTGTATGATTCTAAATTGGTTTCTTTTTATATTGGAACAGCCAATGATACCAGCACAGATGTAGCAACAAAGTGATAGCTACAAAAGACTGGGGTGTTACCTTGATTTCTAAAATACATGAAACATGTAAGACCATACAAGAACTGAGCATGTGGTATGTAGTTGTGTAAGTGCCACTGTGGTGTAGTGGTTTGGGTGTTGGGCTAGGATTCTGGAGGCCAGCGTTCAAATCCCTTCTTGGCCATGGAAATCCATTGGATGACCTTAGGCAAGGCAGTCTCAGAGGAAGGCAATGGCAAACCCCTCTGGACAAATCTTGCCAATAACCCTCTTGATACGTTCACCTTAAGGTTGCCGTAAGTTGGAAACAATTTGGAAACACACAACAACGACATATAGTTGTGCATGATCTTCCACTGTAAAAATTCAACTCCATTGCTTCTATTACCCAAATTAATTCATTTTGTTCTTTTTGTGTCCCTTCTCTACTAGATGAGTTGAAATGAGAGCAGAAACAAATAAATTGGTGTATCAGGAAGAAACTCAGCTAAGACACATCTATTTTTGTCTGACCTGAAATAAAGCTTATTATGGCAAAGTATTTGAATGGAGTTTGAATACTGAGCAGTGGTTGAAGCTCTTAACACAGACAACCCATCTGGTGATAGAACAGCTCAGTTTCACCCAGAGAACTGTACCCAAGAGCTAATGGAAAAAGAACAACAAAGCAGCATCTGATCAATGATTTGTGTTTGTGTCAGATGCAAGAATTCTGTCCCATGTCGAAAAGCTTGTCACCCATCTTTGAATCCAGGAGTTCTCCAGCTGTTTCGTAGGAGATCCCTGTGCCAGATTCATCTAGGACAAAGGAATGAGGACTTCCAGTGAAGAGTTGTAAAGAGAGAAAGGTGCATCGCTTGCCATGGTGTCTCCACAACCTGTTCCCACTTCAGTATTGGTCTGAAAAAAATGAAGCGTGGAGGAGGGAGGGACTGGGACCTTCAGCAGGTGGAGTGCAGTTGCCTTCCTCCGACTGTTCTGACAGTTCCCCATATTCACTGTTGTAAAAAATCTGGCCTCGGAGCTGAGACTGATGTGATGGCCGACACCTGCCTCTCAGGTCAGATGGCTCTACTATTGAATCAGCATTTCGAATCGACCCTTTACTGCTGTTGGGAAATGGGGAGAGAAAGAGAGTGTGAGAGAGAGCTGAAGATTTAGTCCTGACCAGAAAATTATTTAACTAGTCTCCCAAGAAAAATTCTTAATGACAGAAAGGTCAGGCTATTTAGGAGGGTGGCATTTAGCAGGTCTGGGGGTATTCTTGGTCTATAGGTTTCCAATTCCTGGTCAGGCATCCATCCAGAAACTGGCCAGATCTGAATGATGCTGGGAATGTAAGACAGGACTGGGATTCTGCTTGTGTAATACCCACCCCACTGCCTAATAGTCTCCTGTGGTCGAGAAATTACAGAGGTGGTTTCAAGTCCAGCACTGAGGTTCTTGGGGGAACTTCAATATTTCTGTCAAGGCTACTTGATCAGGCCACTAGTTTATGGTAGAGATAGCCCATGGACTGCATGGAGCCCTCAAGGCTCTTTCCAGCCCCTGGAGACTTCACAACCCACCAGAACTCTCTGTTGCAAAACAACAGGAGACTTACACCTCTGGGATGGAAGAACAATTATCATGCAAGATAATGTGAAGGGCACTTCCTATATCTTCTTTTAGCAAAAATGTGTGTTTAAGAATTGGATGTAACATAGATCTACCAGGAAGAACTGGTGTGGTCCTCCATGGGTCCAGGATGGTAGAAAAGAACTCTGGACTTTCAAAAACCACCCATGTATAGTTTAAAGGATACCAAAAAGGTCCATCTTATCTCCTATGGTTTTAATAATCTGCATAAAACTGCTGGGGGAAAGTAATGCCAGTTATCTGAAAGACCATCTTCACCCATATCAGCCTGCTGAAGATTATCTGCCAAAACCTCACTCATGCACCCAGGATGAGATCTATCAGGCTGCTGAGTACAAAGGAGAAGGCTTTTGTTTTTGGCTGTAGCAACTCTCAACTGGATTAGCTGGGAGCTGTGGTGCCATAGGCTCATTCACAGAAGTCCTTAAGGATTCTGTTTTCTCTAGATTTTCATTAAACCAGATTTTGTGGGCCACTCACTGAATGTTTTATTGCTGGTTCTGGTTAAAGGGCATCTTATTTGGAAGTTAGGATTTGTCAAACTGAAATATGCATTTAATTATTTAATTGATATATCATATTTTTGGCAAATGTTTATCTCTTCCAGGGCATTTGTATTGTTTATGCTCTTCGTTCCTATGCTTGCTGAGAGTGGTAGTAGGTTTAGGGAATCTTCTGAAGGTTACCCTAGTAAATATGGAATGCTATTGTGTAATATTTGTATTTTTCCTCTTTTACATCACTTTGAAACTCCTTTGGTTTATATGAAGCAATACAGATATTTAATATTATTGTTGTTTGTTGTTGTGTGCCTTCAAGTAATTTAATACACTAACTAAATTAAACTAAGGGCCTCTACAGACCAGCCCAAAGGCAGAGATGGGGGGGCAGCTGCACACTGGCCGCCCCAACCCCAGCCCAACAATGTCCTGACGCCGTGCACTGCTACGCACAGTGTGCGGCGTCAGGATGTCCTCCCCGTGCAGCATCCTGATGCGCTGCTCTGGAAGGGGCGCTAAAGAGCCATGCGCCGGTTCTTAGGACACCCTTTTGCCGCTCCTTTCAGGGGCAGCAAAAGGGAGGATCAGGGCTGTGGCGTAAGGACTGGGTAAAAGGATGTGTCACAGGAGTTGAGAAAAATTTGTCACTTATCACTACTGCTACCCTATTTGCTGTCTTTTACATGCATATTACAGATGCGCAACTAGACAGCATTGCAACAGTCCCATTAAGTGGGCAAAGAAATGACTATTTCCCAAGGACAATATTTTGCAGTTTGAGCATGGGGAACATGAGGCATTCGTCAAAAAATGTGTCTGCTTCAGAGAAATCTACATTTGTTGCTTGAGATCCCCTTATTTCCTACTGTATTTTATCACTATGTAAAAACCTTTCCCCTTTTCTTCTCTTGCACCTGATTCAGATAGCTCCACTCAAAAGCCATTAAGCCTGTTCAAATTTTTTTGTTATAAATGGCTTCAGGAATGCTGCTGCCAGCAGCAGGTTACAGGAGGATGGTTGGGCTTGCATTTCTGTCTTCCCAGCACATTTAAAAAAGGCTGCAGTGAGATTTCTTTCAGTATCTTGTATGCTACTGAAGACTGTGAAACACTGAAAAGAGAGCTAGGTAATGAAGTACCTGGATGCACCTTCTTTTCTGTGTCTATTTTCTATTCTCTCAAATTCCTCAGATGCCAAAACCATTCCACTGTCTGTCTGATTATCCTGAAAAGGAAACAGAAAAGCGGACTGTTAAAAGCATGGTGAGATGGGGGAGAAATTCATTTGGATCTCATTTTAACACTAACTGGCCTAATCTGTACTCCCTGAGCCAGTACAAAAATTTGAAATGCAATTAAATTCTTTCACATCTTCAAATTATGTGATGCATTTGTCTTGTCAAAGCATATATACAAAAATCATATGCTACAGGATATAGTGTACACAGAGGCATATGATAAAGGAAATTGCATACATGTCTATACTGAGCAGAATGCATAGATGCAAAAATATGTAGCAGAATGCTTACACATGTCCGTGTAAATTTAATTTTTTTTGCAAAGAGCTACAGAACTGGTATGGCATATATATGAAGTTGGAAAAACATGTCAACATTACAGAAAATGAAACAGGCAGATTAATCCACCATTTAGAAGCACCAGCTTTGTTGAGGATATACGTTCTCACCATGAACAACCCCTGCTATGTATAAAAATCACACACACACATACAAAGACATGGGAGGGGGGAAATCAAAGATGGTGGGAACTGTGTTGAGAATAGGATGAGTTAAATCCCTTTCTTTATCTCCAAATGTGCCTTTCAGCCCTGCAGACATGTTAGTGAACAGATCTGAGTAAAAACATATTTCTGCTGTAAATCTCTCTGTATGTGGGATGGGACTTTGAGCCTTTCCCAAGCATAGGAATTTTTATTCTAAAGTCAACTGTATTTCGTAACAGTGGCGTCAGTAAGGTTGGCATCACCCAGTGCGGTAGCGCATGATGGCACCCCCTCTTGACCTCCTCCCATACCACACCATACACAATCCTTAGTAATGTTTTTTGTACTAATATTACTCATGAATTGTAATTCCTGTATATCACTGAATATTGTGACATAAAAAACTAGCAAAATTAAAATTATACCTTTAAATTGCAATATATACACACAGCCTAAATGTATTTACATGTACATAGTTTCATGTGGTTGAAGTGAAAAATTAGTAAGATGTGATGCTTTTAAAGAAAATTTAAAAATAATAATAACAAGTAGCAATAGCAAGTACAATAAAAATAATTTTTAATCAAAATATAATTTTAAATTTTAAAATGTAATTTAAAAAAACCCTGGGCGCTCTCCTTTCTCCTCCCACTGAGCCTCACCCCATCTCTTCAGTGTTTTAAAGGAATACAGGCTAACGCCATAGTCCATTATTGCCAAAAGGCAGATATTTGGGGATCAGTGGTGTCACCTCCCCTTACGATGCCACTTGGTGCAGCCCACATCCCCTAGTGATTCCCCTGCTTTGTAACATTTAGATTGCAACAGGGTAGGCAAGCTTCTTGCCCCAGGAGCCTCATGGGCAATGGTGGCTGGGTCAGGGGCCTCCTCTGTACATGTACAAAGGTGAATGCACACAGGTGATAACACACACACATACACATCAGTGTATACCACTGATGGGGAGGTTTGAACTCCTCCCCCCTACGTATTGAGATAATTTTAATAATTATTTACACAGAGAGACTGGTGTAAAATTGACTTATACCCTGTGCCTTCTTCTACATCCAAACCACACATTAACAATCTGCTAAGCAATTAGTTGGCAGTCTATCAGGAACACAACTGTCCTGAGAAAAGGCAGTGTATGAGGAGTATCATTCCTATTTGCACTCTTCTTAAAATGTGCTTCTTAGTAGGGAAGCAAAATGCTGTCTTCATGTACTGTCTTTTTCAGTAAAATTGTGACAGTGATTACACAATATGCAGGAAATTTAATGGCTTGGATAGAACCTTTTGCACTCACAAGAGGCTGCACTGAAAGCCTCTAAAAGTGATCCATGGGCTTACCCATAGGTGGATTCATTTACATCTCTCTTCCACCTGTGGCCTTGTTTACAGAGATAACAAAATGGCCAAACCTTTCCCTTCCACTTCTCACCCACCTTTTTTTTTTGGTACAGGCAGCTCATCACAACGGAGAAGGGAGAAAAGCATCAGGGAAGGGGCTTGAGAGGGAACATATGTCTTTTCCAGCAACTACTTGCACTTTCTGAGGGCAATCTGCCACACTGAAAAAATCCCCTCTCCATCCTGCCACTCTTACAAGCAGGCTCACATTGCTGTCTTGAGTTGTTGTTACTGCCACTCTTAATAGATATCTTAGATAGGCTGCACCAAATCCATCTTGATGAAGAGGGTTACTGGGGAGAAGTTTAAGTTTCACAAGCAGGCTGGTTGCATTCCTACATTTCCACCCAGACACTGAAAGCCAGGAACAATCAGTTTAGTTTCACCTTCCACAAGGCATCTGGGAACTCATAACTCATAAGAGGACATCAGGGTCACTTTCTGGAGAAGTGATACTAACCATCAGCAAACTGCTGCCCATGGCAGCCATGCCTAGAGTAAAGGCATCAATCTCATGGCCCCTTTTCTTGACTCAGGCATTTTCTGCTGAAGGTTGTTGCAAGAACATAACATTTTTTCTTGTACTGAAACCACAATATGTATTTTCTGGGCTGAAATGTTGTCTTCTCTTCAGTCTAGCAGGTACAGGTGAAATCTCCCTTATCCAAAATGCTTTGGAGCAGAAATATTTTGTTTTTCTGACTTTTTTTTTAATTTGTGAACATTTACATATACATAATGAGATATCTTGGAGATGGGATTAAAGTCTAAACATGAAAATTATTTATGTTTTTTATACAGATTTTACACATAGCCTGAAGGTAATTTTATACATAATATTTTAAACATTTTTGTGTGGAAAACAAAGTGTATGTATATAGGATCATAGGAAAGCAAAGGTGTCACTCTCTCAGCCACCCGTGTGCACAATTTTGGATTTTGGAGTATTTCAGATTTTTGGACTTCTAGATAAGGAATACTCAACTGGTATAACCATCTTGGATGTGCCTGCTTGAATATAATAATTCAGGATAGTGCCTGTTTATATATTACACTTCCCTCTCCTCCTTCATCACACATCAATTTTCATGTGTCAACTGCATATAGCAGTGGTGGCAAACCTATGGCACACATGCCAGAGGGGACACTCAGAGCCCTCTCTGTGGGCATGCGCGCCGTCGCCCCAGCACAGAGTTCACCAGAATTTGTTACTAGAAAGCCAAAGGGATATGGCACTTTGCGATAAATAAGTGGGTTTGGGTTTGCAGTTTGGGCCATCTCTAAAAAGAGTTTCCGTCTCTAAAATGTTTGCCATTACTGGCATATAGCAATATGTATGAGTATTAAAATATGGTTAAAATATAATTTGGATATTTTTTATTAGCTGGGTAATTTTTTTAGACTATGTGTGCCCATTTCTCCTTAGTGACAGATTGCAGTGACACACAAACGCATACTGAATTGATACTGCCTTGAGTCTCATTTTAGGAGAAAAGTGAGTTATAAATCAATCAATTAATCAAACAAACAAATAAATGTCACTGCCCCCTCCCCCACCTTTTTCTTGTTAATCTGAAATCTTGATCTACTCACTGGATGTACTTTATACATGGTTTGTGTCATAGGAAATTCTTCAAATGTCTTTATTCTAGATGGACACCTTATCTGATTCCCACCAGTCAAACAGCCAGGGAAAGACACACAGTTATAGTATCTGCAAGAGGAAATAAAAGTAACCATTAAGTCACAGAATCATTGAATACTAAAATTCATGGTTGTCTATGCCATCATATTTCCAATTTTCTATGTATAGTTGTGAAAGCTGGACAGTGAAGAAAGATGATAGGAAGAAAACCAACTCATCTGAAATGTGGAGCTAGAGGAAAGTTCTGCAGATACCATGGACTACTAAAAAGACAAATCAATGGTTCCTAGAGCAAATCAAGCCTAAATTCTCCCTAGAAGCCATGACAACTAACATACTGAGACTGTTTTACTTTGGCCATATCATGAAAAGATATGACTCAGAAGAAAAGACAAAAATGTAAAGTAGAGGGCAGCAGAAAAAGAAGACTGCATTCCAGATGGATAGCCACAGGCCTGAGTCTGTAAGACTTGAACAGGGCTGTTGATGATACAAGTGACTTGGGCTATTGTCACACTGCAGAAATAAAGCAGTTTGACACCACTTTAATTATTATGGTTCCATCTTGTGGATTCCTGAGATTTGTAGTTCAGTGAGATGTTCAGCCCGGTCTGTCAGACACTGGTGCCTCACCAAACTATAAATTCCAGTATTCCACAAGATGGAGTCATGACAATTAAAGTGGAGTCAAAGTGGTCCTTTAAATAAACCACTTTGACACCACTTTAATTGTCATGACTCCATCTTGTGGAATACTGGTGGCTCAGTGGTTAAATGCTGGTACTGCAACTATAAAGTTGTGAGTTTGATCCCAGGCAGGGCTCCCAGGTTGATTCAGCTTCCATCCATTTGTAGGTTGGTAAAATGAATACCCAGCTTGTTGGGGGCAATCAGCTTACAGACTGTAAACCACTTAGAGAGTGCTTAGTTCACTGCTAAGTGGAATAGAAATGTACATGCGATTACTATTACTTCATTTCAATAGTCTGGAGAGACTCTTGGAGGTCTCTCATTCATTGAGTCACACCACAAGTTGAATTGACTGATTGATTGATTGCCTCCCATCCCACAAGGGCTCCCAAGGTAATGGACAAATAAAAATCAATTAAAACAACACAAAGATAAAAACATTTTAAAAACACATTAAAATACATCTTTAAAACTCCTAAACACAGTCTAAAAACAATCCTAGAATCCAGTTTTGAAACAGTTAAACCTGCCAGAACCTTAAAAGAGATGGAGTCAGCCTAATTTCCTTGACAATTAACAAGTGAGGGAAACTATCGTTAGGCACAGACTTCAAGTGAAGGAATTTTTTTCTTTATACTGTTCATATCAGTCAA
>CM034703.1:242999926-243010460 GCA_020142125.1 Phrynosoma platyrhinos
TGCTTCAATTCCTCTTCCAAGAAGTGGGGTTCACAGATGCGTTTTGCCGGTCTACCAATGTTTTTATTGTGCTTCTTTTTTGTCCTGGGTAATGTTTAGAGTTCTTGTGCAGGTATCTGTCTGTATGTGTGGGTTTTCTGTATACTGTGTGTCCCAGACATTGGTTAGGTTTGCGGATGACTAGGACATCTAGGAATGGCAGTGTTCCTTCCTTTTCTTTTTCCATAGTGAACTGGATGTTGGGGTGGATGTTGTTCAGATGATTCAGGAACCCAACCAGATCTTCTTCTCCATGGCTCCAAATGGTGAAAGTGTCATCCACATATCGGAACCAAGTTGTGGGCTTTTTCAGTGCTGTTTCCAGGGCTTGTTTTTCAAAGTGTTCCATGTACAAGTTTGCGATCACTGGGCTTAGAGGGCTTCCCAAAAAAACCCCACAAAAACAAACAAACAAAAAAAAAAAACGATGGATGCCGGCCATGAAAGCCTACGCTTCACAACCTTATTTCTTGCAGATATAGACATTTCATTGGCTTTTATTATTGGTATTTTTTTTAAAAAAAACTATTGGCTATTTTGACTCACATTTCTGCAGTGGCATATTCTGGAGCTCTCATCCTGGTGCCATCTTTCAGCCTTTGGCAAAATTCCTCATTGATTTGGACTCCAGGATATGGGGAGGCACCTGAAGAAGATAATCCATAGCATTTCAGACAATGGTGTGTATGTGAGTAAAGCAAAGATGCATACATAAATACCTAATAATAATAATAATAATAATAATAATAATAATAATAATAAATACACCCACAAGAATGTTCCCATATATGCTATTATGTGGGACAGTGTGAAAAAGATGTTGATAAAAATGTTTAACTTCGATATTTTAAATTACGGTTTAGATGTGCTTCAACTTGTTTTATCTATTTGTCTTTTTAATAGAGTTGTTTAATTGTTGCTTAACTTTTATAAAAATAAGATTTTATCTGAACGTTGTTTTAAATTGTTGTAAGCCTCTTTGGGTCCCATGCCAAGAGAAAGGCAGGGTATAAATTTAAGGCTGTCATCCTGCAGGAAGTTATGATACTGTGCTTATGGCCTAGGAACTGTTTTATATTCACATTTACAACTGTGGCCCCATTGAGACAATTGCAGATATCATGGGCCCCTAAAAGCTACCTTGAAAGCCAGCCAGCCATAGCAAGTGAAGTTCTAGTGGGAATGGGATGTTGTGTCCAACTTTCACCTGCCAGAGAGTTGTGGTTCAATGAGGAGTTGTGGCAGGACCGCTACAGGGGTCTCTGCTTCTGCTCAACACACATCATAGGTCACTGGTGGGGACCCCTTCAGCACCTCACCCCCCAATGTCACAGAACTCCTTTGCTCAGTATGGCTTTCTTGCTTTTAAGGACGTTATCACACGGGGCCCAATCCAAACAGAATCCAAACAAAATCCCACCCGAATCTAGATTATTTGCCCGTGTTTTCACACGACATCACACAGAACCCCGACAGAAAGTGGAAAGAACCGAGATCTTTTGAATTTCGGTTTCCTGAGGAATTACAATTGCGCTATGGGAATAATTTCACATTTACCGTAAGTATGATAACCAAATACGTATTGGGGAGCATTTCCCCGTCATTACCCATGGTTCCCATGAGCATTACTCTATCTGCGCATGTGCAGGAGGCTCATTTCAGCTACATTTACGGGTTTTTTTCTCTTGTGTGTGGACGTTCGATACACTTACTGTAAGTGCGCAATGAAGGTAATGACGTTTGCAGAAACAAGATTTATTTCCCGTTTATTTTCAGGATGCCTCGTTTCCACTTTATTTTCAGTTTCTGGGCCATGTGTGATAACGTCCTAAGATAGGTTTTAGGGGGCTAGATCTGAAGATGGTGCACAGCTAGAACATTATAGACATGTGCCTCATAAGGATCTCGGCTCACATAAATAAATACATTTTTTTTTGGTTATACAGTCATTATTTTGCATAGACAAGAAGTTAATTGAAGTTTGAAAGGATCAGAGCCAGAGCCTGGAAGTAACTAGAAACAAAGAATTACTTGCAATTAATTCAAGGATTCTTTTTGCAATAAGCAAGGCATGACTAAGGGCCGATGCAGACTGGCACAAAGAGCCAGCTGGGGGGTGGAGTTGGGGTGGGGCAGCTGCATGGTGGCCGCCCCAACTCCACCTCGATGCTGCGCACCTGTCCATGCTGCGTGCAGCATCAGGACACTCTCCTGGCGCAGTGTGCACACATGCTGTGCCAAAAGGGCACAAGAGAGCTGCAGTGCCAGCTCTAAGGACAGCCTTTTGCCACCCCAAAAAGGAGCGGCATTTTGCTGCTCTTTTGGGGGCATCAAAAAGGATGATCGGGGCCATGGCGTGTGGTTGCTGTGGCCCCAATCCGCTGCTCCCAGGGGCAGCCGAGAGCTGCCTCAAACAGACCGTCTGTATCGGCCCTAAATTATGTTACAAATGAAACTTATCAAGGGGTAACTTCAACCCTTTTATTGTGGTAACTAACACTGAATTACTTTTACAAGTATTAATATGAATAAATGTGCCTGATAACGATGTGTGCCTTTTTCAATGGTGCAGGAATGGCTGACCATCTGGCTAGGGCTGCTGCCTTGTGCTGTTGAATCTGTTGGTGGTGACAGTGATGATTGTATCTGCCTTTTCCCCCAAACTGGAACTTAAGGCAGCTTACAAAAATTAAAGCAAATATAGATAAAAATACACAAAAACGTAAGTAAAAACATGCCTAAAACATTAAAAATGTGGTTAAGATGCAAGTATGCTATCCATAGATTTGAAACCTTTTAAACAAATTGTTTTAAAAAGATAAATGTCAATAAAACAGCCTGGTATAAAAGTCCTTATAATTAGTTCCTAAGAGCCTACTGGAATTTTTTAAAAAAGTGTTCACTTGCAAGGACGCCAAGGAAGGAGTTATCCTAGCCTCCCTATGGAAGGGCTTTCAAAGCTAAGGAGTAGCCACAGAGACGCTCCTGTGGGGGTGGTAGGACTAAGAGAAAGGCCTCCCCCAAAGATCTTAGAACCTGGACAAGGTATGGTCTTTCAGATACCATGGGCCCAAGCTATGTAGGGCTTTATAGGTCATAACAATCACTTTGGATTGTTCCCCAAAACAGACTGATAGACATAATATATTATGTACCAGAGGCAAGTACCTTGTAGCATTCAGATTTTTTAAAAGTAACTGCCTGAGAAATAAGCAAGTCTATAAGCCAGGGATAGGCAACCTTTTTGAACCGGGGGCCGGTCCCCCGAAGTCGTCCCTTTCGATGGGTTGGGGGGGAATGGCAGCCCACGCGCACTGCCATTGCCGCTGCGCATGCTGCCGCAGCGACCTCCATACATGTCGCAGCCGCCATTTTGTTCTCCAAAATGGTGGCTGCGACACGTTTGTGCATGCGCAGGAGTACATGCGCAGGAGTAAGCATGGGGCCCTGGGCTGGAACCGGCCCGTGGCCCGTAGGTTGCCGGCCCCTGCTTAAGCTGTTGTTTTTGTTGGGACTGTAACAATAATGATTACTACTAAGAGTGCAGTGGAGGTGGGTGGAGGGTGTCCTTGAAATTCTAAGGGTAACCGATCACTTTTGAAAAGTAACTTTAATGCTCTGATCTGAACCATACAGAATGGAGTCCAAGCAAGCATTCAGTAATGAGTAGAGATACATTAACACCTTTACTTGTGGAATGCACTGTAAAGAAAGACTAACTTTCTAGTAATAAATGCTATAGAATTAAAAGCTACTTGATTATTTACAAATGAGAGGGGACAGGGACATACAGGCAGACAGACATTTATAGGATGTTTTAAAAAGATAAATGTCAATAAAACAGCCTGATATAAAAGTCCTTATAATTAGTTCCTAAGAGTGGGGCAGAGGGCTGGGAAGTATGAATTGTAACTAGAAATGCAAAACATGGGTATAGTGAAGGGATGGCAAGTTCAGATTCAACATTGGCCATAAAGATGGCCATAAAGAGTATTTAACGGGACAAAGATGGGAGACACATTTTACATACAAGCCAAGCTAAATAGGTAAACATATGAACAATGAAGGAAATTCTTGGTTTAATGTAATGATATATGTACAGGACCAGTTAATTGTTACAATGAAGCAGGGATGAAAACCTGCTGGGTTGACAGTGATGATTTAGTATGTGTTGTGTGCCAAAAAAACAATGGTCCCTGTCTGCTGTATCAATGCAGACTAACATGGGTCTCTAAATACAGAAGGCCTCTAGCAGAGATAGGGGTTGTCCGCACTGGCAAAATAAAGCAGTTTCATCCTATTTTGAGTCTCAGCTATTTAGATGACATGCAAGGCCAAAATAGGTTGAAACTGGGACCAAGTCATGCTCCGGGGCTAAAAACCAGAGCAAAAAGAAGACCATATACTTCGCTCCAATGCAGAAAGTGTGCCTCATTGCACTGATGTATAAACACGATGACATGAGTGCAAGAATGCGGGAAATCCCAGGCAGCATATGGAAGTGGTCT
This sequence comes from Phrynosoma platyrhinos, assembly GCA_020142125.1. Lineage (NCBI taxonomy): Eukaryota > Metazoa > Chordata > Lepidosauria > Squamata > Phrynosomatidae > Phrynosoma > Phrynosoma platyrhinos. The sequence goes on from CM034703.1 coordinate 243,004,474, forward strand.
GGAGCATGCACCCTGGGACCAGTGAGATGCAACCGCTGGCACCATTGCTTGCCATATTTTTTTTTTCATTTGAGCATACAGGTGCAGTAGTGGCCAGTTGCACCACTGACCCATGACACCATCGAGCTGTCATGCACCCATTTAAGTGAAAGTATGACATACAAGGCAGGCCACCAATAATGCAATGGATGTAATTAAAACATACAGAGAGTACAACATGGAATGAAAGGGGGAAAGGGAGCATATATGGGGGCATCCATGACTGTGCTTTGCCAATGTGTCACTAGGCACACTGATGGACTGTACAGATCAGGGGTAGACAACCTAAGGCCCGGGTGCCAGATGTGGCCCCTGAGGCCTTTGGACTGGCCCCAGGCTGGTCCTGCCGCTGCCACTGCCGCCCCCCCGCCGCCATGATGATATTGATTATTGTTGTTATTACTTGTTCTTGGGGTTTTCTTGGCAAAATCTCCACAGTGGTTTTGCCATGGCTTTTCTGGGGCTGAGAGAGTTTGCATGCATATTTTTAAAATATTTTTTATTTTTTTTAATTTTTAAAATATTTATTTATTTATTTATTTATTTATGGTGCTTCGACCCCCCCAATTGTCTGAGGGATAGCAACCCGGCCCCCAGCTCAAAAAGGTTGCCTACCCCTGGTATAGATGGTGCACTGTTCATGCAATTTTGTAGCTGGTCACATGGGGCATCCAACGGGATCTAATGGGATGGCAGCTTGGCGGGAAGAGAGTAATTGGTGGTCACAAGTGGTGTGTTTGTGTGATGGTGCCCATGCATGGGGGGGAGCAGGTGGGAAAAAAACCCAAGTGGCTTGATGCTGTATGGTGCAGACTGCCTGTAATGTTCAGCCTGCCTTGGGAATGGGCCATGTGGATAGCAGGGTTTCCACCCAGTTTGGGAAAAACCAGGATTGACCTGGTTTTTCCTATTCATTTGCTTAGGCCCTTAAAGTAGTAAATATAAAGGTGATAGAGAAATAAGCAAATTTAGTGGATCCTTGCAGCTACGTAAGCTCATAAAAATATCAGTGCCCCACTGGAAAGCCCAACTGTTCAACACTCACCTAAAGAGAAGATCTCCCACAAGAGGACTCCAAATGACCAGACATCACTCTGAGTAGTGTAGACTTTATCAAATATGCTTTCTGGAGCCATCCATTTTAGGGGAAGACGGGCCTACAGGACAGAAATAGGTGTGCATGGGTGTTACAAACCAGGGAAAAGATCATGATGACTAAAGAGAGAGAGAGAGAGAGAGAGAGAAAAGAAGCCAAGGGACAATCTCCAGTCATCCTACAGTGGCTGACAGAGATAGGCAACCAATTACATAGAAAGAAATATCCACTTCAGATCATCATAGGGAGCTGCCATCTAGGTATTATCAATCTTCCTAGAGGTTAGTGAAACAACTTCCAGAATGGCAAGAAAGCTGAACATTGGCAAAAATATAGCTCAAAATGACTAGGTTTTCAAACAGGTCAGAAAATATGATTCTGGCCATGTAAGTTCCAGGACATATATTTTAAAAAGTCAAGCTCATGGTATTAGTGGCTTGTTTAAAGCCATTTTGAAGGACAAAAGTAAAATTACACCCCACCTTTAATCTCTTTACTGTTCAGGCATTTATGTCTATCAAAGGAAAAATTGTGAGACAACTCAAGTTGTCATTTCATCTGAGGATTGCACATAAGTGTTGCTAAAAATCAGACATGTGAACATTTTTTTAAATAAGAAAAGCATGATGACTACTGCAGACAATGGCTTGAATTTGGTAGCCATATGGTATAGGCAGCACTAAAGGCTATTGTTTACACCATGGTGGCGAACTAGTTTCCCTCCAGATGTAGACAGACTCACACTTCCAAAGGCCAGTAGGGCCAATGGACTCAGGTGATGGGAGACACTGTTTTAAGAACAATTGGAAAACCATAACTTTTCCACCTTGGCTTATAATGTCTATTTTTTATACAAAACACCAATGTGTACTTTGAGCCAGAGAACTGCATTAGATAAACCCCTTTAAACAATTTCTCTCTCTATTTCATTCCTACGTTGTGTTGAACAAACTATAAAACTTTTCCCCTGCATTATCATGACTACTATTCACAAGCAAATACATGATACTAGACTGCTAGCTAACTATAAAGTTCTAAAACTAATTGCAATTCACTGTATGCATAGTCTGGAACTCACACTGCCCTTCCTGACATAGTCAGGATCTTTGTAGATATCCCGGGCCAGACCAAAGTCACAGATCTTCACCACATTGTTTTCTGATAGTAAGATGTTGCGAGCTGCCAAATCTCTGTGGATGCACTAAAGGGAAATGAGACCGGGTTGGGGGTAAGGAGATAAAAAACATTTCTGAAAATTGATTCCAGTCTGGTAAGGACAAAAAATAAAATAAAAATAAAAAGCTTTAAAAAAAGGAAAAAGAAGGAAAATATATAAAAGTCACTTTCACACATTTTCTCTAAAAAGAGTAATTAAAGCAGGCCACTAACACTATAAAGGCTATCAGTATTTATTTTCTCTAGAGCACAGGTGGGAATTATATAACCCTCCAGACATTGTTGGATAGTACCTCCCATTAGCCCTAGCCAGTATAGTCAATAGTGGAGAAAGCTGGGAATTGCAGTACAACAACATCTGGAGGGCAGCATGATTCTCATCCCTGCTCTAGAGTGTTAAGTCAGTTTTCCAGTTCTTCTTTTGCTTAATGATGTCTCTTGTGAAAGCAGCTTGCTCAACTTATTGCATATAAGCCCTCCTATATAAGAAGACAAGGACGTTTCTCTCACATCTATTTGCAAGGCTGCATTGTGTACACAAGCAAGAAAGTGTAAGAAAAAGCCCTACTGAATGAGAGCAAAGATATATGTAGTTCAGCCCATAAGTAAGATTTGAAAGCAGGGCCTTCCACTGTTTCCTACTAGTGGCTGAAATTAAAAGGCACAGGTGGAACATGCAATGTTCTAGATATTTTTTCTTGTGCACAGATGGTGTCCTCTTGATTATATGAACATTCATACTAGGAGAACGGGGCCTAAATCAGTTGTTAATCTCAACTGATTGGAGGCCATCATGGCTAATAGCCATTGGCAGATTTATCATCTATTATTAAACCGATGTATATGGTTTTCTCCACACTTTGTGTTAATAACTTTCACCCCTTAATTATCCACTTGGTCAAGAGAAACTTTTTTAAAGCTTATTCCGGATTTATTGCCAATTCATTTCATTGGGTGAACTTAAGTTCCATCTTCTCCATATTTAGTTTTTCCATATAATGCCTAATTTTTTGCACCTACATCATGTCCCCTCCATTGTAATTTTTTTTAAAAAAAAAAAGAATGTCAGGACATATCAATGAAGTAGTCACCTTTCTGGAAGCAAGAAACTCCATACCGCGGGCCACCTGGAAGCTGTAGCAGATCAGATCTTCCATTGTCAGAGGGCTCTGCCACAAATCATCCACTGTAAAAACATGCAAGAAGATTATATTCTTAAGCTTTGTGACAGAAAAGAAGTGACTTTCACAAGAAAAAAGGCTATACTCATGCTCCTTTTTGTAAGAATGTTCTATGAAGGCTTACCGACTATGTAAGATGGGATAAAATATGTTAACAAGGCATAATGCAGGGCACAGTTAAATATGCTTAACTTCAGGTACACTCAATGGTCTTTGGGTATTGGTTGGATTATAATTGTCTACTATTTATCATCTGTGTTTCTCTAAGTACCATCTGAATCCATGAAAGTGACCAAATCTCTCTGCACTAGACATTGCTTCTGTATAAATGGAAAAGTGGTACTTGACAGAGGCCAAGAGTTATCAAATTAATTAATGTGAGACAGAGCAAACAGATGGGAGATATATAGCAGGGAATCAAAGACTGGGACTTGCCTGTAGGGGACTTGTATATGTTTCCTCATTAAACAAACCACAAAACCAAACCCTTATATTTCTGTATGATGAATACGAGGTTCTGCAGGCTATATTTCAGAGAGGAACTGCCAAAACTACTTGTCTAAGAAAATTCTTGTCTAAGAAAACCCTATGAAATTCATGGGGTCACCATAATTTGACAGTTGACTTGAATGCACATACAGTATGTCCTCTGTATCCATCGGAACAGTAGTTGTGATTGCACTTACTAGTACTCATGTCTGAAAAAAATATGTTCTCTCTAGGCATTTTCCAGGTCCTCCAGGACAATGTGATGCTATGCCTCCAGTGGAAGTTGACTATAGAGTTATATTGGAGGACCTAAAAATGCAGAGAAGTGTTCTATCTAGGAATCTCTAGGTCCTCCTACAAGAGGTCAACCTCTTCCAGAAGTAATTAATTGCAATAGGGTTCTCTGTTATCTGTGGTTTTCTCTTTCCAATGGTAAGTCTGGGAGCATGCCACCCACAGATATGAGGGATCGTATTGTGTACACAGACACCAGACTGAAAGGGGAACTGCTAGCCTGCTTAGAATAATAGAATCATAGAGTTGGAAGAGATCACAAGGGCCATCCAGTCCAACCCCCTGCCATGCAGGAATTCTCAATCAAAGCATCCCTGACAGATGGCCATCCAGCCTCTGTTTAAAGACCTCCAAGGAAGGAGGCCATGCATAGTCAGGAAAATCATATTCTGTCTCTCTTTACCAAGGTGCTATCTTACCAGGATGCCAACCTTCATAGATTTATAACTGATGTGGAGAACCAGTAGCCATCCATATATTTATGGATTACAACACCCATAATCTCAGTGGCCAAGGCTGATGGGAGTTGGTGTCAATAGCATCTGAAGGGCCACAGGATCCTCCTTGTTTATATTCTTGTGAATTGCCTTTAGCTAGTGCGGTAGCAATTTGGGAAGAATAAGTATTTTTTGAATGAAGAAGAGTGGTGTACTAGGAGTCTTATGACTTTATTTAAAAGGAATTCCTAATCTCAAATAAAATGTTTGGCATTCTGGTTGAGAAAGAGGAAGGTCTGAAAGCTGTAGCTGCATTTTAATCAGTGAGCATTAACACATATATGTTTTATATCCTTCTACTTCATTTTGTTACACAGCGTTTAGAAGTTAGAGGAGTTATTCTTTGGCTTTGTGATGTTTTTGAGGTATTGCATTGTATGAAACTGGACCTTGGAAAAATTACTTTTAAGGAGTACAGAAAACCATACAGACGGCCCCTAAAGGGCGGCTCTGTGTTGTCCCTGGGAGCGCCAGATCAGGGCCACGGCAACCACACACTGCAGCCCCGATCCGGCTTTTTGCTGCTTCAAAAAGAGCTAGCAAATGCCTCTCCTTTTGGGGGCAGCAAAAAGCCCCTATTAGCGCTGCTGTGGCAGCTCTTTTGTGTCTACACACTGCGCCAACATAGCGCCCTGATATCATGCGCCATGTGGTTGGGCGCATGGCATGATGGCAGCATTGGGGCAGAGTCGGGACAGCCAATGTGTGGTCAGCCCGCCTGGCCCTTTTGGTTGGTCTGCATTGGCCCTAATACCCCAAAATTCTCCTATTTTGGGAGGTACATTCCAAAAAAGTAACCTTTCTAAGCTCTTCAATTCCTATTACTATTACTCACTGAAAATTACCATCAAGCCTTCTATATAGTGCAGGGGAGAGCAACTTTGGCATGTCCAGGGAGCCAGTTTTACTGGTCACACCCCCAGTGTAAATCTCTACTCACAAAACTGGAGTTCACTTCATTTAGCACAAAGCAAGCAAGCACACACCCTTGGAGCACATAATTTATTTTTGGATAATTTGAGGTGGTCTGCTGAAGACAGCAATGAAACTTCCAAGGGAAAGTTCAGTACCTTCCTTGGCTTTGGTTTGTACTCCCTAACCTGGTTGTTATGATTCAGGGGTACAGTGCACCTCTCAGTTAATCTGGTGCATGTTTTTGTGTCTACTCCTCCTTCACTTTTTGCACTGGTTAATACTGCACCAATATTTAACCCT
>CM034703.1:243023769-243036954 GCA_020142125.1 Phrynosoma platyrhinos
AAAGGTTGCCTACCCCTGGTCTATGGTATCCCAAAACCTGCCTAGCACATTTCAAATTTCTGATTTCCTGACTACAATATTCATTTTGATTGATAACTGAGCCAAGTTATAAAAATCTCTTTAATTCTGATATCTTCATCATCCACTTTAAAGTTATGTAAAATTATGTATTTATTTCTCATTATTTTGTAAAAAAGAAATATTTAGCTATAAGGTGAAGTTGAACGCTTTCACAGCCGGCATCCATGTTTTTTTTGTGGGCTATGTGTTCATGCTGTAGAAGTGTTTATTCCTGACATTTCACCAGCATCTGTGGCTGGCATTTTCAGAGAATGCTGGCATGGAAGTGAGTGGGGTGTATGTTCTGGGTGACCCCTAGTTGAGAGGAAGTGATTTATGTAAATGTTAATTTGTATTGGTCTATTGTTGAATGGTAAGACCTCAGGGTGCCTATTTAATTAGTACTCCATTGTCTGCTGGGAAATCCCCTGACCAGGGTGGTCTTCATTTGTACATGCTGGGTCTTCATTTTGGTGTTTTTCAGGACTGGCAGCCAAACTTTGTTTACTTTAAGGGTATCGTCTTTCCTGTTGAAGTTGTCGTTTGTGGATTTCAATGGCTTGCCTGTGCATTCTGACCCAATAGTTGTTGGCATGGTCCAGAATCTCAGTGTTTTTAAATAGCATTTATGCCTAGGATAGTTTGTAACTTTGCTTTGCAGAGGGGTGGGATATAAATAAATTTATTATTATTATTATTATTATTATTATTATTATTATTACATGTTCTGCTACTTCTGATTTTTCTGGTTGACCCAGTCTGCAGTGGCTCTTGTGTTCCTTGATTTGTGTTTGAGCACTGCGTTTGGCGATCCTTATGTAGATTTGTCCGCAGCTGCATGGTATGCAATAAACTCCTGTGCCCATGACAGATGTAACTTTGTTTTTGAATTTTTCCTCTTAACTTATCTCAGTAGTTGTTTCAAGTCGTTGCTATTTTCTGCTAGCAGTATGGTGTCATATGCATATCTTAAATTACTGATATTTTATCCTCTAATTTTTATTCCTCCTTCTTTTTAGTTTAATTCCACTTTCTATGACAGATTCTGTGTACAAATTAAGCAGGTAGGGAGATAAAATGCACCCTTGTTTGACACTTGACAACTGAAACCATTCTGTTTCTCAATATTCTGTTCTGGCAGTGGCCTTTTGTCTAGAATACAGCTGACACACCACCCAGGCAATGAAACATTATGGCAATGCCAGTTCTTGCTACACAATCAGACTTTGCTATAGTCTATAAAGCACACGCTGAATTTCTTCTGAAATTCTTTGGGGCATTTCATTATCCATTGTATGTTTGCAATATGGTTCCTCGTACCTCTTCCTTTTCTGAATCTAGCTTGGACATCTGGTATTTCTTGGCCCATATGTGATAAACATCATTGTTGTAAAACCTTGAATATGACTTTGCTTGGATGGGAGATTCATGCAATAGTTTAGTTATTATTACTTCTCCTTTCTTAAGAAATGGTGTCCCCTTTCTTAAGAAATGGAATGTATATTAGGAGTTACCAGTCTGTAGGATATTGTTTTGTTTTTGACAGATTTTTCTTAGAACTTGGATGGATTCCATCTCTATAGCTTGAAGCTGCTTTATTGGTATACCATCAATTCCTGGCGATATATTTATTCCAAGTTCTTTGAAGCAGCTTTCCCTTTCATGTGAATTATGCCTCAGTGATTGCAAAAAGGAATTAAATACAAACAACTAATTTTGCATGTAACTAGTTATATGTAAAATATAACAGTGTATATGTAACAGGTAATTATGTACATATAAATAGCTACTCCCAAGCACCAGGGTGACTTACTCTCTTAATGTTACAGAAGATGAGGATCAAGAGAATCCAGAAGAAAATGGCAATGACACCTGTCCCAATCAAGATCACAATCTCGACATTGGTTCTGTCATCTGAACCTACAGATTAGGAAGAATCATGGCAGAATTAGCAACATTAGAAAACTTGATATAGGCACATAGCAAAACCATATTAAGAAAGAAGAGAAGAAACTCTATTGGAAATACTTCTGGTTGGGCCAAGATTAGAGATGTATTATTTTCATGGCTTGTATGTGAAAGGATGAAGTTGTCTCAGCAAGGCAAAGGGCCTCTTAGTTACTTGGATAGTTTCTTTCTTTGCCTTAAGCTTTCTTTCCAAACACATTTCCCTCTACAGGCTTAGGGGGATGAAGTTAGTAATAGTACCTTCTACAGAGACACTGGCGGAGGAATTCACACAACCCTTGGCATTGCAGACACTACACAGGTAAAGCCCAGCGTCCTCTTCTCTCACCCTCTGGATACTCAGCCTCTGATTGGAATCTGCCAGGTCAATCCCTGAAAATAGGCAGAAGGGCAAGGGCTTTCAGGTGAGAACTAGTGGTGCCTAGCGATGGCTTGGATTTTCATACCTTGGTCTGATTAATTGTATCTGTAGACAGCAGAAGCCTGGACTGAAATTAGACCATGATGATTAAAATTATATCAGTTCCTTTGACTGTCAGTTACCACACTGTTGTAATGGGTCCCTGAGCACATTCATGGAGATATGTCTCATCTCCCAGGAATAAAGTAATGTTTGTGAAGCAGTAGAACCCAAATACAGCACAGAAAGGCACAGCCCATCTGGAAAACATTCGGCCCATACAGAGGGAACTGAAGCAGACAGGTGATAAATCACAAAACATGGCTTCTAATTTATCATATGGTAATTTTTACAGATCTCCCTAATTCACAGTTTTCTTTTGGAATTCTTAAAAACACTTTCTGTATTCTTGTTATTGTTAGTATAAGCCACAAACCTTGCAAGTGTTTTTCAATGGCTCCATAGTCAGAAATCTAGAAAGGTTTAAAGCAATCATCAGTGCACCTAGTAATTTATTTTTGTAATTTTTTTCAACCTGTTCAGTTGATATCCAAATAATTCCCCCGTCTTTTTTTCCCCTGTGGTATTTTTTTTATGGATCACATCTTCAATTGGGTAGATTCTAATAAATCTGGTTTGTCACAATTTTAGTAGCAATTAAAATTTCATTTAGTAGAATAAAATTGCGAACCAAAGGAACTGTTTACTTATGAGAACTGTGCATAAAGCCATAGCTAGAGGCAGAAAGAATATTTGAAAATATTCCAAAAGTGATTGAAAAAGTGTTTCTAGGGCTCATTCCCGCTTACATTTAAAGTGGTTTGCAATGTGTATTGACACTGGGTCGTGGATTCAATTGAGGTCGATGCCTAGTTCCTACTATGGAAGTGACTTATTTCAAGAACTGCATGCATTCATGTCTTTTTTGATATGCTTGTTATTCACACTAGCTGGTCTTTTTAAAATAATGTTAATCATATGACATGCATGTACGCGTCATTGATGCCAACCCACTGGGCTGCTTCCTGGGGCTCTGGAGCTCCCAAGCCTCCCGGGGAGCAGGCAGTCTGGCATGATTGGGAAGGGGGGCATGCCCTGGTGGAGAGGAAGAGAGGGAGTTCTCTTGGCTAGTTTATTCAGAGGAGGTTTTGCCATTACCATCCTCTGAGCACTGGAGGAGGCAGCAGCCAGGATCGCTGAAGGGAAGGGGGATCTGTGAGTCACTGGACCCGCCTAAGCAGCCCTTCCCCGCTTTCTCTCCCTTCTGGGACTCGGTTAGGTTATTATTATTGACCAAGGCCACCCATTGGATTTCCATGGCTCATAGGGGATTCAAATCCTGGTCTCCAGAATGGAGGAGATTTTGGAATTCCTCCTGGGCCAAAGGTTGGAATGTAGAATGGTTCCTGGGAAAGGAGAGGAGAGGAAATGGTGGATTTCCCCCCAAACTGGTGAGGAATGGGATACACCCCTGTGCCAACCCTCTGCCCCAGTAACTCCCCCCCTCAATTGTGATGTGATCCAGGTCCATCGTTCCCACTTGCTGAACATGCTTGCTAATCGCTTCTTTTCAAAAGAACCATCAGAAAACTAGTGTCTAAAAAGAGCGGGTTTTTTGCATTTGTCTCACTTAAAAGCGAGACAGAATGATCAAAGTAGCATCTGAAACCGTTTCCAATGGGAATGAGGCACAAACAAAGTGCTCAGCAAATCGATGTAAATCATAGTGGGAATGAGCCCCAAGAAACCTTGGTGAGGAGAATCCTGGGCTGACAAGAATTTTTGGAATTTGGTACTTATTACTCACAAAAATAGTGTGTGTGTATGTTTGCAAAAACCCACATTTTCTGTGAGAGAAATTATTTTTTTTCTCTGAAGAAAATGCTTTTTCTTGCCCAGAAAATTCTGTTCTCTATGCAAAAAACCATATGTGCATTTTGCACAGAATAAGTCTTGAATTGTGAATACTATTCAAAAATTATTCAAAATTCAAAAATTACAGTTTTGGAAAACTTTCAACAGGAAGAAACTGTTAAAATTACTCAATGCTTCCTCGAAGAATATGTTAGTGAAGATTACATTCCTAGTCAGAGATTTCTCCATATTTTTAAATGCCACACCTAATAAGGTGAATTGTTTAATATCAAATGTGTCTTACATCTTAGCTATAGGAACAGGAAAGCAACCAAGTAAATATTATCTGTGGTTCCTTTACATGAATAGAATGGCTTCTTTGGGTTGCTGCCAATATTTCATATTGTTATTTTTGAGGGGGGGGGAGGAAGCCTCATGCAGACTGTAAAATGACAATCTGAATTGCATTCTTGTCATTGAGAAGTATCTCAATAAAAATTAATGTATATTTTTCTAAGCCCTTTTGCACTAATTATAGACATATCTGATTTATTTCTTGTAAATCTGAATACCTGAGCGCATATATATATATATATATATATATATATATATATAATACATATTAAAACATATTTCTATTAATTTATTACCCTCCCCCATCCACGTTTAGCTTCTCTCCAAAAGAGCCAGTGTGTTATAGTGGTTTGAGCATTTGATTATGACTCTGGCAACCAGGGTTCATCTCCACTCAGCCATGGAAATCAACTGAGTAACCTTGGGCAAGTCACACTCTCTCAGCCCTGGAGGAAAGCAAAGGCAAATCCATCCTGAACAAATCTTGCTAAGAAGGTTGCTTTAGAGTTGCCATCAGTCAGAAATGACTTGAAAGCGTGCAACATCACCACCACATTTCATCATTATAACAGAATAAACTGACAGATAGCCACTTACCCAAACTCTTCCTAAGAGCTACATAACTGGTTGGAGATATGGAGTTAGGACTTCATGGTATAAACACAACACTTCTCTTGTATTTGTTACAACAATGCACTAATTTTTATATAATAAGTGGAACAGTATTGAATCAAATGTAACACACACACAGTGACTTGAAAAAACCAACAACGTGAATCTGAAATTTCAAATCTCCATATTCCAAACAAAAGCTTTCCCTGTGTTCTATACAAGTAGGAAAATCCATTACCTAGGCTTTCCTATCCACAGATTCCTTCAGTCTACCCTACCTGAGACCTCTTCTACCAGCTTCTCATCCTTATACCAGTTGATGTTTGGGATGTGTGTGCCATCCACTTTGCAACGCATCTCTATAGAATCACTCACGTTCACCAAGATGTTTGACAGGTTCTGCTTCAACCTGGGGATTTCCAGTGCTAAAAGAGTAATATTAAGATAATAAAAGTCAAGCACAAGAAAATAATTTGGAGCATAACCAAGAAACACTCTGGAAGGTGTAGGGTGACTTTGATCATTGTCCTTTTATACACTAAGCAAAATATGTAAAAACTGTGCAGCCACCATGGGACCTAGCCATAACATAATAAATAATAATAATAAATAATAATACATTTTATTTATACACCACCCATTGGTGACCCAATCCGGGCGGTTCACAACATTAAAATAATACAGCCTAAAACCAACGTATTTCCTATCCACCCCTTAAAAAACTATTAAACCAGATTTAATTAAAACCAATTCCAACAAGTTTAAAATATACAATAATAAAACAACAATAAAACCCCTACAGCTTCCTACAAGGGAAGGGTTATGGAGGATCTGCTGAAGGGGAGGAGGGCCGAGGCTGGGATATTTAGTCCGGGAAGGCCAGTAAGTATTGCCCTTCTTCCATAACATAAGTAAGTATTGCCCTTCTTCCATTATGTGGCCAAATGTTGTCTCACTGAGGTGTCTTTAAGGTGTCTGAGATCTCAGTTCATGTTCTGATGGTTGAAGGAGATATAATATTCTCCGCTAACAGTCTTACCACATGACAAAAGAAAGCTGAGAGGCAGCAAAACAGAAGTGTCTTTTTCGTTCCTCTCTGCATGCTGTCGAAGCAGTTCCGCTCTCTTCCCAAGGGAGAAGATTGTAAAAGATATCTGTTGTCATCTAAATGGCAAAATCCATTTAGCAAAAGGCATGGTTTTACCACTTCTGGAAGGATAATGACAGCATGCAGGAGACATGGATAAAGCTGCTTCTCTCTTGCTGTGTCTCGGCTTTCTTTTTTCATGGGATAAGGCTCATAATGAAACACCTAGGGACCTCCTTCATTAATTCTAACAACAGTTCATTTGGGTGTATTGACCCAAACTATTCACACATCATAAGAGAGGAAACAGGGGGCAGGAGCTCCTGGTTTACTCATACAACCAATACGATCTTTAGGTAGAGTTAAACAGGATTCTGCCCCTCCCTTGTAACTCAACTTTGAACTATTTTCTTGGGATTAAATAGGAGACTTGTTAGAGATGATGATATAGCTAAGCAGATAGGAATGTTACCTTTCCATTGGCCCTTAAAATTCTACAGATAATATATTTGTTCAGAAATTAATGTATTGCAAACAATAATATAATGTTACGGCATGCAACATTTCACTTTCATGATTATTAATATGAAATTTAACAAGAATCCTGCTGCTGCCAGTAATTGACAGAAAGTTCAAGATAACTATAAGCATCATTACTTCTGACTCTTTATATTTAAAAATTACAAGTTAGCCTCAGAAAGATACAAGAACCACTTAAAAACAATACACACACACACACACACACATTTATATATATATGGAAAATGGTGTATTTCCCATTAGAGTCATTGTTCTTTTCTGTTTCTCAGTGTTTCTTCAGCTCTGGGGGCTAGCACCAGCTTTTATTAATTCTTGAAATTAAAACTGTTTCTTACATTTCTCAAGTTTCCGCAGCAAAACTGTGGGCCTTTTCTGACTGAGCTACAGAAGTGTGAGTTCCTGGACTATTTTATTTGGACATTTAAAAACACCAACAAATACTGCAATCTCCCAATTATTTGACCCATCTAGAACAGCCCTATGAACAGAAACAAGATGATGTGGCCCAAAGATGATCTTCCAGTCACCCCAGTCTAGGATAAATATGAATGGTTATAATTCCCCATACTCAGTGTTTTCACTGTTTTGATCTGACCAAACATTTCTATTACAATACACCCTTCATAATCACAAAGTCTTCCTTATGAGCCTTAGCATTTTCATTGCAACCCCTTACCATGCACTGAGATGTATCTTTTGTGGCAGTGTTTTTCATTGTTTTCTCTGTTTTGCACCTCACACACATAATCTCCTTCATCTTCTAGAGAGATACTTGGAATGGTAAGTGTCAATGCAGCATAATTGGAGCTGTGTTTGAAATGTAATTCGCCTTGCATCTTAGTTGCATAATGGTGGACGTTCTTGCAGTCCAGAACCATTGGGTTGCCCTCTTCATCATGCAATGTTGAGAGATTGAGCCGATACCACTGCAGGTTCTCATAGGTATAATTATCAGCATTGCAGCTTAGCCTCAGATCTTGCCCCTCAATGAGCTCCTCTGAAGGCTGTGACTCAATTTCAAATCCATCTGGGATGGCTGTCAGAGAAGCAACATAAGGAAATAGGTGTGTGATTTTAGACTCTAATACCTAAATAGATTCTAGCATATAGGAGCGACAATATCTCTTTTCATACCAATTCAGACTAAAACAGCTATGTCTTTCAAATCTGTGCATATGCAATATTATTCTGTCCATGTGCTTAAGGTTGTGTGCTTAGGAACTTGGATCACTTATCATATACGTATTTATTTAAATACATGCAAAAACAGAAGCTTCTCAAACTCCAGGACACAAGGCAAGTTCAGTATCTTTTTAAAAAGTGATGAAAGAATCTACCCATGAATAAGAGAATCTAAGGCCTACTAAGAAAAAAAGGCTGCTACTATTATACAACTACAGTTTCACATTTGTATGATGAAAACTTGATGTGTTGCTTGAGAGAAGAGCAATTAGAAGCAGTACACAAAAGGTTAAACTCAAATTAAGAGTGAGTCCCATTCAAATTGGGTGAGTTTCAAACTGACAAATGTATGTTCTCTTCTGCACAAGTCATACATATCCACCAGAAAGATAAAGACTCTGGTACAGGCAGCCAATTTCATTAGTGTACAAATTCAGACAATCTTGCCGATGAACTTCGCAGCTTTTGAGGAGCAAGACACTAGAGGGTGCTCTTGTACCAGGAACACCTGGGAATCATACACTACTCCAGCTAAAATAGTGCATATTTCTCCACTTACAGGAAACAAGAGGGGGAACTCAGCTTGTGTTTTCTGTTTTCTAAGGAACTTATCACACAGTTAATTAAATCACCTTACCTGATCTGGTTTAAATTTTAAATTGGGTGGCATCCGGACCCTATTGCAAGGGTTTTGCCACCAAAATTGCTGCCCGGGTCCATCCCGGGTCCATCCTCGCTCCCGTGACTATTTTCTCAAGCTGGAAAACTCTCAGCTTCAAAAAAAGCCATACCGAACATGCCCCTGGGAACAGGGATGGATCCAGGATGGACCCGGGTGGTGATTTCGGAGGCTAAAGGGCTTTGCAGATGGGCGGTTGTGGGGTGCCCTGGGAAGTGGAGGATTGGGGCCAAGGCTGCCCCACACCTTGGCCCCAATCCACCTTTTTGGAGCTTGGTACAGACGCTCTTCCACGTCTCTTCCGCTTCAGCCTGTGTAACAGTGGGCGCTCCGATGACGTCCTCGGGAAGGGGTTGGGGCATCCGGCATCCAGCTGCCCCTTCCCTTCCTTGGCTCCAAGATGGTGCTTTGCGCTGTCTGCAGAGCCCCTAAATCCTTGTGATAGGCTCTGAATAAAGCCCGATTTAAAATTTAAGCCGGATCAGGTAAGGCAAGTTAATTGACTGTGTGATAAGCTTCTAACTCTGGAACATCTCTTTCTTTGCTACTATAATGTACTATAATGTACAACAGAGACCAGACTCATGTATTGTAAATCTGATCTTGAGTGTGGGAAAATATATATTATGAATATGGCTAAAAATTTAGTTCAGGACTATGCATTGCTATTAAGTCACCAATGTCTTCTTGTGGTATGTATCTCATCTTCTAGGGTGATTATAAATACATATAGTGATACAGATTGTTGCTTGATTGTGACTACAGTACATTATGATCGGATGAACATGCTCAGTTCAATTGTTTCTGAACTTTTGTTGGTTTTTCAAATCTTTGAATCCTCCAAATGTCTGTAGACCAAATGGCATGTGTATAGGGTTTTATTAGGCAAGAAAAACTCAGAGATGGTTTTGCCAGTTCTTTCCTCTGAAATATAACCTACAGCACCTGGTATTTCTTTCAGTCTCCCATCCAAATACTAACCATGGCTGACCCTGCTTAGCTTCCAAGAACAGACTGGATCTGGTACTTTCAGGGTGTTTAGACTTTTAACAAATGGCAGACATAGAGGCAAAAGAGTGAGCCTCTTTGCTTGTTGATACTCACTAGTTACGTAGAAATAGATGAGCCGTTCATCACGACCAACTTTGTTGGAGGCTACACACTTGTACATGACAGAAACATTGGCTTCTTGGATTATCAAATTGCTGACCGTCTAATAAAGAATGAGAATGGCAGCATGAATGGCATTTAAAATGGAAAGATGCAGGACTTTCACTATTCCTACCTCCCATCTGGGAAGGAAGATGATGTTCTAGCTACATTTCTCTTTGGTATGAAATTGTATAACATTTTTAACAGTGTGTTCACACTACTTATTCTCAAGTTGGTCTAGATTGTCACATCAGTTCATTTTGCTTTGAACAGTTATTTGTTAATCATTCAGTATCATTCACCATTCCCCACTTTCCCCTGCAGAAAATGTTGGCAATAGGCACTCCCTCAAAAAAAAAAAAAAAAAAAAATGGGGGACATTACTACAGGGAGCTAGGATATAAGCAGTTTGCAAACAGAGTGACACTGACTTTTACAGAACATACATAATGGGATATAAACCCATTTATTTATTATTATGATAACTTCAGAAGAAAGTCCATTTCTTGGCATCAGCCATTAAGTCAAGCTGAAAGAGATCAACAAAGAACATGCATCTTTCTTTCCTGTCATCATTTTGTCAGGAACTCCTGACTATGGCATTGGAATAGGAAGTGATTTTAAAGAGTTGAATGAAAACAGGAAGTGACTTCAGGAAACTGGGCACCATTTGTTTGTTCTTTAGCCTACATCACTAGTATGTGTGCATGTGTATGTTTGGTAAATGACTTTGTCACCTAGAATAGGAATCCAGTAATAGAAAAGCACGCATGACTCTGACACTAATACTTACAAGGGAGAGTGGAATGAAACAGTTTTTTGCTAGTTAGTCTTCAAAAGGGTTCTGTATCACAAGCCAAAAACAAAGACAAACAAGGGAAAAAAAATCTTCCAGAGTAACTATATAATGAGATGCAACTGAACTTCTCATATTTTAAAGGGACACCATAATTCACATATTTCTCCTGCCAACATCATGAAGTTAGATGTAATGACAGTAGGTTGGTTGCTTAAAACCAGGTTTGCAACTGAATCCACGCGAAACACGCCCTGAATGTGGCCAGAAGCCATGCCGAGCCTGCCCCATCCTGGAAGAGCCGGTACAAAAAGGAGCTGCTTTTTGAGGCCCGGATCAGGACTGGGTTCATGTAGTTGCACCACTCTTTCAGGCCCGTCTGCATGACCCCCATAGGAAGGTGGGGAGAATAGATTTCAAGCATGGCATGGGCAGGAGAGAAGGAAACACTGAATCCTCATTTCCTGTGTTTTTACCCTTTAAATGCAATGCCTCAACTAGTCCCCCCATTTTAAAAAAATGGTTTCATCATAAGATCACTTTTGGGTGTTGGGGAGCTGAAAGTTATTCTCAACAAAAGAAAAATGGCTGAAGCACAGTGGTGGTGGTGGGGAATCATTAGTGGTATGAGTCGTCCACTTTCCCACTGGAGCTGAATTCTTTATCCCATTTCCCAAAATTTCATTTGGCAAGGCAAGAGTTATATCTGCAATATTTACATTTCATATACACCTTATACACATAGCCTGAAGGCAATTTTATATAATATTTTAAATACATTTGTATATGAAACAAAGCTTGTGTACATTGAACCATCAGAAAAAACAAAAATGTCAATATCTCAGCCATCCATGAAAAAAGTTTTCGTTTTTGGAGTATTCTCGATTAATTCCGGATGAGGGATACCATGCTCTGTCGCATGGGATGAAGAAACCTGTACTCTTCTCACCTTAAAAATCCCAGCCACAGCCATCCTCTCTGAACACAGCTCTTGCTTCGCTTGTGGAGGTATGGTTAGCCTATTTCTTGTTGCTGCCCAATCTCTGTCTCCATTGGCAATGAAAAAGCCATATTGGGAGAGAACAGCTTTGGTTGAAAGTTGGGGTTTGGAAGGTGAGAGAGGACAGCTACCTTTGTCACTTTTGATGGAGCTTTATGGTGCTTCTTGCTCCAAGATCTATTGATGATGATGATAAAACTACTTATCATGCCTGAGTAGCACAGCTAACTCATTGACTCAGTATAAGGCAGCTTCCTATTTTGCATTTGCATATATGTACCTAATGGGACCTGAGTTTCACTCATGGAATTTTTTGCCTTATGAAATGTTATCTTTTCTTAAGTAATGTTTATTTTTCTTTAACACTTATACATTCAGCAGTCAATTCAATGAAAACAATGCAAATTTTGGTCAGTATTATTGTTAACTTATTTTTATCCTGTCTTTCCTACAAAATTAGGATAATCATCACTTCCAGGTTAGTTACGTTGTTGTCTCTCTTTACACACGAAAATAATTGTTCCCTAAAATTTGCCAGTATAATTCACACAGAACTGTTGCATTTTTATCCATTCAATAACACAACAGCCATTTCAGTAGCACCTACCGTAACAGATTTAAATAAAGCTAGCTTCACATTTATAGATGATTATACTGCACAAGATGAATACTCAGTTTATTAATGGTTTGTTGTAGAATGTCTGCAGATACACTTGGATGTGTTCCTAACCATACAAATTCCATCATTACCTTCTGCCATATCTCTGTGTTTATTTGAAAAGTCAAAGCCAACTTTGGATAATCTGTTAGAACACTTGATATGATCCTGAAGAGATTAATGAGGTATCAAATCAAAAGCACAAGATATAAAAAACAATGGTTCTGCCAACAGGAGTCCAACACTGCATAAACCCCATGAAAGAAAGAAAAAAAAAAGCCCTAAGGAAATGTAGGGTATAGAATTTAGAAATTCTATAGCTATTGGCTTTAGACTAGCATTTGTATACTGAAACATGATCTTCTTATACATCCTTTCAGTTTTTGAGATATTATGGAATGTTATTATATTATGGATATTACAGAATATCTGATAGCCAGAAATTAAAAACAAACAAACCAAAATACAACTCGTTGGCATATTTGGTCTAATGACTGAAAGACAGAGAAGGGAGAAGACTGTTCTATTACAACGGTAGACGACTGTGTGCATGTGTTAATGAGTTATATGAGAGAATATTGTGAAATGGATAGAGAAAGTATTTTTATCCTACCCTCTTTCATGGATCTTGGGGTAGTCTACAAATAAATTGAAGTTAAGCAGTTTAAAGCAAATTAAAATTTAAAATAATAAAAATAATTTAAAGAAACTAAAAGCATAATGAACAACTCATAACTTAAAAAGGGTAAACCATGTGCATGCATATTTAGTACCATGTGCTTGTATTCCAGAGACCCTTAGAGGGTTTAATGGTGGGGAATGCCGGTGATTCCGTCGATGCTC
>CM034703.1:243068146-243085787 GCA_020142125.1 Phrynosoma platyrhinos
GTTGCCTACCCCTGCTCTAGATCATGTTTGAAGTGACTCTGACAGCCTGCAGAAAGGGAGTGCAGCTTCCCAAATGCCATGCCATGTTACATTGGGCCTTTGCAGACTGCCAGAAATAGTGCAAATTGAGTCCACTTTAAGGGTTAGGGTGCTAGGGAGTCATGGGAATTATTTTTTTCTGAGACATTGAGCCTTCTCTGTCAGAAAGTTCTGGTGCCACAATAAAATACAGTTCCTATGACTCCCTAACCCTAATCCTTAAAGTGGACTCAATTTGCACTATTTCTGGCAGTCTGCAAAGGCCCTTAGTTTGCTATCAGTACATGTGAAGGCCTTTTTCACACTATACAATGATTTTCACATTACACTAGATTCCACTTTAACTGCCATGGCAACATCCTATGGAATCCTGGGATGTGCAGTTTTGGGAAAGGCCTTTAGAATTCTCTGCCTCTGGTGCTTCCGACCAAACTACAAAACCCAGCATTCTATAGGAATGCAGCCATGACAGCTAAAGTGGAATCATATTGAGCGCCCTGAAGGCTTCGAGAACACTGACTATGCATGAAGTGTTTTCTTCACTTCACTGGGATTTCCATCCTTCTACAAAACCTTTATATAACCGTAGTGTTATACATTATTTATTTTCTGCAGAAAGCTCATTGACATTACGCAGAATAACCCACAGGGAAAGTGAAGACAACAGTACAAGAGAACAGAGACCAACATGAAGCATGGGAAGAGGCTGTAGATGTTACTGGAAAACATCACTAAGGATTTGCAAGGATAATGGCTTTAGCAGGTACCCATCTGCTGTTTGTTACCACTCCCAACTCCTCCATGTTTTCTCTCTTCCTTTTCAAGCAGGTAAAACTAAAACAAGGCAGAATTCTGAACCATTCCACGGGGACGTTTCTTACCAAAAGCAAAGTGATGTTCAGGTCTGGAATAGATACCAGGCATGGAACATAGATAATCTCTTTTTTGTAGATAAGAAGAGTCTCTGGCTTATTGATAAATGGCTGTTCAAAATCTGGAAAGGATAAAAATGGAGGGGAAAAAGATGACAAAATAGCAGCAGAATTAGGTATTATTATTATTATTTTTAAAAAGGCTAAAATCTATGTGAAATGATACTAAACATGGCACAAATATACATGTAAAGAAAAATTGGGAAACAAATAGACAAATTTATAGTACAATTCTGTATATGTTAACTCAAAAGTAAATACAACTCAATGAGAATTATTTCCAGGTATGGTAAGTGGCTATAGGATTATAGCCACAATTACTTTTTTGGCTCCCATGTCTAGTCTAGGTCCCTTGCATTTTAGAGCCGCTCAGAAAACAAAAAAGAAAAGCAAATGTTTATCAAAATACACAATGGGGATGCTTAAGAAACGACCTATGTTTAAACTGAGGCAGAAGAATTTTATATAGCTATAACCTTGCCTCCTTTGTTAAAACAAAATACTTTGTTCATTTTGGTTGTATGCTTAATTCTTACTTTTACTCTAGTTTATTTTAGCATTATTTCTAACTCAGCTTAAATAAACAGTACATATGTTATAATCACAGGTTACAAATAATGAATTACAAGTAGAGTAATTAACTGCAATGAGTTACCTTTTGATAATGAGGGCTTAGCAAAGTAAAATCTCAAATGCAATGTAACAAGTGGGAACAATGTTATTTTATGGGTGTACTGGATAACAATCCTCAAACATTTTCTAGTTACTTTTAAAAGTTACTCTCTAAGGGAATTTTCAGAGACATTTTGAGATAATTTTAAGTTTTATGCCTTTTTATTATCAAGGTCAAGATGTTTCCCCCCTAAAAATAAATGAATAAAAGGTAATGAAGGGCCAACAAAGAATGCAATCAGTAATGCAGCAAATAACTTTAAAAATATTGTAATGGGTAACATTAATGAATTATTTCTTAATTACAATAACAAACAATGTGAACAAATCATCTTTAGATGTCTATTTCTTAACATCTAGTCCACCACAATATCATACCCATTAATCGTTCCTATCAGGACAATGTCATAACCTCCAACCCTTCCAATCAGGACAGTTCTCATTAATTCCATCACTTCACTTTTTCAGCTGCTTTTAAAATGTCCCAGTTTGTATTTCCTCTTCCTCCTATTTTCTCCTTTCATCCCCAGCTTACTTTAGTTGCTGCAAATTGAGTTCAGACTGCACAAGTTGTTTGCACTCATTTAACTTAGCAGGGAAAGAGGAGAGAAAAGGACAGAATCTTGTCCATCTCTGTAGGCTCAAGCAAATTGCTCCCAAAGGACTGAAAAAGAGCAAACATTGTTCTTTTCTTCAAAAATGCCCCCATAAAGAAAGAAGAAAATCCAGGGAGCTACAGACCACTCAGCTTGACCTCAATACCAGGAAAAAGATTAGAATGGATTATAAAGTAGTCTGGTTGTAAGTATCTGAATGAAAATGCAGTGATAAGTAGAAGGCAGTATGGGTTTGTCAAGAACAAATTAATAATGTTTTTTTTGACAGGGCTGAAAGTTTAGTAGATGGTGGGAATGCTGTAGATATAATTTATCTGGATTTCAGCAAAGCATTTGATAAAATCCCCCATGATATTTTTACTAGCAACTGATTAATAGATGGAATAGATGGAAACACTGACAGATGGATCCATAGTTGGTTGAAAAACCCTCTTCAAAGAGTCATCATCCATGGAGGGAAGTCTTGAATGGAGTGCTGCAGGGTTTCATGGGGTCATAATTCTGCATTTTTAATCAGTGACTGATGATGGGGCTCCTTATCAAGTTTGTGGATGAAGCAAAACTGAGAGGAGTAGCTAGCACATTGGAAGACAGGACCAGAATGCAAAAGGACCTTGATAAACTAGAAAATTGGGCTGAAACTAATAGAAAGAAATTCAACACAGACAAATGCAAAGTTCTATATTTAGGCCACAAAAACCAAATTAATGGGTGTAGGATGGGGGGTACTTGGCTTGGCAGTAGTACATTTGAAAAGGACTTTAGGATTATTATTGATCATAATCCCAGCTTGAGAAAGAAGACTGAGAAGTGATTTGATTGCACTCTTTAAATACCTAAAGAGTTGTCACAGAGAAGAGGGTGCAGGTTTGTTCTCTGCTGCCCAAGAGGGTAGCATCAGGTCTAACAGTTTTAAGTTACAGGAGGGTAGATTTCAATTGAACATTATAAAGAACATCTGGATAGTAAGAGAAGTTTTGCAGTGGGACCAATTGCCTAAAGAGGTGGGGAGGGTTCTCCTTTCTGTACATCTTCAAAAAGAGGCTGGGCAGCTGTCTGCTGGGATGTAGCTGGAGATCTGGTATTGACCTGGAAGGTGAACCTAATGCCCTAATGGGCCCCATCTCACTCTATGAGTCTATGATTCTCGTATGCTGCAGCCTTTCTTGGCTTGTGCATTCTTCCTCATTAATAACTTTTGCCATCTGGACCACACTCTGGTGTTTCTTGGCCACACATGTCCTGGTTTTCATCTGTAAAATGTTTGAGGGTATGAAATGTTGTTGGCGAGCATGGAATAGAGTTATACCACCTTGAGTTCCTTGGAGGAAAGGTAGGATGCAAATGTGATAAATAAGAGTCCCAATTTGGACACTGTTGCTGATTTCTTTAACATATTACATTATACTTTCTTTCTGTCTGTGCAGGATCATAACTAAGCAAATTTATATCCTAAACTGTGGAGTAATGACATGATTTGGGAAATTGGCCAGCAGCCAGCTTGTCTGCTTTTCATTTATGGTTTGCCAATCCATTCCTTCAGCAGCCCAGCCTAGATTGTTTCTGATTATCAGTTTTCTGGCTTTCAAGAGCAAATATATTTTCCAGCAGCATTCATCATATCTGACTGCTCTTTTCTCTATCAGCATATTTAGAATTAATAGCTAATCT
The DNA here is from genome assembly GCA_020142125.1 of Phrynosoma platyrhinos. Taxonomy (NCBI): domain Eukaryota; kingdom Metazoa; phylum Chordata; class Lepidosauria; order Squamata; family Phrynosomatidae; genus Phrynosoma; species Phrynosoma platyrhinos. Next base: position 243,072,078 of record CM034703.1, read on the forward strand.
AGAAGTAGAGAATTTTAGGTTGTGGAAGAAGAGTAAAAAAATCTGACATGATTTTGCAATGGCACAACTTTAGATTCTTGTTTTTAAATAGGAGTGTTGGCGCATACAATTTTTGCATATAAGGCTAGTCTGTGAACAGGATGGGCAAAGTATGGCCGTCTTGATATCATTGGACTGTAACTCCCATCATCCTTCACTATTGCTTTTGCTGGCTAGTGGCTAATGGCAGTCCAAGAAGATCTAGAGAGTTACCCTTTGCCCACCCCTGGGCTATACAAATGCATCAGATTGTAATTCTGAAGGCAGGAATGGATGGAAGTTGGGGACAAACATATCTCACCTAAATTATGGAAGAAATTTCCTAGCAATAACACCTCAGGTAGTAATGGACTCTCCTTCATTGGATATATTTTAGGAGAAGCTGGAGAGCCATCTGTCACAGGTGCTTAGCATTAGTTAACTTCCAACACTATCACAATTTTATAGTGTGTGTTTTTTAAAAAAGAATATATTTGTTTTTGCAGAATTTCTGCTGTTGAGATGGATACACAAAAAATAGTTGGTGCTGCAAAGCTCTTGGTATAGCAATAATAAAAACCATCATCCCCAAAGTGCAGCTCAAATTCCACAAGATAAATTCAAAGGTGAAGAAACAAAGGCACGCTATTTTTTAAATGTTCAGCACACATTTCCCACAATGAACCACCTAGGTTATCTTTTGCTATCCCATATCCTACATCTATCATGAAGAACTGTGTATGTATGTAAATACAGTAAATGCAAGTAAGTAGTCTGTTATTTTCAGTAAAAGAGGACATAGGCTGAACATTGTGATCTCTACTGATGCACTGACCAACCTTCAATTCAGGGGACTGGTTTTGGCAAATAGCTTGGGGCCAGGCTATTTAAAGGACCATCTCTGTCCAGATGAATCTGCCTGGGATCTGAGATCCCCAAAAGAGTTCCTGTTATATGTCCCAGCACACCAAGAAGCCAGGTTGGTGAGTTTCTCTGCAGTAGCACTCAGTAGTGGAACTCTTACCAAAGGAAGCCAGAGTACTGAGTACATCCATTTTGAGCTTCCATTCTGAGCTTTTACAATAGGTGAGAAAAACAGGAGGTCTAATAGCTTATCCTGCTCAGCCATGTAAACCTACTGGGTGGCAAGTCACACTCTCTCAGCCTCAGAGGAAGGCAATGGCAAAACCTCCTCTGAACAAGTCTTGCCAAGAAAACCCCATGTCAAAAATCAGAAATGACGTGAAGGCACACAACAACAATAACGCAACAACAGCATTAATCATCAAGCTTAAAATGAAGAAACAGGTAGAAATAGACTTGACCAGAACTTTGTATAATCTTCAGGATGAAGAGTGGATGACTCATGACAGGATGGCAAATTGAAATGAAATGGTCTTTTTGGTCATTATTTGCAGAGCCATACACCAAGCCTATTTAACCAAGTTTTGAAAGACATGTTGCTTACAGTCCTCCAATTTCTAGCAGTAGAAACCTAGAGAAACATCAAGTCTTTACTAGAAAGATTCTCATTAGATCCCCTATATATTGACAACAGTAACCAAGTACCACAGAAATTGATCTTATGAGTCAGTATTTTTGACAACAAAATTAGTTATTTTCTCTCAGCTTTTGTATGTTTATGTTTCAAGGCAGGGAGTAACCTCTGCAAGCACAGGAATCCAATGCTTCATCAATGGCTGCAGAAATGATGGAGTTTCACACTGCTTTAACTGCCATGGCCCAATGCTATGGAAATCTGGGAGTTTTGTGAGATATTTAGCTGTCAAAGAGTTCTGTTGCCATAACAAACTAGAATTCCATAGCATTCAGTCATGGCAGTTGAAGCAGTGCCAAATTGCATTATTTCTGCAGTAAATTCTGCAGTAGGGTTCTAAAGAGGGTTTTTGTAAAAATAAAATAAAATAAAAATTAAAGGAGGAATTTTGAAGATGGTGGGAAAATATAAATAGGGACAAGGGGACATATATTTATAATGTGTGTGAAGGTAAAGAGAGAATTAGGAATTGGACATATGTACCTTAACGGTAACGATTCATGTGGTGGCCCATTGTATCATTTTAAAAAAAAATCATTGCATGATTAAAATCATTTATTCCTTATTTAAATGTCAGAGCTCTGTCCAGGGAGTTTTAGTTTGTAGAATAAGTACCTTAACAAATTAAAAATTCCATAGGATGGAGCCATGGCACCTAAAGTGGGATGAATCTGGATATCATTTTAGCCTTTCAGCTGGGAACAAAATACTCTGGAATGCTGCTGAAAGGAGGACAAATAGCTAGAAATGATGAATGACTAGCAAAACACCATTTGAGTTTTTAAAAGGAATTTACAGCAACAAACACTGCCCCCTCCCGGCTTATCTGCTCTCTCTGGAAGAGTCCATGGTTTCTTTTCTTTTAGAAAAAAAATGTTTTTATCTGTCATATATTGCCTTGGGGATCCCAGCAGACTGAGAAGTGATAAAAACTTGAATAAATAGATATATAAATAAGCCAAAGCTTCTGAATCTTGCTAAAACATAGCTGGTACTATACGTAAAAGGACAAATGGATGAACAGATGAGAACATCCCCCCCCCCGGAGAATGTTCTCTGACTTTATGCAAGGGAAGGGGCTGCACTTAAGCTTATTATCTCTGTATAACTTCAGTTTATACTTTAATTCTTTTTAAATTAGCACTCAAGCTGGCTAACAAGGGGGGGCACATTATTTAAACACAACAACTCAAATGGGCAAATAAACATCAATCCAAGTAGCAAAAGATCCAGTATGGCCAATTAAAACAATTAAAAACACCATGCCTGTGCACACACAAACAATATCCAGTTAGCTTGGCAAGTTTGGAGAAAAGAAATCAGTGAGCCATGCAGTTTCTGATCAAATGAATGCCATATCATGCCGACAAGATATGTAATAGTTATACAATAAATTTGTTGTTGTTATATGCCTTCAAAGTTGGGGACCCTATGGAGAATGTGTCATGGGTTTTTCTTTGTTGAAAAATGTGTTGATGATGAATGTAAACAGTCTTTGTAGCCAAGTCACCAGGACACCCGGAGCTTCAGCAAGCTTCTAGTTTTATTGCAAAAATCAGCATGAGCAAAAACTAATAATAATAACAATAATAGCATTTTATTGTTATTATGGCTAAGAATGGCTAAGCAGGAACCAAAACTTTAACTGCTACATGTTTAGAGTTAGTCAAGCTTCAGCATCAGGAAAATATTTTAATTAGTCCATTTCAGCTTAAAGGTTAAAAGACAAGTGAGAAACTTTTCAGAATCACAACTTTCAACCCACATCTCTCCACCTCTTTGGGTGTAGCCCTTACAGACTGATTGGTTGATGATACATGATGTGTGTTAGCCCAACCTTTAATTTCCATATTACACCATGTGACTGCAGTTCCCAAAACACTCCTTGTTTATGAAAAACCCCTTTGTGTAAACAGAACTCTTTTTCACAAAATTTCAGCTTGTTTAGACTATAACACACCTGTGGCTGATAATTGCGAATCTGGCCTCAGAAAACAGATTTTCTCAGCAAGGAAAAATACAGACACACATCTTTACATTTCAACATTTTAACTTTGACTATATATCCCATCAATACCTGACATTCTTGGCAAGATTTGTTCAGAGGAGGTTAGCCATTGCCGTCCCCTGAGGCTGAGAGCATGTCACTTGCCCAAGTGGGTTTCCTGGCCGAGATGGGAATTGCAGACTGGTCTGTAGAGTTGCAGTCCAACACCCAAAACCCAACACCATGCTGACATTAAATACCTCCACATATACAGAGATGTGGTGAGACCAACACAATATCTAAACACACAAACATTCCCTGTATTATGTATAGTTCTTTTGTATCCAGGGTAGCCCACCTCTCTTGTCACCTGAAGCTCTCTCCTCACCTCCCCACTGCACTGAAGGTGGCTGTGGCAACCCCCCCACCCCACAGGAGGAGAACAAAGAAAAAGAGAAGGAAAACGCAACTGCTTCCCACTTGTCTGAGGAGGATGAGGAGGAGGATGAAGGTGAAGATGCAGCTGGGTATGCACTCACTCACTGCCCACTTGCCATCCAACCTTCTTGCAACCTTCTGCCCACAGGGGAGGATGGAGGCAAGGGCACAGTGGCACTAGACTGATGGGGCCACATCCTCAAAGAAGAAGGGAAGGGGAAAAACAGCCAGCAGTCAGCTCTGCTTGATAGGACTGGCTCTTTCCTGAAACCTTGGCTTTGTGAGAGGCTATAGTGATTAGAAATATAGTCATTCCCAACATTAAAAAAACCCAAAATGTACTGGTGGCAAAGTGGTTAAATGCCACTACTGCAGCCAAAACATTGTGAGATTGATCCTGCAGGGTTCCAGGTTGACTCAGCCTTCCAGCTTTGTAGGTCAGTAAAATGAGAACCTAGCTTGTTGGGGACAATTAGATTACAGATTGTAAATCACTTAGAAAGTGTATAAAAATATCCTTCCATGACTTTTTAAAACAGTCCCAGCCATAAAAGGACTTGATGAATTTATAGTGTAAATTTATAATATATGCTACTTTTAAAAATTGTACTCTTTTTTACTGTTATTTTACTAAAAAAATAACAGAAAACAGGTCCTAGGTTTGCTTAGGTTTGTTAAAGTTTGATACACTTTCTATCAATTGAATTTTTGTTCCCTCAATCCTTCCTTGTTTTGCTTTGTCAAGATTTACCCTGATAAACAGTAATTACAGTGGGACTTTGGTCTCCATGGGGAATCTGTTCCGGACTGCCCCCCTGCGGATACCCAAATCTGCAGGACTTCAAGTCCTCTAGTCCCCAATGGTGGCGCATGCACACACTGCCATTGGGGACAATGGGGGCTGTCCCTAATGGTGGCACAGCCACATGCACGTGCCACCATTGGGGACAACAGGGGCTGTGGATGCTTAAATCCACAGATGGCAAGTCCATGGATACTGAGGTCCCACTGTAGATGCCCTGATAAATAGTAATCAAACTACAGTTGGCCCTCCCCATTTGCAGTTTTGACATTTGCAGATTTGATTATTTGCGGTTTTGATTAATATGTTCTCTCTAGGAATTTCTAGGTCCTCCAGCGCAACTCTGGCAGAAGTTGACCACAGAGTTGTGCTGGATAACCTATAAGTTCCTATAGAAAACACTTCTCTAGGCATTTGTAGGTCCTCCAGCATGAGTCTATGATCAATCTTTGGCAGATGTTGACCATAGAGTTGCACTGGTGGACCCGGAGATTCCTAGAGAGGTGTTCTCTCAGGTAAAAAGAATGGTGTTTTTTTATTTGCTTCCCCCCCCCCACATTCACAGGGGCCCTTCACCCTTAATCCCAGCGAATGTGGAGGGACCAGTGTATATATATGGGACAGCTGTCTTCCTCATGATAACTCATCCTGCAGATCACTGAAAATCTGAAGTGTAACATAAATGCATAACATTGTTTCAAAAGATCCTAACTCTTGGGATTTACTATCTGTATCTAAAACTAAGCACTTTCCCCCTGAAGTGGGATATAATCTTGTTTCATGGTAGCCCACAACATGGATGATACCTTTTCGGCATTTAGCATAATCTGTAAAATACAGAGGATTTCATGTTCTCCGAGTAGAGTAACCATAATTGTCTGCCACTGAGTGATGGTTTTCCTCCTGTCACCTTCATCTATTAAAAGAATTTATTTTGCTGTAGGTTCTTCAAAAACTTCAGTCTATTTAGTAACTATAGTGCTATGTTACTAAAGTGTCGCTGCCACAGCAGTTATTACAAAACTCCAGGAACTGCCTTGAAGGGGAGATATAAATAAAAGAATTAAATATATTTAAAAGTTTTATGTCACTCCCAAGGGTTCCAGTTTTAATGTTAACCAAGCATGTCTACCTGCCTGGGTATGATTATGGTAGACTGTGCAGTTACTGTAGATTAAGCTCCAGTGTGCAATTTGGTTACCTTATTTTAAACTTTTGCGACCAAATGTTTGTTCTGGTAAACCTAAATCAGTCTATGTATTCTTCTGTAATAGAATCCATCACAGGAATATGGTATGGTGGTCTGTGCTGTTGAAGCTTCAGTCCAAGCAGAACTTTAGTTGCCACTTAAGATATAAAGATGTATGAAAATGAAGTACACATCTATCCATCCACTCATTTTATCCACGTAGCCACATATGTTATATTTACAGTCAAGTATTTTGTGTTTGTTTAATAAATTCGTTGACAAAATGATGAACACAACACAATGATGAACACAATGATATATCCTTGTGTAATAAATGAGGTGTAGGGAAATAAAATAATTTGTGGAGGTTATCCCAGGAAGCCAGTATCAAGAGATTTTGTGACTAAGACTTCAAAATAATTTTAGTTGTTTATTACATTTATATCTTGTTCTTCCTCTAAGAAGCTCAGGTCAGCTTAAAGACTTTCCTCCTTTCCACCTCTTATTTATCTTCAATAATCCTGTGAAGCAGGCCAGGTTGAGTGAGAAAGACTGGGTTAAAGTCACCCTGTGAGTTTCATGTCTTAGTGGGGATTTGATTTTGTGTTTCCCTTCATAGTCCATCACATTAACCATTGTTTTCTCCAGAATATCCCATTGTGTTGGCAAGGAAGAATAGCTCTTCATACTAAGAAAACAAATGCATTCCACCATCCTAGGTTTGTAGCACAGGGTCATGACTGAAACATACTTTCATAGGTGATATTGTACATCAGCTCTTGGATTGCTAAACACTCCTGACTAGAGGTTTTGAATTTTATTCCATCTCTGCGTTTTTATAAAAATATTCCTCCAGGATGTATCTGAAGAGCAGCCACAGATGTTCATAGCAAAGACCAAGGGCAGATTAGATTAAGAGAGAACTAACATTCATGAGGGGAAATTCCTGCCAAACTTCTAATGCCTCTGACTATTGTTATTTTGAGTTTGTTATCGGAGAATGATTTATTTTAAAATACCAGCAACAGTTGCTCAGCTGGCAAACTACAGAGGCTCACTATTAATTGCCCATCTTATATTTAGACTGGATTTTAAATATCCAAAGTCCACAATCTACACTAATAGAGAACTCAAAGCAATCATATCCTCCCTTTAAACAGCAACACCCTGTTTTCTAAGTGTTTGGTTGTCTCCAGTCATTTGGGCTTTTGACATGGGCTGATGGGGAAATCTGCAAGGGGTCCAAAGGGGGCATTGATAAGGGAGAAGGAGGTGGCTCGTGCATGTGTAAGTGCAAGGAACATGTAAAAAATGGGGAATGTGACTATGGAGCAGAAAGTTCAGATATGGTTTTGAATGCTACACTGAATTAGCAGATATCTGGGTGATTTGCAATAGATTGGCAAGGATTTTTGATTCCCAATCATTTAACACAGTTGAAATGAATTTGTATAAAACAGAAGTGAGCTCATCTGTGAACCCCACTTCTTGGAAGAGGAATTGAAGCACCTAGACCGGGCTCTACAGGCAAATGGTTACTCCAGCTCAGACATCAGAAGGGCTGCCAGACCCAGAAAAACCCAGAGGACTGAAGACAACCAATCACCCAAAGGGAAGGTATTTTTTCCATACATCAAAGGAGTCACAGACAGAATAGGGAAAGTGATGAGGAAACATAACCTCCAAATGGTTTACAAACCGACCAAGAAAAACCAACAAATGCTGCACTCAGCAGACAGGAGAGACCGTCTCACAGCTGCAGGAGTTTACCTCATACCATGCAGCTGCGGACAAGTCTACGTAGGGACCACCAAATGCAGTGTCCAAACATGAATCAAGGAACATGAGAGGCACTGCAGACTGGGTCAGCCAGAAAAATCAGCAGTAGCAGAACACATTATAAACCATCCTGGGCATAAAATGCTGTTTGAAAACACTGAAATTCTGGACCATGCCAACAACTATCAGGTCAGAATGCACAGGGAAGCCATTGAAATCCACAAACACTTGGACAACTTCAACAGGAAAGAAGAAACCCTTAAAGTAAACAAGGTTTGGCTACCAATCATACAAAATAGGAAAATCAGCACTCAATAAATGCAAATGGGAAACCAACCAGGGTCAGGGGCTTTCCCAGCAGACAATAGAAGACAATATCCTTGTTTGCATATCCTCCTGCCCTGAAGCCATGCCATCAACAACAGAACAATACCCATTCAACAACAGAACAATACACAGTTTACATGGGAATCACTCCTCCCTACCCAGGGTCTCACAGTATATATAGACCCATTCCAGCATTCTCTGAATTCTCTGAAGATGCCAGCCACAGATGCTGATGAAACGTCAGAAAGAAACTCTTCTAGAACATGGCCACATAGCCTGAAAACCCCCACAAAAAAACTATAGAAGTGAGCTCAGTTCTGTTTTGGCATTCCATGGTGGGCAACTCCTGTTTTTGCCTTAGAGCTCCCATCAGCTCTAACCAACATACCCAATGGTAAACTATTGTGGGAGCTACAGTCCTAAAACACTTCAAAAGGGCCAATGTTGCCATACTTGTGTCACTCAGTTCAAATCCCTCTGTTCAGCATTTATTTATTTACATGCTTATATTTTTACTCTCATTTTTGCAGTTAAAAATACTGCATAGTGGTTAACAATTTCAATTCTATGTACATGTCTTCTGCTTCAGACTCTACTCTGTGAATCTTAGGGTACTAATCAAACACAAAGTGGATCTTGCAAACAAATGTTATTTATTCTGTATGTATATCCTTAATACATTTTAGTATAATTCCTACGTTACCCAGCTGGTATGGGAGATGCAAGTGATGTCTTTTACAGCAGGTTCTAGGTGGTATATCTCAGAGTTCTAGTAAAAACAAAGTAGATCCTGCAATCCTGAAGTCTGTACACACCTGTAGTGAGGCACAGAAACCCTGGCAACCATCATGATATGTCTGAAGGGAAATTCTCATATTATTGGAGCAGTATGGAGATGGTTTCTTTATGCCCCAGATGTTATGAACTGCAGCTCCCCTCAGCCTAGCCAGCATAACCAATGTTAAAGGATTCTAGCAGCTGCAGTTCTGCAGCATCTGAAGGGTTACATGCTCTCCACCCCACTCCCCTATACCAGCAACACTCTTTCTCCTGGGGCTTGCAATGTTGGCATGAAAAATAAGCACACTGGTTGGTCAGACTGGTATCTCAGACATTAAGTTGAGGGTGGCTCTCAACTCACTCAGGTCACAGATTTATTTGATCCTGACATGAGGTCCACAGCACAGGAAAAAGAAAGGACCATTCTTGGGTTTGTTGCTGTGCAATAAAAAAAGGAAGCATGAATGCTCACTGTGTGTGTTGTGTGTGTGCCTTCAAGTTGCCTGTCAACACTTGGTGACTTCCATGAATTTCATAGGGTTTTCTTAGGCAAGGAATACTCAGAGGTGTTTTTGCCAATTTCTTCCTCTGAAATATAGCCTACAACACTAAATTACAAAGATGGTTATAAATGAGCAAGCTGCCACAGTAGACACATGCTTTACAATTAGTGAGCAAGCATGAGGCTGTTATGTGGAAATACATTATATGTGCTTTAGAATTGTCAAATTCACACTTTGGAAATCATTCTTAAGGTCAATAAAGGGAGATTAGTTAGACCACTTAGCCACTCTGGACCCCATAAAATCATGGGAACTGGGTCAAAAGGGTAGATCTGTGTTGTAGATCAACAACTGAATGTGTTTTAGAGAGCATACTTAGAATCCTTCAGCAATTGTATTTTTTTAAAGTCCAGATAATTAATACAGGATATCTTCACAGAAAACCCTCAAAATATCATCAAGACAGATATTACACATTTTGACTCAAATCGATATTGAGTTCCTTATCTGAATAACTGGTTCTTGATGTGACAGTCTTTCCTAACTCCTGGGTAATAATTCTAATTGACTAACAGTCAGCTCATCAGATAAATAGAAGCTGAATATATTGCATGTCAAAGCTTCATTAACTGGCATAAATCTTGGAAATTTAGAAGATCCAGGTTTATCACAGATTCTAATGCAAGAGCTATGGCAAAATAGTATACAGTTGTGAAAAATAAATAAATAAATAAATAAATATTCTGCTTCCATGCTTATCATTACCCTAGCATTTATTCATCCTTCTCTAATTAAGGGGGGTTACAGACTGCCAGAAATAGTGCAAATTGAGCCCACTTTTAGGGTTAGGGTTAGTACTAGGGAATCATGGGAACTGTATTTTATTGTGGCACCAGAGCTCTCTGACAGAGAAGGCTCAGTGTCTCAGGGGAAAAAAAAATTCCCATGACTCCCTAGCACTAACCCTAACCCTAAAAGTGGACTCAATTTGCACTATTTCTGGCAGTCAACAACCCCCCTAAGTTTTATTCAAAACAGCCACCACATTCTATCCTTCCTTGCCAAACAATGGACTTTCTTTCTATCTATCTATCTATCTATCTATCTTTCTTTCTTTCTTTCTTTCTTTCTTTCTTCCTTTCTTTTCTTCTTAAGCAAGCAAGAACAGTAACTAGCCTGGGCCTCTGCTGTACTTCTAGGGTGCTATGGAATTGAAAACTCTTGCATTCCAATTCAGGAATGGTTGTTAAAAATGATGGACTTACTCAAAATGGACAGGTTAACAGGATTGTTAAGAGGAGAAGATAATGAATCTTTTGTCAATAATTGGAAACCATTGTTAAATTACTGGATAAAAAAAGGGTGGAAAACACCAGTAAGTGACTGGGGAAAGAATTAAAACAAAGCGGATATTTGAGTTTTCGAGAAGATGGATATAAAGGCAAATGTATGATGGAATATAATTGTTTAGTTGATGATGCAAACGTTGTAAAGTAATTTAAAAATTAGCGTAAGAGGAATTATCAATGTATGGTATGTAGTATAAAAACAGATAAGAACAGATAGAAGTAAATGTAGCGGGTTAAGCGCAAGGATAATTAGCTGGAAGTATTTTAGTTACGAATGAAAAGAAAATATTTATCACTAACATTGGAATTAAGACGTTAATAATTCCACGCGGATTTTATGTTGGTTAGATTAGCGATAACATTTTGTAATTGTTTATAATGTTTAGTATGTTATGTCTGTTTGTTTGTTTTATACGTATGTATATTTTGTCTTGTGTATTTTTTTATATTTATGTTTTTTTAACTCAATAAACTTTTCAAAAAAAATTTTTTTTTTAAAAAAAGAAAACTCTTGCATTCCAGTCCAACAGCAACATTCACCCCAGGCACCAATGTAACTGAATCCCCCAGACAGAACAGTCTTCAGCAGTCCCACACAAGAGGATATTGATTTATTCTCAGCAGGAGAAGGCTTGACACCCTCACCCTTTTTTCCCAACTTCCCTGGATTTAATCAGCTTTACGCAAATGAGAAAAGGAACCAGCATACACACACACAAATTGGAGAGCAAGCAGCATGAATTCTGTTCTGATCAGATGCTTTGCAAGGGTATGGGAGGGAAGGGCAGTTCTATTTTTTTTCTGACATATTCCTTTATATGTTCAGTTCAGACTGTGTCTCTTTGCTGCCATTCACATCCATGGCTACTTACATCAAAGGCATAAGGAGCCCCAGAGCAGAGCAGAGATACAAAATTGGGTGCCTCTCTGGCATTATATGATCAGTGCCTGGATATGGTAATGGTCTTGTTGAAGTCCAATAAGCTTAACAGGAGTCTTCCTGACAGGACAGAGGAATATGATTGGGGCCTGGAGAAATAGTGTTTGATCTGCTTTGGATGGGGGTCACACTCCCTATGGAATAACAGGTTTTCAGGGCACCCCTTGATCCACTAGAGATCCAGGTGGCTCTGGGCCACAGGAAATTTCTCACCACTTCAGCTAGTCCTTCAGCTGAGGCGATTTCTGAACACTGGTGGGTTGGTCACAGTAATGCATGCTCTGGTCACCTTACAGAGGATGCCAATGCTCCAGTTAGAGGAGAATTTAACTGCCAGAATTTAAATTGGTAATGCCATATTGGTTCACATTAATCTGGTTTTGAAATTTGCTACCAGACTCAATTCAAGCTGCTGGTATTGACCTTTAAAGCAGCTTTAAACTCTTAAACTAGTTGGGAAATCCCGACTAGATTTCCCGGTCTCAGGAATCAGCCCATTTTCTCTTCTCCAACTTCTGCCGTAGTCGTTGCTACTGTCCTTTTATTGTTGCTCTGGCAAGATTATTTTAAATATGTTTTATATATCTGTTTTAATGTATATTTGTTTAATACTCTCTTAAGGGGTGGGTGGGTGGGTGGGTTGGTTTGGGGTTTTTTTTTTGATGTGTATTATATCTGTATGATACCGTAATTTTATTGTTGTAAGCTGCCCTGATTGCTTTGCAGAGGGGCGGGATATTAATATTAATAATAATAATAATAACAACAACATGGATGGGACCAAAATGCCTGAAACTCTAACTTTCACCATATCATCATCCCTCTGTCTTAATATCTTTTATTGAAGCCTTACTGTACATGCCTTCTTCACAGCTGCATCACCTCATTTCCAAGGAGGGAGAGCTTTGGGATGGCAACGCAGCTTTGGAATGTTCTCTTTAAAAGAGATATGCCCAGTATCTATCTGGTCTGTGGGTTGCCAGATTATGATGTATCCTTTTTTAAAAGCAATTTTAATTTCTCCAACCCCTCCGTATGGCTTTTGTAACTGAAAATGTGTTTTAAATTTTTACTTTCATCTTTTATTATGGCTGTTGGATAATAGTTTTATCATCCTGGTGATGAAAGGTCATACGGAAATGTTTAAATAAATAAAATAAATAAAATAAAATAATGCAAGTATAGAGACTGTGTAGATTGAGTTTCAATATTAAATTATAGTCTATAACATACAATATGACTTACCTCCAAAGATCTGCTCTGCTAATGACACAGTCTCTCAGCACGGACATAGGGTGACTGCCGCCTTTTTAAACTACACAAAAATAATCTGCCTGTTCTTTGAGATCAACACATGTCAATATATTTATTTAAAGTACTTCTGGTCTACCAAGACAACGCTTTTAAGAGGCTGATGCAGGATGCCAGAAGCAGAACTGCAATTTGACCAGGGAAACAATAGAGCAGATCGTGAAGACCAAGGCAGATAGGCAAAACTGCATATGGGAATCTGCATCTTGCTGCACTGACATTTCCCCTTTTCTGAATCTCTTTTTTTCCCATAATGATTTAAACTCCAAATATCAACTGGTTTTATAATAAAGAGTTTCAATAATGTTTTAAAGAGGTGTAATACAGCCAGTGTACTGCTTTTAGCCAGGCACATCTTGGCCCTCTTACCTCTCACAAATACATAGGTGCTGACTGCAGTGGTGCCCTCAATTTTGGCATTGATGTACTTGTAGTAACAGCGGTAGTAGCCTGTGTCATTAGCCTGAGTCCCCATCAGTGTTAACACCTTGCAGTAAGGCTTGGTTTCCATGCCCTCACAATCTTCTTCCTTGACTGTTCGGATACCGTCAAGACTCACCAACACCACTGAATCACTTTCCTTCCCAAACTGGACAGTGTCCTCTTGGCCTCCAGGCCACGACCACTCCAAGGGATGCTGTCCTCTTTAGTGAAACAAAAGGAATACAAGAAAGAGAATTAGAAGAATTTTGAATTGATTTCCAATACTGTGTCTTATGTTCTTTTTTT
>CM034703.1:243087017-243103550 GCA_020142125.1 Phrynosoma platyrhinos
GAAGGCATTGTCGGAGCGCTGGCCATGCGGAGGGGCCGGCGCTCCGACAATGCCTTCTGGAAGGAGTTGGGGCGCCCACCGTGCGGCTGCCCCTCCCCTTCCTTGCCTCCAAAACAGCCCTTTTAGCCGTCTGCTTCCCCCCTACAGCTCTTAGGATAACATGATATACAGGAATTACTATGAGATGGGTTCAAATTTGTAAGTCAATATAGCCACAGAAGTTGTTGTATGCCTCCAAGTAACAAGGTTATTGTAGCATAATCAGAAAACAGTGAGAAGAAAAGCTCCACGTGTTCTGAGATGATCGACTGTTTACTCAGTTTACAACTCCTGTTATAAACACTCTCCAAAACACAGGACAACACAGTAAAAAGAGTATAAAGAGGTTCTCTTTATACTATATGCTCCTATGTATTAGAGAATGTTTACAACTCCAGTGATTTCTTTTGAAGGCCTTTAAAGGCAGCCTTTTCTCATTTTTCTTTTCATTATTTTCCCATTGAGTCCAAAATGCATTAGACTTTTTTTAAAAGATACTGAATAAACAGTTGACCATCTCAGAGCACGTGGAGCTTGTCTCCTCCCTATTTTCTGCTTTTCAGTGTGCTTTTCAGTACTCTCTTCATTACTGTGGCATGTGTTTATCCATCAAAGGCACAGTGATGGCTGCTAAGGAAAGGAACTCATATAAATGTACTAATGAGTTTGCCACTGCTGAGGTGAGAACTTAAAAAAAATCTGGCAAGACTTTTACCATTTCTCTTACAGATTTTCAGAAGTATTGCCAAAGCAGTGTGCCTTCTAACTGCCTTCTAAGCCCCTCCACTATATTCTGAACTGGTCAAGCCTAATCTGGAATACTGAATTCAGTTCTGGGCATCTCATTTTATGAAGAATATAGACAAGTTGGAGCAGATTCAGAGAAAGGCAATGAGGATGATAAGAGTATGGTGAACAAAACATATGTAGAGAGATTGAAGGAGCTGGGCATGCTCACCTTGGTGGGCAACATGATTGTACTCTTTAAATACCTCAACTCAAGGGCTGCCACAAAGAGCAGGGTTCTGTCTTGATCTCTGCTGCGTCAGAGGGAAGAACTAGCTCTAATGGTTTTAAGTTGTGGGAGGGTAGATTTCGACTGAACATTGGAAGGAACTTTTTGACAGAGTGGTTTGGCAATGGAACCATGGTGAGGGCTCATTCTCTGGACATCTTCAAAAAGAGGCTGAACAGATATCACTTAGAGATGCTTTAGCCGGAGATCCTGCATTGAGCAGAGGGTTGGAACCAGTGGCCCATGGGGCCCCTTCCAACTCTATGTTTCTATAATTCCATGAAGTGTAGGATGAGGGACATATGGGCAAATATCATCTTCCCTGTAGTAGCAGTTACAAGCATCTATTATAGTATACAATCACATGATCAAATTATAGAAAAAGGTATAGATTTATGAAATCTGTGTACTAGACTTCACACCTCTTTCTCCATGTTTTTTGAGTAGGTTGTCTTGTACTTGTACACAACACTGTAAGAAATAAGGATTGGGACGACCAGTCTCTCATCCATCCATCCATCCATCCATCCATCCATCCATCCATCCATCCATCTTCCTTCCTTCCTTCCTTCCTTCCTTCCTTCCTTCTTTTGGGGAATTTTGTTCTATGTTTCCACAAGCTTTACTATTCAGTTCTTAAATAAATGCTCAGGACATGTTCCAAGGAATTTTCCTTACATATTTACATTCATGGGCATATATCTGAAATAACCAACATCTGACTATCTCCAGAAATTTTAGTAAGAGGGGGAAAAGATATGATGGGAAAACTACATCAGACTGTGCATAGAGGTTCAGCTAAAGGCCTATTTAGTCAACCACATGGCTGTCAATTAGATGCTCAAAGTAAAACCCCCTCCAAACAAGACACAGGTACAATAATGTGATAGGCTGATACTAATATATAACCATGGTTACTGGCATTATCCATCAATTTGTTGTTTTTGTTGTGTGCCATCAGGTTGGTTCCAACTTATGGCAACCCTAAGGGTTTTCTTACCAAGATTTGTTCAGAGGGGATTTTGCCTTTGCCTTCCTCTGAAGATCAGAGGATGTGACTTGCCCAAGGTCACCCAGTGGGTTTCCATGGCTAAATAAGTATTCAAACACTAGTCTCCAGAGTCATCGTTCAATATTCAAACCAGAGCATTTCTGATCGCCAGGGTTTGTTATACTATGCATGCACAGTCTGACTTAGTTTTCACCTCATATCTTTTCCCCCTTATTTATTTATTTATTTATTTATTTATGGGATTTATATCCTGTCTTTCTCCCAATATGGGATTCATGTTGTCACAATACAAAAGGGAATCTTAAGGTTACTGCACAAGTGCATCAATATTACATTTTGCAGTCATTTCATTAATTCCTATGCTTCCATAAATCTGTTGATAATAATCCCAATACAATTCTGCAGTCCCATAAACATTTCTTGTCCCATGGTGGTGCAGTCAAATAATCAGTGCACACAAACGCTTGTGTACAACAATGACTAGCAAAGGGGCATGACGTACAGCCTGAAAAACACAACAAACTGCATACATGAGTTCTCAAATCAATTTAAGGCATTCTTCAAGTTAAACTGGAAGACATGTGGAATGGAACAAAGGGCAGGATTTCAACAAAATAGAATAGAGGACATACAACTATCATTAGTTCAATTTTTGGACAGGAACTAGTGAAAGATGCACTGTTCAGTTCCTCTTCCTACTTTGTTTCATTCTGTGATAGACAAGGAAAGAACTGAGAAAAAGTTAATGTTCCTTGGAGTAAATGGAATCCAGCACTTTATGTTCAATGAACAAGACCAACAAAAAATATTGGAAATTTGCACAGGGAGCTGGAATGGTGAAGGTACATTTTAACACTGCTTACAAGTAGCACCTAGGGTATTATTCCTTGATCTCCAACATGGTAAAAAAAAATCTATTTTCAGTTTTCCAATGAAATCCATTGCTTCAAATGCATTTGAAATAATTTTATTTTACTACAGAAATTTTCCACTGACCTATATCAGTGTTCTTTTCACCACTCTCTTCCCCTGGATGCTGCATAGATCAGAATTTGAACCTCTCTAGCTCTCACTAATATGAGCCACGTCTATTCAGGGTGGTCCACAGTCCAGAGAAGGGACTGTGAAACACAGCTGGGCAAGATTAAAAAGACGTGCGAACAAGTAGAAATTTGCTTCACATTAAGAAGTTGTTGTGGGGAAAAGGAGTGGGTGACAGTGCTCAGGGGCAAGAAAAATAATGATGTGATCAACTTCCTTTTTGATGAAGACATTTCTTTGATGCATTATATAAAGAAAAGCCCACCGCCTACAACTGAGAAAGGGGAGAATGGTATTGATTTCTTAAGAACAGAAAAGGCATTTATGCATGGCTGATGTTGTCAGTAAGGCTGTGAGTAATTTTTAAAAGAAGACTCCAAGGTGACAGCACAAATTCAATACTGCTTGCCCTTATTTAAGAAGGGGCTGTTCATAGACTGAGAGACCTGAACCTTGGTAGAGGCAGGAATTACTGGGCATAATCTTGCATAAGGATATGGACCCCATTTGTTGTCATGTGCCTTCAAGTTGATTCTGACCAATGACAACCATATTCTAGGTTTTTCTTGGCAAGATTTAATCGGAGTGGCCTTGTTCTTGCCTTCCTCTGAGGCTCAGAGTATGAGAGTTGTCAGTGGGTTTCTTTGGCTGAGTAGGAATTTGAACCCTGATCTTCCAGCATTCTAGTGCAGCATTTAAACCATTACATCATGTTTAATAATTGCAAGTCACAACAAAATTAATCCTGCCTTCCTGTTGCCTTCATCCTTGCATGTAGCATGGTAATATCCCTTGAAGAATTAAGGATGAGCTGAATCAAAACAGCAGTGAGGGATGAAATGCTCTTTGGGAAGATTCCTTTGTATAACTTAGAGAACAGCCCAGCCTCTTTGCTTTGGCAAAGGCAGCTTTCAACATAACAAGCCAGACTGGAAATAAGACACTTTCTGCTCCCTGTGAGTCTCTGTCATATAAATAAATGCTTGATGTGATTTGGACAAAAGATATAATGTTAACATGACTGCCTTTTCATTTTAGAAAGGGACTATCAAATAAAGAACTGTGCCAGTTTATAGGATTACAACTCTGTAGATCAGGGTTCAAATCTCTGCTCAGTCATGGAACCCCACTGGATGACCTTGGGCAAGGCACACTCTCTCAGCCTCAGAGGAAGGCAAGGGCAAACCCCTCTGAACAAATCTTGCCAAGAAAACTTTTGTAATAGGGTTGCCATATGTCAGAAACAACTTAAAGATACAACAACAACAACAACAACAACAACAACATAGGTGTTGAGATAAGTAGGTATATAGGATGGAGTTGTGTCCTTAACAGTAATGAACTATGTTTTGTTTTCCCTGATATATGCAGGGAAAGGTCTGGAACATCAGTTCTTAGTGGAAGGTGCCAGTATGGAGAAAGTGCAGCCATAGGACTGTGTTGCAATGTCTAAACATCCATGTATATACAGCAGTGGACACTGACTTTTATGCCTTGTTTGTAGACTTGCACTTGGGCAGTCTAACACATTGCAGAGCTATAAACTCTTTTTGTCTCTTCCAGGTAAACTGTCAGAAAACATTATTAAGGTGAACTAGTTCTTTTGCCACATCGCAGTCTGCCCTGGGAAGCCCTTTCCATTCCAAATTTGATTTGCTGTGGGACATTGGGGAAGCTGCTGTCCAAGAAACACAAATCCAAAGCCTCCTTTGGCATGTGGAACTAGTTTTAATGTGCTTCAAATTTCAGCTATAGTTATTCTAGGTCCCTGTACTTGCTTTTATTATTCTTTTCTTGAATATGTGAACATGGGTGAAAATAATAATTCTGCACATAAACAGCATTAGATGCTATTTTTGGGGGAGTTGCAGACAGTGGAAGAAAATAATACCCCCCCCACCACCACAATGACATACTCAAAAAAAGACATCCCCAGGTATAAGGTGGACTAGCAGGATGACAGACACAATATCCAATTTTCCTAAAGAGGTCTCTGAGTTTGCTATAACAGGGACACAAAAGTTTATTCTGTGTTGTCAACCTGACTAGCAATCAAAGCATACATGTTCCCTTCCTGACACCAGTTTCTTCTTTGCAATGCTCAAAGGAGGCAATGTGTGGTGGAGAAGCGCTGGATAGCAGTGAGGTGCTTTGCCTTGCAACTCTCCACCTTCTTCCCAGCTGGGGTGCTAGGATCATTCTTTCATCACAGTCCTATTCTAGCAAAAAGAAAGAAAAGAAAGAAAGAAAGAAAGAAAGAAAGAAAGAAAGAAAGAAAGGGTGGTGGGAAGAAGGAATCTAGCAGCACTTTTGAGACTGGTTCATTTTAATATGAGCTCTGTGAATAATGATCCACTTCTTCAATCCATTGATTAATATTAATTACTGAAGTGGATTAATATCCACGAACGCTCATGCTGAAGTAAACCAGTTAGTGCTACTAAATTCTTTCTTCCCACCACTCCATTTCCCATTATATGCTGTGACAGACTAAAAGCATATAT
This sequence comes from Phrynosoma platyrhinos, assembly GCA_020142125.1. Taxonomy (NCBI): domain Eukaryota; kingdom Metazoa; phylum Chordata; class Lepidosauria; order Squamata; family Phrynosomatidae; genus Phrynosoma; species Phrynosoma platyrhinos. The sequence continues at coordinate 243,092,629 of CM034703.1, forward strand.
TGGACAATCCTGTTCTAGATATTCATCATCAACACACTTAAATTCAGCATTCACAGTTGCCAAGAAGCCAAGTGGAGATGCTTCCTACAGAGTCTCTACAACTGGCTTTTGTGAATGATTTGATATGAAAGTTGGGAAGAGCAAAGGGCATTCTTGTTTGCCTCATACCTGCAAGTAATATTCAAGGTATCCTTAGCGTTGATCACGTATTCCTCTTCAGTGATGCTAAGAGTTGGTGGGGTCATAGAATAACCACTCACTAGATTTAGGAGGAGAAAAAAAAACAAATTCATAAACAACAACAATAGTATCCCGTTGTGCACTCAGTTACATTGTTTACTGCAGCAGTTCTGTCAAAGTATGACTCATAACATGGCATTTTTAAAGTACAGGGTAGTTTCATTAAACCTGGTAAAAAACTTATTAGTAAACTATTTAGATTCACATCATATCAAAGGGTTATAATCAATAAAGACTCACCATGCAAAAGCAAGAGAAATTTGACACTGATGACTCTAAAGGTTAAAATATATACTACATTAAATGCATGGTGAAAAGTATTGTTTTACTCCCAGGGAATAACATGGTTCCCTAATCTAGATCAATCCATTGTGGTGAGGCTAAAACCTCCCCCAGTCCACTTTTAAACTTAATTTTTCTCCTCCCAAAGGGTGACTTTCCCCTTTAAATCTCTGCACTGGGGGAATATGCTGAATATGTATTAACTTATTTGGTGTATTTTTTTTTAAAAAAAAATTGAACAGAGAGGACAGTATTGTACTTAACATTAAAAAGCAAGTGAATCTCTTATAAGACAAGAAATGCTATGTTCACAATATGCACAAACCCACACGTTTTGCAAGGAAGGAGGAGTATAGCACTGGATGACAGGTAAACAGGCTGTTAAATGGGAAGTCTTGAAATATTGTCTTAGTAACAGAGATGAGCACCACCCCCTACAGTCGGTTATGACTAGACATTCATGTCAAGGGACTACCTTTACCTTTTTATTGATGGAAGAAGCTTCCTCATTGCTCAGAAATTGCCAGGATCTTGCTTAGAGATCTCCCCAATTCTAGCTCCAGCCTTTGCTTGTTGTACTCTTCTCCTGGCTACCAGAAGATAAGCTACACAAGCCACTTCTTTTTGAATAATTTTGAACATAAGCCAGCACACAGAAGTCACATGTACTTGTGTCACTAGGCTTCTTGGGTGTCCTCCTGGAATCCCAAATTTATTTATTTATTGTAATGTGTACACATGCACACACACACCTGTTTAGTCAGCAAGAGCTCCACTCCTACTCAGAATGTGGATGCTTGCTTGAGACTGCATTGTGCCAAAGGATAGCCTCCCTGGATCAGCAGCCAGTTCAGATGAAGGCAGCTTGTTTTGATCTAACAATGCTGCTTCTGCACCCTGGATGTCCTAGAAATACCATGATAATATGTTCCTGATGAGATATGATATTTGCATAAATAAGATTTTAATCTGGGTATAAAATCCATCGCTTTTATGTTCATATTATAGGAAAGGCATGTGGTTGAGAGGCTGTGGATTGTGCCAGCTTTGCAAGGTAGGGCAGTGTTGATATACCCATTTTGTTGTGGGGAGCAGTGTTCTGTGACAACCCTAAAGTGCTATTATGAAATATCCTGATGTGTTGGCTTTTTGCAGGGTAGATTGATCATAGCAGCAATGTAATTTATTATGAAACAGAAGGCCATTACTTGGCATTAAGGAAATCAGAGAAAAATGAGGATATCATCAGAAGTTAGAAACCAAAACACACATTTTGGTAGAAAGACATATTTTGAACATTAGGTCCACTGAAGAGTTTGTTTTTTTTGCAGGAGGGAGGCACCTAAAACTCTGCAGAAAAAGGCTCCGTGGTTTTTCAGGGAGTATCCATGAAAATCTGCAGCAATGTGCATAATACACTTAATATGTTGACTAGCCCCAAATCTCCTAATGACCATACTAATTGCTTCATCTAGATTGGGGTAGGCAACCTAAGGCCTGAGGGCTGGATGCGGCCCCCCCAAGGCCTCTGGACCGGCCCCAGGCCGGTCCTGCCACTACTGCTGCCCCCCTCTCCCCCCTGCGACCGCCCGCCATGATGATATTGATTATTGTTGTTATTACTTGTTCTTGGGGTTTTCTTGGCAAAATTTCCACATGGGTTTTGCCATGGCTTTTCTGGGACTGAGAGAGTGTGCATGCATATATTTTTAATTTTTTAATTTTTTTTAATTTTTTAATTTTAATTTATTTATTTATTTATTTGGTGCTTCGGCCCCCCCAACTGTCTGAGCGACAGCAACCTGGCCCCTGGCTCAAAAGGGTTGCCTACCCCTGATCCAGATGTTAAACAGCATTGAAGGCAAGCCTATACCAAGTGATACCTGAAAAGGTGCTGAATCTATTTGGGGTATATGGTTTAGCACTTTGGATAGTTCCTTCAAAATTTGGTCAAACCTTTACAGCAAATCCATTGCTGTACTGATATGGAAGGTAGAAGATGCTACTGTAGAACAACAACCCTTTTACCACACCATTGTCATCCCTCCATCTCCACTAGCTTTAATCATCATCAAGAAGAGCAAGGATCACATGAGAATTATTGGAGGCATCACAGCAATTTAATCTTATCTCATAAAATCAGGCTTTTTGTGGTACTGAGAACTTCTAGGTCATCACAGAAAATGATGGTTTTGCTCTCAAAATGCCTGGTGATGGTCATAGTGGGCTACTGAGTTCAGAGCACCACTGGCCAAGTTAAAGATCAGCTGCCCTATACTGCCCAGAATGTTTCATTGGATGGATATGAGGAGTCAATGGAGGCAGCAAAGTAAGCTTTCTTTATTGCTGGCACCATCATAAAGTAGATATAACTATGTGCTCTAACTTGTGTCCAATCAGCTTTGCATTGAGATTTTTCCAGCCATTTTCCAATCTAGTTCATTGCCTAGAGATCACTGAATACCCAGAAACAATATGGGTTCTTCAGCACCAGAGAAGGCACTGAATTCATGCTGATGAATCATCGTATCCTTCCATTCCACAGCAAGGCAGGGCCTTGGCAGGACTACTTGTTCTATGTAGAAGGAAGTCACCCAGAGTTTATGGCAGGGGTAGGCAACCTAAGGCCTGGAGGGCCGGATGCGGCCCCCTGAGGCCTTTGGACTGGCCCCAGGTAGGTCCTGCTGCCACTGCCTCCTGCTGCCCACCATGATGATATTGATTATTGTTGTTATTACTTGTTCTTGGGGTTTTCTTAGCAAAATCTCCACAGGGGTTTTGCCATGGCTTTTCTGGGGCTGAGAGTGTGTGCATGCATATTTTTTTTCATTTTTTAATTTTTTTTAAAAAGTTTATTTTTATATTTATTTATTTATTTATTTTTGGTGCTTTGGCCCCCCTAATTGTCTGAGGGACAGCAACCTGGCCCCCAGCTCAAAAAGGTTGCCTACCCCTGGTTTATGGGATTCCATTAGTCTCCTACATCTACCATGCTGAATGGGTCTCCCAACAATCTGAGCATCACCCAGACCTCTGAAGCAGGATCAAAGTAAGCTTCAGCATATCCTGGTGTATAAATAATATTCTTTACCATCTCACATTCAAGAATATATTTATCATAAGATTTCTAATTTGCTATGGCATTTGTTAGAAACCTTTTTATCTTTAGCTCCCTATAAAATATAGACAAAATACTGTGGCTATTAAGATTAATATGGAAAACAAGGATAACAAAGAGAACTACTTCTCACATTAACCTTTGACCTGCTGATATCCCCCCTCCAAACTCACAGAATCTCTTTTACAAATGAGAAAACATCTCTAAACATTTGCCACTTAAAGAGTTCAGATATGAAGCGCCTTTCTGTGCTGCTCAAAAATGTTAATGTTTATGTACATGGGGCTTGATGAGTGAAATAGTATTTGTTTTTCAGTAACGTTGAAATAGCTGCACTCCTTAGCCAGCAAATGTCTATGTTTCATAAAAACAATGGGAGGCTGAGGAGAAGACAATGGGAAAAAGAAACTGAAAACTTTGTCAAGATGAATTACAGTCTGGAAAAGAAGGTAAGAAATGCCAGACAAGCAGACAAGAGTGCATTTGGGAAGCAGATTCCCCACAGACTTCTGAGAAAAGTGCAGGGTAGTAACAGCCCGATCAGAAGAATGACCTGCCTAAAACTTAGCTCTGTATAGACATCCTTGCTCCTTTTAATTGTTTTACACTTCCTTCCTGCCAAGAAGTAATTCAGACTGCAGTCATTTGACTAGGTATATCTATAGAAACTGGACTGGAATCAGCAGTCTCTCACTTCTATCTCTGAGGGACACACCAATCTCTAAATCATGTTTTTCCTGTAGTAGTGGCTAGAGTAATACTAGTCACCATCACAACAGCAATATGAAATGACCAGATGAAGGCAGATCCTCCCTGGATTGTTGATACATTAAACTCTACCTGCCCCTTTGCTAATGGAATTTAGAGTCATGATTTTCAAAATGTGAAGCACAGTTCCCTGGAGATCAAAGAAACAAATTATGGACAAAGTGTCTTGGAGCCAAATTACTTGAGCAGGAGATTGAAGCATGCTCAGTTTGCAAAAATTCAGATGAAATTATTGTTAACGTGGACCTGCAAGGACCAAGCGGAAGCTATAGCTCTCACATGACAAGATTCTCACTCAGAGCTTGCAAAAATTACTTATTTGGACTACAGTTCCCAGAGTTCAGGATCCAAGCTCTGCATATAGTGGGCAAGAGTTTGTCCAGAGGGGTCAAATGAATGCTGTAAGAACCATAATACTTCTATTTGCATTGTTAAAGTTAAATACATCTTCATTTGACCAGGCAAAGCAACCACGTAGGAGGATGTTTTGAATTGCCCTGCACTTTAGTTCATTATAGTTATATTTCTAAAAATATGATAAAATTTGATAAGGGATGTTTGCTTTTTTTCTTGGTTTCTTATCACATTACCAAGTATACTCTATCCCACTGGGAACAACTTTGTTAGTATGTCCTCAGGTGTGCACTATTGACCAAAAAGATTTTTTTAAAAAAGAAGCAAGACAGAGACTTGTCCAGCTTACTTCGCTCAGACACTTCAGGACAGACCAGTTTGGATCACATGCCATGTACAAAACTAACTAGACTAGCAGATGAATTCTTCTTCAATACTGGTGATGACAGAAGATGTTCCATGCCACCTAAAGGCAACAGGCTGCTTAAAGTTGGGATGCAGCAGAGAGCAGTGTACCATATGAAATGTGCCACTTTGCCTACTGGTAGGACTGGTCCTAGCTCCTAGACATGAGAACCCTTCATGTTTGTGATCCTGCTAAAAATATCTCCCAACAAAATATGACAAGGATAATAGAAATTATGGACAAAGAAATATATACCCACAACAAATGATACCTAATTTGTTATCCTAATATTGCAGATGGGGGAAAGAATCTCCCTGGAGGGAGAAAGAGAGGGGCTGCTTGGAGATCTCAAACAGCCCCCTGGAAGAGTCAAGACTAGTTTTTCTCAAGCCATGGCCTAGAGGAGGCCAATTTTCTGCTATTATTTGTTGCAGAAGGAAGGGAAGGAAGGACGCACACTGGCTTCTGCCAATGGGCAGTACAAGGTTGCTGGGTTTTTGTTTCTTATATTACTCTAAACCAGGGGTAGGCAACCTTTTTGAGCTGGGGGCCGGGTTGCTGTCCCTCAGACAATTGGGGGGCTGAAGTACCATAAATAAATAAATAAATAAAAATACAAAATATATGCATGCACACTCTCTCAGCCCCAGAAAAGCCATGGCAAAACCCCTGTGGAGATTTTGCCAAGAAAACCCCAAGAACAAGTAATAACAACAATAATCAATATCATCATGGCGGGCGGCGGGGGGCGGCAGCAGCGGTGGCAGCAGGACTGGCCTGGGGCTGGTCCAAAGGCCTCGGGGGGCCGCATCTGGCCCCTGGCCTTAGGTTGCCTACCCCTGTTCTAAACTATTGTAAGCCCTCTTGTGGAGGTCAACTGATTGAAAGGCAGAGTAAAAATTAAAAAAGATAAAGGTTTCCCATTTGACAAGGTTATCAATTCATGTCCAACTGTAGAGGGAAATGCTCATCTCCATTACTAAGGCAAAGAACCAGTGTTGTCAAAGTGGTCAGCATGACTGTACAGAACACTGTTACCTTCCTACTGAAGTGGTACCTATTTATCTACTTGCATTTGTATGTTTTTCAACTGCTAGGTTGGTAGAAACTGGGACTAGTGATGGGAGCTCACTCCCTTATGCAGTGCTTCGGCCTTGAACTGCTGACTTGTCAATTCTGCAATCGTCAGAGTCAGCGTCTTAACTGCTGAGCAACCATGTCCCAAAACATAAGGGGTAAACATAAAGTAAACATAAGGGGTGGCCAAGGTGTAGACCTCTTGCTGGCATGCCTACCTCTTGTTGGCATTTGTCCCCACTGGCTACCACAGGGGAGCAGCAGTTCAACCTCTGGAGTGGCTGCATTTTGCTTCATCTGGGCAAATTATGTTTTAAGGGTCCTCCCACCTCTTATGGTGAATGTTCACTATGCAAAACCAAATTTAAGGTAGAATCATTCATGGTGTGACTTTAAGCAAGCAAAACAAGAAGAGATCCTCAATTTTCACTGAGTCATATGACAACAAAGAATTACTTGGACTAAGATAAGAACAGAAACAAAAATTAGAATTGAGCATGCATATGCACATACATGCACACCAGCACATGTGAATGTATGAAGTGAAGATAATAAATGTGAAACCAATGAAGTCTGAAAAACACTGTCTAGATATCCATATCTATACCTATCCATCCAACTCCATTTTAAAAAGGAATCGTGGCTAGATATTTTTGTTCCCTTCCAGATTTTGGAACCATTCTAGCTTTTATCTTCAATATATCAGTTCAGGGCAGAGAGCCAATATGGAGTAGTGGTTTGATTGTTGGTCTAAAACTCTGGAAAGCGGGGTTCAAATCCCTGCTCAGACATTGAAATTCACTGGGTGACCTTGAGTAAGTGACACACACACATCCTCAGAAGAAGGGACCCCCCCCCCACAAACAAATCTTGCCAAAAAACCCTTTGATATTGTTGCCTTTGGGGTCACTGTAAGTTGGAAACAATTTGAAGGTACACAACAACAAAATTAATAGAAATGATTTTTTAAAAAAAACAATAATTGTATTTTTATTATTTCATTCAGCAATGAGTATCATTTCCAAATCCAGTTTCAGACACCCCCAGTAGCTAAATGTACTACTCTGTTGAGCAGAGGAAGGCAAAAGCAGCCCCGGTACCCAATACTGAAAACCCTCCAGGGTTGCTCATCCCAAGAGCTCTGAGGCCTGAGTTGATGCAAATCATGTTAACTCACCAAAACTAGGTATGAGTTCTGGGCATAAAGGTTCTTATTTCCAGCCTTAGCGTGCCTGACAAGAATACATAAGTGCAAGCTGAAACTGAAAACTTGTTCCAGATTGGCAGTGCCAACTGAAATAACACAAAAGAAATGAGTGGGGGAAAGGAAAGAGGTGCAGATGGAAAGGGTTAAGCATCATTTCCCCCCCCCCCCCCCCCCGAAGCGATCACTTAAGTGTTATATGGAAAAAAGGGAGAGAAAACATTTGGATGTTGTACAAAAAATGTGTTCTGTGGTTATGAAAATAAATGAAAGCATTTTTTTGTGAAATCCCTTGAAAATATAATCATTTAAAAACAAAAATATTCCTTATCCATTCTGAATACAAATCTGTATTTCCAATTCATTGCTGGACACGTCTGCCTCTACTACAAACTCTGGTGCCCAGATGGCTGGGATCTTTTTTATAGAGAAACGGTTTGTCCCTCAGTTATGTGCTTAGCAAAGAATCTTGTGGATAATCATAAAAGGGACTAAAGTAAGGATTCCATGAACCATCTGTGGGATGGAGTACTCAGAATCACAGGAGGACATTATGGACATATATGGACTCCCTACCTCTAAACCATGGGTAGGCAACCTTTTTGAGCCAGGGGCCGGGTTGCTGTCCCTCAGACAATTGGGGGGTTGAAGCACCCAAAATAAATAAATAAATAAATAAATAGCCAGCCACAAAAGCCCACTGGGTGATTGTGGGCAAGTCACACTCTCTCAGACCTAAGAGGAAGGCAATGGCAAACCCCCTCTGAACAAATCTTGTCAAGAAAACCCCATGATAGGTTTGCCATAGGATCACTATGGGTTGGGAAGGTCTTGAAACCACACAACAATTACAGGGAGTACAATGTTCCTGTTGATCACAGCACTCTTGAAAAACATAATCTTACCTTATAAATACTGATTAAAAATATTTTCAAAAGTAGCACATACATTTTTGAATATATTAACATATGAATTATTGTTTTCTCTCCTTTTCCATCTGGATATGCAATAGGATTAATTGCTACTGCAGTGTTAATTTTTTCAGGGGTACCAAGCCTCCTGTTACTGCCTTCCAATTCATGTAGTAGAGTGTATGTCCTTTGGCTGCTGTTCTCTGTCTGGCCCCAATCAGCTAATGCTTCTCTTAAGTAAAATCAGAGCATACAAACAATATTATGTGACTGAAATGGGTGCCCATCCATTTTTTTTTTTTATTAGAGATACAATCGAAAGGCTGGGTACAAAGATTCTCAATAAAAAATAAAACTGGGTGGAGGATGCAAGGAAGGATGCAAAGCAACAACAAAAAATAATGAAACATCTCTCTTCACTTTATGACCTGTTAGGCAACAACACCATGACAAGAATGGGGGAAGGAAGAAAATGCAAAGCCTGTGCAGGTTTAGGCACTGGGATTCCTGCAGATGTATCCTGTCTGAGGCTCCCCACAAGTACAACAGGAAAAGGAACAAACTCTTCACTGGAATACACCACGAGTGGTGTGAGGGGTGGGGAAGAGTGACACAAACATCTGTAACATTGACCAGTCAGTTTGGAACCACTCTTCCCATCAATTTGCCTTTAATTCTTTCTTTGTAGCTGCAAAAGGGAGTTTTCCAAAACATTCCAGTTTCTCCCTCCAGATGTTTGTTATATTTGTTATATTTACATCTCACTTATCCTGTAATGAGTTCAAGGCATTATGCATGACTCTCCTCCCCCCAATTTATCTTTACACAACCCTGCAAGGTAGATCAGACTGAGAGATGAGACTTGCTCAAGGTCACCTAATAAGTTTCATGACTCAGTGGGGGTTTGAATCTGGATCTCCCAAGTCCCAGTCTAAAACACAGACCTCTATACTTTACAGGCTCCTAGCATCTTTGAACTTTATAACCTGTTATAATTAATGTTATCCTGACTGCATACCTAGGAATTAGTTCAGTTCAGTTCTATTTTTTTTTTTCCTGGCTCAACAAACTAAACAATGACTTGACCACCTTCTCTTCTGTCTTCCCTGCCTGTCTCATGCCTGTCTGCTTTCACAGACATCTTCCTAGTTTAACTTACAGTTTCCCCATGTTGACAACACTGGGACTTGGGACAGCATACAAATGATTAAAACCAGTACATGTTAAAAACATGCAAAAATATCAGTACTACATCTGTGTCTGTGTATGCGCATGTTTGCACACACTCTCACACACTTGTACATGTGTGTGTGCTAGTTAAAAAACTTACTCATGATGTGGCCAAAATAGAACAGCCTCAATTTGATTATTTTGGGGGGATGCAGACGAGGGCGTCCAAGACGCCCTGGTCTGCAGCGCCGCAGGGCCAAGGCAGCCTCACCGCGGCGCTTCCCCAGCGAATCTAAAAGGAGTGCCAAATTGGCGCTCCTTTTAGATTTAAGGGAAAGTGCGCCCCAAACGTGGCGGGCGCACTTTCCCTGACTCAAACGGCGCAGCGCATGTGGGCGCTGCGCCGTGAGGTCACCCCCAGAGCGCCGGCCGTCCAGTGACCCGGAAGCTCCGGGGGCGACCTCAGGAAGAGGAAGGGGCGCTGCTCGTGCGGCTGCCCCTCCTCTTCCCTGCCCGGAAGACGGCTCAATTAGCCGTCTGCCGAGGCAGTTAGGCTTCCAGGGAGATTTCAGGCTTGATCTGGTCAAGGACCCATTTGTTTGTCTTTGTGGCTGTCCATGGTATCCTTAGCACTTTTCTCCATCATCACATGTCAAGTGGGTTGATTTTCTTCTTATCAGCTTTCTTCACTGTCCAGCTCCCCCATCCATACATGGTAATAGGGAATACAATGAATTCTAACTTTAGTGCTCAGTTGCAGATCTTTACTCTTTAGGATCTTGTCTAGTTCTTTCATGACTGCCCTTCCAAGTCCTAGTCTTCCTCTGATTTCTTGACTGCAGTCTCCATTTGTTTGATCCAAGGTATAGGAACTTTCAAACTATTTTGTTACTATTTTGGTTAACTATTTAACCATACATAGAAATTGGAAATATAATGACATGAACCATCCTAACTTTAGTATTCAATGATATATCTTTACACTTCAGGATCTTGCCTACACTAGTTCCTTCATAGCTGACCTTCTGAGTCATAGCCTTCTTCTGATTTCTTGACTGCATTCTCCATTCTGATTAATGACTGAGACAAAATTTGGAAAATCTTTTTTAATATTTTCATTGTCTAGTTCTTAACAACAGGACCCACCAGATTAGACAGCTATTGGGTTGGAATTCTGAGCAGTGCCTCCAATGTATAACCTGCCCTTCCTGGCAGTTGATTTTGGCCACAAGAACTGCTAGGAAATGACACTGATGGACAAGCAGATGGTTTGTGTCTCTAGTACTCTACATGGGGCTACCCTTATACCTAACTCAGAAACTACAATTAGTCCAAAATATGGCAGTTTCTGAGCACAGTATAAGGTGTTGGTGATGACCTTTAAAGCCCGAC
>CM034703.1:243103650-243125196 GCA_020142125.1 Phrynosoma platyrhinos
GGGGGTTATATGTTGTTGTATTGTTTGGGTTGTATGACTGATTTTAAATGTAAGCCGTCTTGATAGCCTTGGCTAAATGCGGGCTATAAATACATTTTTATTATTTATTATTATTATGGTAAAACCCCAAGGTGTGAGGGAGATCTTCCTTCTAGAATATAATTTGCTCTAAGATTTATGTCCTATGACATCCTCCCGTCAGGTTTTTTCCTCCACAGGATCCTGGAGTGTACCAAGTGGGCTTACAAATATGCATGTTACCATCTCGCAAGCATGTGTGGCAATAAAATGTTCTAAGTAGCCACTGTGTCTCATATGTGCATACATTAGTCTAATATGTGCACATTCAACATGGAGAAAGAATTAGTGTAATTAAAAAGGCATGCCACAGATTTAGAAATATTTGTTTTTTCAAGATGGTTTCCAAGAGATCTGGCAGCAGGACATTAAAATAAACAGAACTGGATTGATGGGATGTTGTAAAAGGAAGCAGGATTCCATAGCCACTCACACCTTGTCTATTTCGGGAAAACTCTATTTCCTATTAGTTCTCCTTTCCTTGATCTTTCATGTTATGGTTCTTAAAGGGGCAAGCTGCAGATGAGAGACTTTAGCCAATGAGGAATTATAATCTGTCATTGCTTAAATTTACTTGTCACCAAACTTCTTTTATTAATTCAGATTGCTGATTCAGCATTTCTTGTAGAGGGACTATATGATGATTGGCATACATGAGGAGTGATTCCCACTTTGTCCATTTTTCTTTTTTTCAGATCTCGTTGCCTGGGAAGGAAGGCTAATTGCCCTAAATCAGCATTTGTGAATGATTGCAAACCCACATCAGAAAAACTCCTTGGTGTGCTGACAGATTGAGAAAACAGCTTAGTTGTTTATGAGATGTCATGGCACACTTCTTTGCTTCCACGCTTCTTTTGATAATCTCCAGGCCCGAGGCAGACCACTTTACAATGTCTGGGGATCAAGTTTTTGACCCCAGAGCCCAATACTCAGGCCTCAAATTGCAATAAAGTGTCAGGAACATCATTTCCACACCCTCCAACTGTCCTAGTTTGACAGAGACAGTCCTCTGCCATCCCACTTTTTCAGGTATGTTTTAAAAGTCCCAGCTCCAATCCACACTGCAGTTTGACATCCCTTTAACTGCCCTGGCTCAGTGCTAGGAACTGTAGTTTATTTCTGTTAGCACCAATCTCTCTAACAGACAAGGCTAAATGTCACACAAAACTACAGCTCCTAGAATTCCACAGCACTGAGCCATGGCAGTTAAAGAGGTGTCAAACTGGATTATTTCTGCAGTGTGGATTGGACCCCGTTTCTCTCTCCTCGTCCCAGTTTCTCTCTCTGTTCTCAGCTTGCTTCAGCTGCTGCAAACTGAGTACAAAGTGGGAAAGTAGTTTTGTACTCAATTATCTCAGAAGGGAGGAGAGGGCAGAAAGGGGCAGAATATTTATCCTTGCTAGTAGATTGAGGAAAAAGCAAACTGTTGCAGCCCCTCTCAGCTGGTGTGTTCTTCCTTATTAATAACTTTTAACATCTTGACCACATTCTATGTTGCTTGACCGCACACGTCCCAATTTTCATCTGTGAAATGTTGGAGGATATGTCTTTCCAGTTTCTTTCTTTCTTTTCTTTTCTTTAAAAAATAAATCATGTGGGAATTGAGGGCCTTCCAACCTCCTGAAACACAAAGCCTGGAAGCCTGGAGTAAAACAACATTTTTCCAACCTTTGTGCAGAGTTGGTGGAGACCAGGGGTGCCCTAGAGGCATTCATGGGCTGCAAAATGGCTCCGGGGGGGATGCTGGTTGCCTATGGTTGCAATTTGCTCACCCTTGCCCAAAGCATACCAGGATCAATGAAGGCAGAGCAATTTAATCTTTCATTTTGAAAATATAAAACATTGCTGAAAGTTTAAAACTCTCTCCACCTAAAGCACTGCATGCTTGCTCATTTATTTCAAATAGAAAAACTAAACAGTCTTTTTATTAACAAGCCAGGAGATACTACAGGACGTTGCCTGTGCTAGGTAATACAGAGTTGTCATAATAGAATAACAGAATCTTAGCAATGGAAGGGACCACGTGGGTCACCTAGTCCAACCCCTTGCCATGTAGGTATAAATAACTACAGCACTCCTGAAAGATGCCCATCCAACCTCTGTTTAAAGACCTCCAAAGAGAGTTCATCAACAGTGCCATCTATTTCACTGCTGAGTAGCTTTTATCAGTAAAAACATTTTTCTTAATAGTTAGGTGAAATCTTTTTTCTTGTATTTTGAATCCATTGGTTTGTGTTCAGTTAGGTACAGCCTTGGCCAACAGCTTGGAAAATAATTACTATCCAGTTGAGCTTTGCATTTTAAAAACATAAATCAAATGCCCAGATCCCGAGACTTAAAGAGAAGGCTACATTTGAGAAATTTTGGATTAATCTTGCGGTTTGAGCCCTAACTCTTTTAAAACATTCAGTAACATTTTCACCCGCATACACCCTCAATGCTCCAGACTTTCCCCCATAACGTTAACTTATATTAACCCCATCATTTTTAACTTGTAAGCTCAAGGGAACTTACAATACAAGCTTAATCCCAGCTAAAACAGTATGTAGTTTAAAAAAAGATTTAAATGCATGAAACAATCATGCCCTAATAAAACATTATTTTGAACCATCAATTTTAGAACAATCAAAAATGCATAAATCAAGTATTACATTTTAAAAACAGAACCCTCATAACACAATTTAACCAGTTAAAGGCCAAAGCCTGGGAATGGGGGTGAGAGGGAGCCCTCCTGCAAAGATTTTAAGACTCAGGCAGGCCTATATGGGGAAATAGTCTTTCAGATAATGTCGATATGTGACCTTGGATAAGTCACACACTCTCAGCCCCAGAAAACCCTGTGATAGTTTAATTTTAGGGTTGCCCTAAGCCAGAAACTACTTGAAGTCACACAACAACAACAACAAAGCTGTAAGAAATACTCTATAATAATAATAATAAGAAGAATCACAGCTCAATATATTATAAGTGAGTCTCATTTTTAAAATTTGCATATAAATGGGAGACAGCATAAAGCTCAATTATTAATAAAACTTTTTGAACACCTTCAATTTTCAAACCAGGGTCAATTTTGAAGAGTATTTTTGTTCTCACCCTGCACCCCTCCCAAGGCTAGCATTTTACATTTTAGCAGTGATGAGTGGCACAAGATTTACAACAATTATAGTTGAAATTATAGAGAAACATCGTATATTTAGGCTGCATCTACAGCCTAAGTGTTACAAGAAATTCTCAAAGCCTGAATCAGCACAGCAGAAATAATTCAGTTTGAAACCACTTTAACTGCCATGGTTCAATGCTATAGAATTCTGGACATTGTAGTTTGTTGTGTCACTAGAGCTCTCTGGCAGAGAAGGCTAAATGTCTCACAAAATAAAATTCCCAGAATTCCATATGATCAAGCCACGACAGTTAAAGTGGTATAAAACTGAATTATTTCTGCTGTGCTGATTCAGGCTTTGAGAATTTCTTGTAACACTTACAATAATAAAGGTTTTCCTATAAAATAAGCACAGATGATCTGAAACAGTTGATCCTGCCCTTGATAAGTGGTACTCTTGGCTTTCCCCCATTAATATGATTCCTTGGCTTTAGCATGGAACATAAGTGGCTACAGTTTCCTGCTGAGCACTGCACTGTATTCACATAGCTATTCTTTGCCATTATTTCTAATAAGGTTCAAATATAGGCTCCCACCTGCATAGAATGCATACATAGACAGCCAACAACTCATTGCAATCCAGGACTGGCTAATATTTGCCACAGATGTGTCCATGTTGCAAATAATATGTATGCTTGGCTAAAAGGTTCAATGCAAAGACTTTGCACAATGTTTTGTGATTTGTGATTTTTTGCACTCTACTGATTTTGCATAAATCTTTGCAGTACAGTAGAGCATTAACTTGTAGTACACTTCTTTGCATGGACAGCTTAAGCATATTTTTCTTGGCACTTTTAAAGGAGAGTCTTAAAGGTGCCACAAGCTTCCTTTGGCTAACAGATTTATTTCAGAATGACGGCTCCTGGATTATAATCCACTTCTGCAGAATCATTGATGGATACTAATGCATTTGAGGAATTGGACTGTAATGCATGAAACCTCATGCTGATATAAATCTGTTATTCTTAAAACTGACACAGGATCCCTTCCCCAATTTATATGCTTCTTAGTGATCCACGGTACTTGCAATTCACTGTAAGTGAACATAAATTTTTCTACATCTTTCCTGGCCACAGCCACAGCCACACACACACACACACACACACATCCTCTATTATGTAAGTCTTTGGGTTCTTGCTTTATTGACGGTCAATTTAGACTGGTCTGTGCACATCTCCTTTGACAATTGGATAAAAAAATCCCCCTCTTCCCTAGGCTGTTTCAGGAGCTTCTGAGGTCTCTTCCTTTGTTAAATCACTGCAAAAGTGACCATCCAGACTGCCATACTTATTGGATTTTGCAGCTTTCAAGACATACCAAGTCTTTGTTTTGCTAAATAGGATGATCACAGAAGCAAGGTGAGAGGTGGAAGAATTCCACCTGGAATATGCTTTTCTGGCATATTTTTTAAAAGCCCCCCTTCCTCTCAGCAGAAAGTCCTCTGCATACTCATCACTACTTGCTTCATCATTCTTTGCATTTTCCTCTCTCCTGGCTCTGAGGAATTGTTAGATTTGCTGATTATAAGAAAGGTTCCTCCCAGCAGAGTACTTTGTTCATATTCTGTCCTCCTTGCTGATTTCCCTTCCAGTCTGGTGGCAATTGAAGTCACTGGCTGCGGCTTTTGTCACAGGCTTAAAAAAACACACACCTTCTTAATTATTCCTCTAGTCCAGTGAGGCCTTCGACTGAAATAGCCCCAGGCTGGCAGCTAGATTTGGCACTGTCTATGGAGGCGCACGTGGAGTCAATGTCTTGGAGTGCCATTTATGAGCTTTGATTGATTCACCAGCTGTAATGCAGGAGAAAGTAGATCTTGCCGTAGTTCCATATGCCCTACTTACATCCAGACTAGACTAATGTAATGCACTCTGTGTAGGGGTTGTCTTTAAAAGTAATCAGAAATTTCAACTGAAGATAGCTTTTGGAGTGATCTGAGAATTAGCACTGCACCAGTTACACCAGGGGTAGACAACCTTTTTGAGCCAGGGGCTGGGTTGCTGTCCCTCAGACAAATGGGGGGCCGAAGCACCATAAATATAAATAAATAAATAAATAAATAAATAAATAAATATTTTAAAAAATTAAAAATATATATGCATGCACACTCTCTCAGCCCCAGAAAAACCATGGCAAAACCCCTGTGGAGATTTTGCTAAGAAAACCCCAAGAACAAGTAATAACAACAATAATCAATATCATCATGGCAGGGGCGCGGCGGCGGGCAGCGGGGGGGTGGCAGCAACGGTGGCAGGACTGGCCTGGGGCTGGTTCAATGGCCTCAGGGGGCCGCATTCGGGCCCCAGGCCTTAGGTTGCCTACCCCTGAGTTACACTGACTGCCTCTTTTGTGTAGGCCATATTTACATTCTGAAGCCCTTAAAATTGGGATCTTATTATTTGAACAACTGTGCATCTCTCTACCTTAATCTGTGTCTCTCCCTCTTTTACATCTTTACTGCTGCTAGAACACCAGTCATTTTTAACTTATTTTAGTAGCTGCATTTAATTTAATTTTTTAAAAGAGGGGTAACTTGTTTTTATCATGTTTTATTGTTCAGTGTGGGGTTTGTTTTATGTATTTTAACAATGTAAGCCACCTTGATTGCCTTGGCAAAAGGCGGGATACAAAGTTTATTATTTATTTATTTATTTATTTATTTATTATATGAAACTTTGTTGTTGTTATGTGCCTTCAAGTAGTTTTTGACTTATGGCGACCCTAAGGTGACCCTATCTCATTGGATTTTCTGGGGCTGAGATTGTGTGACACACCTAAAGTTGGGTCTTAAGATCACTGTTGGAAGCACTGCTCCTGAGCTCACTCTCAAGATCTATTACAGTACTATGTACTAGAGCAGGGGTTCCCAACCTTTTTGACTCATGGAGCCCTTATTTCTATGGCAGAGCCCTTAAGAGGCCTACCTTATGTCTTACAAGTTAATGGTATTTAGGAATATATATAAGAATATATTCTTATTCTTTAATTTCATTCCATTTTTATTTCTTTCATAGTTCTGGAGCAGCTGCAGAGCACCTGGGAAGTCCATCTGGAGCACAGGTTGGGAACCCCTGCACTAGAGACAAAAGGTGTGTTAGTGGTGATCCCATATGTGGAATTTTCTCTGTAATAAAATGTGTGGTCATTACTTTATTGGCTTTTAAATACAGGTTGAATATCTTATTTCATGCTGCTTTCAGTTAATATGACCACTAGCCCTTGATGTTTTAAATTCCTCTTTCCCTTTTTGCATTTGAATTGCAGTTTTTTAAATAAGCTTATCATGGATTTTGCAACATTTTTTCATGTTATATGTCTTGAAGAAGCCCACCTGATGAAACCTTGCTCTGAAAAGTGTTACGTGTATATAAGTGCTAAAATAGAGTGTAGTTTCACAATCCATACAATTGATACATTAGGAAACATATTTATTACCAATATCCTCAACAATTGCTTACAGAGTTACAGAGTTAAGGATGTGAAGCATTTAACAAATAAAAAAAATTAAATTTCAGCCTCTTCCTGCCTTGCCTTATGAAACTCTTGACTCCATCACACTGCTTGACAACACAAAACTTTCCTCATTTTCTTCATTCTGTCATCTACTTTTCTGGTTTACTAGCCCCTCAGCACTCCTTTCTGATTTTCTCCAAAGCTCCTTTTTTCTGTCAGCATCTTTTTCACACATTTATCAACATTAATATCAAACTACACCCTGGTTTAGCATTAAATGCACAGCCCTGTTTCGTCTTCTCTTTCTCTTTGCTAGCATAGGCATGGGGTGATTGAACAATTTTCTTCTGTTCTTTACAAACTGTTTTTCTTGTTATGCATTAACCTCCAACTGCCCCAGTTTAACAAGGACAACCTTGGTTAATTCTCTGACCTCCCACTTTCTCATCTGATTTCTAAATATCCTAGTTTTTCTATTCACCTCCCACTTTCTTTTTTGTCTTCATCCTCAGTTTATTTCAATTGCTGCAAACTGAGTTTAAAGTACAGAAGTACTTTTCACTCAATTAACTCAGCAGGAGGGAGACGAGAAATCAGGCAAAGTTTTGTCCTTTCCACATTCAAACATAAATTCCAAGGCTTCTCTTTTTAAAATATTTTTAAATTTAAAACATTAGCTATATATTCTTTCTTTGTGTTTTTGTTGCCTGGCCACATTTTTTGGCCACACCCTTGTATTGTTTAACCACATGTATCCCACTTTTCATTTGTAAAATGTTGGGTCTTATGGCTTTGCACTAGCTGGAAATTATGGTTAGTTTTAATCATGGCTTATCTGACTGAAGGGCCTAAGCAGACTGGCGGCACGGGGCCGCCCTGGGAAGGTGCGCCGCGGGACCAAGGCATCCCCACGCCTCGATCCTGCGGCACACCTTCGCCGCCCCTGAAAGGAGCACTAAAATAGCGCTCCTTTCACAAGTCAGCGAAAGTGCGCCGCAAAAGCTTGCGGCGCACTTTCGCTGACTTTTCAGCCGCAGCATGTCCGGTACTGTGGTGGGAGGTTGCCCTCGGAGCGCCGGCCATGCGGAGGGCCGGCGGCTCCGAGGGCAACCTTGGGAGGAGGAAGGGGCGCCGAGCGTGTGGCTGCTCCTCCTCTTCCCTGCCTCCAAGACGGCTCTATTAGCCGTCTGCTGAGGCCCTGAAGTTGATTTATTTGGACAAATCATAGTCAAAACTCACTGCAGTTTTACTGGTTCGTATACCATGACAAACTGTGTTTAGTTTGAAATGGAAATAAAAGTAGCTGTGTTGGCCATTTAGCAAATTCAAACAAAAATCCATCAGTGATGCCATTATTGGCCAACCAAAATGCACAATATACTTGTTGCAAGCTTTTGAAGCTCCATGGGCTTCTTCATCAGGCAAGATGTTACAAACCAAAAAGGAGAAAACAATTGGGGATGTTAGTCAGATACCTACATGTTGTTACAGTCTTTAGTTAAGATGGTATATGGTGGGGAGGATATCTTTTGCAGGCATTCTCCTCCTCCTTCTGGCCCTGTGGCTATAGGGAGATTTGCAAAGTCCAGGAAATTTAAAATCCATTTGCATCTCAACAGGGACCCCTCTTTTGCAATTCAATATGTCCCTATTCCAGTGAGGTCACAGGCCTCTTTGTGACAGAGAACAATGAAGTCTCCATGTGTTTGCATTAGGAATATTTAACAATTTTTTTTTAAAAAAACATTTAAATTTCAGCCTTGCCTTATGAAACTCTTGACTCCATCACACTGCTTGACTCCACAACACTTATCCCATTTTCTTCTTTCTGTCATCTGCTTTTCTGGTTTACTAGCCCCTCAGTACTCCTTTCTGATTTTCTCCACAGCTCCTTTTTTCTGTCAGCATCTTTTTACCTTTATTGGATATTCCTGATGCAAAAACATAGAGACTTGTGGGCAATCTTTACTTTCCCAGTTAGCTAGCCACTGTTATCATGTAAAATAATAGTTTCCCAAATTTCATTTCTATTTTCTCATCTGCAATAATTCCTAATAAATATATTTTGGGGTCCAATGGAGTTTTAATATATAATATTTCCTTTACTTTGGCATGTATGGCAAACCAGTACTCTTTTGCACTTTTACATACCAACCACATATGATAGAAGGTACCCACTGATTTTCCACATTTCCAACAATTACTACTGGTTTTTTTATTCATTTTTGATAGTTTCTATGGAGTGAGATACCAACGCTATTGCATTTTATAAAAGTTCTCTTTTAAGTTATGATTTAAAGTACATTTTAATCTTATATTCCAGGATTTTTCCCATTGGTCGAAATGTATATTCTGGCCTAAGTCCTGGAAACATTTTACCATTGATGTTTTAATTATTTCATCTTCCATGTCTATTTTTAATAGCATTTTATAAAATTCTGATATTTTATGTTTATCTTCCGAATTCAATATCTTTTCAAATTCTCTATCAATAATTCCAATCCCTTTTGTATTTATATCAAATGTAAATCTTTTGCAAAGCTGTTGATATGTGAACCACTTGCAGTTATAGCCATCTACTATCAATTGTTCTTGGGAAAATACATAAAGTAGAATTCCTAACAAAAATATAGTCAGACCATAATCAATGAAAATTGAACAATATAGATGGATATTAAATGAAACCCTATTAAAGAATGAGAATATTATTAAAGAGGCAAAAGACCAATTAAATATCTTTTTTCAAGATAACTTAGATAAAGGGATGGCAACTAATATATTGTGGGATATATCAAAAGCATTTATAAGGGTTTTTCAAAATAAAGGTGCAGAGTCGAAGAGGAAAAAAGAAAAACAAACTAAAGACTTGGAAAATTAAATTAAAATAAGAGAAGACCAACTTAAATCTAATCCAAAAGATTAAAGGGAGAGATATATTTACAAAAACAAATATTTATAATAATAACTGATGAATTGGAAAAGAAACTTAAATATGTGAAGTAAAAATATTTTGAATTTTCAAATAAACCAGGGAAACTTCTAGTGTATAAATTAAGAAAGGGGAAAGAAAAAAATAATATAAAAGAAGGCAATAAGATACTTTCAGACTAAAAAGAAATAAAACATATATTGTTAAACTATGGGCCTCGGCAGATGACTAATTGGGTCGTCTTCCGGGCCCGGAAGAGGAGGGGCAGCCGCACGTTCGGCGCCCCTTCCTCTTCCTGAGGTCGCCCCGGAAGCTGCTGGCCCTCCGCACGTCCGGCGCTTCCGGGGCAACCTCCCTCCGCAGCGACCAGACGCGCTGCGGAGGATAAGACAGCGAAAGTGCACCCGCCGCTTTTAGGGCGCACTTTCGCTGTCTTGAGGAAGGAGCGCTGATTTAGCGCTCCTGCCAGGGACGCCGCCGGTGCGCCGAGATGCGAAGGCTGCGGCCCCGCGGCGTGCCGGCGCAGGGCGTCCTGGACGCCCTCGTCTGCTTCCCCCCTATTACACAAACATATATAAAGATTATGATAATACAGATAAAATTTAAAAAAAATTTAGAAGCACAAAATATAGTTAAACTGACTGAAGAGCAAAAAGTGAATCTAAATTAAAAAAAAGAGAGAGCCAAGAAGTTGTGGATGCAATAAAACAGATAAAAACCGGGAAATCGGCAGGCCCAGATAGGTTAATACTCGAATATTACAAAACTTTTACACTTCAACTGATAGAGATATTGCAAAGAATTCTGAATGAAATTCTGAATAATAAATTACCTAAATCATGGATCCAAGCAAATGTAGCACTGATACCTAAAGAGAATTGAGATTTGATAGAACCAAAAAATTATAGACCCATTTCATTATTGAATTGTGATTATAAAATTTTTGCATCTATCATGGCAGATTGATTTAAAAATGGTTAATAAAATGGTTAACACCTGAAGATCAAGCAAGGTTCCCACATAATAGATGCATTAAAAATAATACTAGAAATCTGCTAAATTTATTAGAATATCATGGGAAGAATATAGCTAAGAAATTGGCACTATGGTATATTTTATCGATGCGGAGAAGGGTTTTGATAAGATAAATTGGAAATTCATGTTAAATGTTTTAAACAGACTGGATATTGATTTTTTTCCCCATAAGTTGGGTAGAAGTGAGGTATCAAGAACAGGAAGCTTTTTTATTGATAAATGCGGAAAAACCTAAAAGTTGCAAAATCCAAAAAGGTATTAGACAAGGCTATCCCCTCTCACCCCTATTATTTATAATAACACTGGAAATTCTAAATAATGAAATCCATGAAGACAAATTAATAGAAGGAATCAAAATTAAACATTTTGAATTCAAATTAAAAGCATTTGCGGATGACTTGATGTTGTCTATTGCAACCCCCCTGGAAAGCATAGTGTATCTTCTAAAAATGTTCAATCAATACGAGGAAGTTTGGGATTTAAAATAAATAAGGATAAAACTGCAATGTTATTAATGAATTTAACAAATCAAGAAAAGAGGGAATTAGCTAAGAAATCAGAATTTCATTAAAAATATGATTAAATATTTGGGAATTAATTTTACAATAAAAAAATCAGATTTGTTTAAAAATAATTATGATAAAGTTTGGAAAAAAATCAGGAAGAATTTGGATCAATGAGTGAAGCTAAGGGGGGTTGCAGACTGCCAGAAATAGTGCAAATTGAGTCCACTTTTAGGGTTAGGGTTAGTGCTAGGGAATCATGGGAACTGTATTTTATTGTGGCACCAGAGCTCTCTGACAGAGAAGGCTCAATGTCTCAGAAAAAAACAATTCCCATGATTCCCTAGCACTAACCCTAACCCTAAAAGTGGACTCAATTTGTACTATTTCTGGCAGTCTGCAACCCCCCTAAATTTATCATGGATGGGGAAAGTCTCAACTATAAAAATGAACATTTTACCAAAGATGATTTTTTTGTTTTCAAATATACTCATTATAATAAATGATCAACCGTTTACAAAATGGCAGAAAGAATTGACCAAATTCATATGGAATAGAAAGAAACCCAGGGTGAGGATGAAACTAATGCAAGATGAGACAAGTAGAGGTGGACTGACTTTACCAAATTTGAAATTATATTATTATGCAAATTGTTTAATTGGACTGAAGATTGGATGAAATTAGAGGGGGGAAAATTACAATTGGAAGGACGCAACAATAGGTGTGGGTGGCATAGGTAATTATTTTATGATAAATCTAAAGTTCATAAATATTTCAATAACCACTACATTTGGTGTTCACTTCTAAGAATTTGGTTGAAGGTAAAGAAAAATTGGCAAGATGTAATTCCTAAATGGGCATCAGTGAATGAAGCTTTTTTTGCAGAGAGATAATTGATAAAAATAAATGGGTGACATATGATGATTTAATGATTAGTGATGGAACAGGAATTAAAATGAACCCTGGTTTTCAAAGCCATAGTCCAGTGCTCAAATCACTACACCATGCTGACTCTCTCTTCTCTTACAGAACATTTTTCTTGCATATTTTCTCAAGTTAGCCACAAGTCACCAGTCCAAAGACCTACCACAGTTTTATGTTACAGCTCAGCACAACCTCTATGTCACTCTGCATTTACTGTTCAGATGCAGACACTTCCTTCTGTCTTCCATCTCCACTGTGCCATCTGTGAGATATTTCTCTAGCAGCTGTATGCACCCATTTGCTCTTGTAAGACCTAATGAAGATGCACTTGATGGGGCAAGCAGAGGATGGTTTAGAAGAGATTAAGAGCAGCTATATTAGAATGGGGCATTAAAAATGGTGTTGGTTCTAAGCTCCAGACTCAGCCGATGGCAGAGAGGAGGGAAAATTAAAAGCTAGTTTTGATCATAGGAATGGGTTAGAAAAAACATAACAAGGGAAATGGCATTTCCCTTCTCAATACTCCCTCTCCCTCTTGTTTGTCCTCAAGCTGATCTCTGAGAATTTCCAGATATTAGTGAATATGTTGGCAGCCAATTCAATGTCTAGACGGCCTTTGGGGTTAGTTCCTTGTGTCAACAAGAGCAGAGGTTATTGCTGACTAGGGATATCAGCACCAGAAGTGTCAGAATAAGGCCAGAAATTTCCCATTTCTTTATTGCAGATAAATTGCTGAAACTGTACCTCCAGTTTGTCCTGAACCAAATCAGGGGCAGTGCATATAGGCAATATCACCAAAGATTTATTTTTGTTTTTAAACATTCATGACTGTTTTCAAAAACTTTCACAAATAAAACATACCTTCCCACTCCACACACTCAAAGGGTGAAATCCATGTTGCTGGATATGACCCATAAGATCTTATATTGCTCGGTATCCCCCCCTTGCAGGGTAGGATACCTGATTATTTTCAAACTCTTTCATTGTTGGCGTTGAGGAAGGCATTTTTATTAGCAAGGTTAAATGTGCACCCCTCAAATGTGACAAGGGGTAGATATTTACAGACCCCATTTTTGAAACGTATATGCCACTGTAATCAAGCTCCTGATGTTCTCCATCATATTGTATTGGTGTGTCCATTGTATATAATTCCTAGGGGGAAATTGATAAGCAGTTTATTGGAAATGAACATCTGTTTGGATGGGTTATCAGTGGAATTTTTATTGGAAGATCGGAATCCACATATTACCAGGCTAATGGCCAATTTCCTGCTGGAAGCTTCAAGATTATGGCTTAAATTTTAAATAATGATCCTGAAGTTATATTGTAAACATACTTATTTACTGTAAATCTATTGTAAATCCTACTTTTGTATGCCTAATAAAGGTTAAATGAAAAAAAAAAAGATCTTATATGACTTGGGTCCAGATTGTCTAAAAAGATCATAGTCTCCACGTTGATACTTTCATACTGAAGACTACCTCTCTGTCCCATCACCCTCATACATATATAACTGTCTTAATCTGAAGGGGTGGGAATACAGGACAGGGTTAGCTTGGTGGCTGCACCCAGAATCTGGAACATCCTTCCTGGAGAGGCTAAATTCGTGGTGTCTGTGATGGAACCTCCTTCCTAGAGAGGCTAAACCAGAAGATCCCATGGTATACTTCAACAATAGTTGAAGACTTTTTGTTTTGACAAGGCTTTGGGAACCAAATTTTGAAAATGTGCTTTGTTGTTGTGTGCCTTTAAGTCATTTCTGAATTATAGTGACCCTAAGGCAAACCCATTACAGGGTTTTCTGGAGCTGAGAGTGTGTGACTTGCCCAAGGTCACCCAGTGGGTTTCCATGGCAAAGTGGGGAATCGAACCCTGATCTTCAGAGTTGTAGTCCAATACTCAAACCACTACAGCATGTTGAGTTTTCACAAGGTGCTATACTGTTCTTATTTCTTGTTGTTCTTAAATGGATATGCTTTTAAATTGTTTTTAGTATGATTATATTTTAACTTTTGTATGTTTTTACTGATGTGAACTTTTTATCTGCATCTGTTTAAGTAAACTGCATTAATCAGGGATGGGGATTTCTGCCTTCAGATTAAGACACTTAACAAAGCTTTGGGCAGCCAGGTTTCCATCACAGGCCCTGAGATGCAGATAGATAGTGCTCCCTTCAGCAGCAGCCAGGAGGAAGAAGCAGTGAAAGTAAAAATTCAAGGAAAAAGCAAAGGAAGAACAACTGGTGAGGTTGAATCAGTGTCATATCCATAAACTCTAGTTATGATTGTCTTGTAGTTTATGGATCTGCCATAATAAAGGATAAGAGGAAAAAGAGAATATTGAGGTGGCTGCATAATGATATAGAGAAGTGAGGGAAAATTAGAAGGGAACTATTATCCGAATGACAAACAAATGGGAGGGCAGATGGCAGAAAGGGGATGTTGTTTTATGACCTAGTTTACCTCTTCTTCCTGGGGAAGATGCAAGACATAGCAGGGTGGAGGAAACACAGACATTTGAAAGACCCTTTGGATATATAGTATAGAGCACCTAGATGGCGAGCTGAGGAAGGGGATGGGTTAGATGGAAAGTGGTTTTAAAGAGTGAATTGCTTGGGGAAAATTTAGACTTGACACTAACTTGTTTGTGTGCTGAGCTTCTGCTTTAGATACCAGAATAAATCATTAATTAATCCTCACTGTAATGTTTTCTTGGCTTTTCTGGTCTTGGGCCAGTAATCCTGAAAATCAATTTGCCACTGATGATATGCTTCACTGACAGTTCAGTTGTGAAAGTGGACTTTTATTACAGCTGACACACATGCTATGAGCCTTCTCTTTACATAGATCCTAGAGCTTGGAGTTAACATGTTAAAAATAACATTCCTATTCATTATTTTTTTGCTTTTTTAAATAAATGGGCAAAGTCTTTTACACACTTTTACCCAAACATTAGATTTCTTTCTTTCTTTCTTTCTTTCTTTCTTTCTTTCTTTCTTTCTTTCTTTCTTTCTTTCTTTCTTTCAAATGCCACCATTTAATCATTAACAAATAATAAATAAATAAATAAATAAATAAATAAATAAATAAATAAATAAATAAATTTTTATCCCACCCCTCTGCAACACAATCAGGGCGGCTTTTATGTTATGTTACTCATGAATAACTGGCAACACATTACTTGATGACCAATGAGTAACATGTTGATTTTTCAAGTAGTAGTTCCAAGCTGTATTAAGTATTCAGAGACTGATCCTTCTCTGCATCTCTTTATCATGCTAGGGTTGATATTTTGATAGTGTCTCTATGTGTCAAAAACAAACACCAATAGATTGTATTGAATGCCCTCTCAAAAAACATGTTTGCTCTTAGTGAAGACTCTCCTGAGGTGATATAAAATATCTTAATGTGACTAGAAAGTCACTTTGGCAGTATATTTTTAACTTGGTTTAAGATAAGCTGTTTTGAGCCTTAGCAATAAGAATGGGGATATTTCTGAAGCATACTAAATTCACATGTAAATAAGTAAATTCTTACCACGACCAGACACACAGAATTCATACCATGTGCTATTTTCATAGGATCAGAGCCAACAGCCTTCCCCTCCTTTTCACAAGAGGGAATAGGAAAATCTCCCATGTGTGCTCCACATGGGGGTTAATTTTAAGTCTTCCATCACTGTCTTGCTCCTGTCCCACACAAGATTAATTGCATGGTTTCTTCAACTATTCCCCTGTCTCAAAAATGTATAGCTAATTAATAATTTCTAGTCAAATCTTTTGCTATAATTTACAAGGTTAGGACAAGGACATGACTGCCCACCTATTCAGAAATATCACATAGAGTAATAGCTGATCCATTATTTACCCCAAGTGAGGATAAATAAAATAAATGAAAGATTAGCCGACACCCTCCAATCTGGTCCATGTGATGTTAATTAAATGGTTAGGCTCCCAGACCTACCCTAAGATAATTCATAACACTGGGTCATGTCTGCTCTTTCCCAAGTAAGATATACTAAGGTATATGAATGTTTTTAAGAAAAATTGCTGTTATTAAGTTAAAGATTTAAGTAAAAATGTTGTAGACCTAGTCATTAATTGATTAAATCCATTTCTCAATAGAAGTGATGATCTGAAAACATGCAATGGAAATTAGAGTTTCTCTCAGCTAATCACCAATTTCATTCATTCATACATTCATTTCAAGCATTTATATCCTGACTTTCTCCCACAATGAGATTCAGTTGTACACCATCTGTTATTTTTGGTGGGGGGGGGGACAGTTACATAAATAAAACAATAATGTCAAGTGTAGAAAGCCTAAGAATGGAACTTCAGCACATCTACAGATTAACAATGAAGTTACTTTCTCTCACTACCCAAGATGTCTTAACTACTGGTATTAATTAGAATCAATTTAGGTCTCTTTCATTGCCGATACCAAACATTTTTTAAAAAGTGTCATTTAGAGATTGCCTTGAAGATTCATGAAGCAACTCAGAAATGGTTCATATTGTTTCTGAGCTGCACCAGTCCAGGGTCAACAGTTAATTCAATGCTCCTGTGATTCAATGGTCCTCTCCTCTGTGTCTTATTTCAGGCCAGGCAGATTCCAAGGGCAATGTCCAGACAGTCCAAAGTCTAAACTGGTAGGGTCCAAGCAGGCGATTTAGGTAAGGGCAATCCAATCATTTGCTCTCATTTCCCCCCTCAAAAGACCTGTGCATGAGGAGGTTCTTATCACATGGAGGCTGTTATATCTAAGAGGTCTTTCTTCTGAGTATTCATCCTCATGCTTTCAACCACTAGCATCTCTCAAGAGGGTTGTGTGTAATGTATGTGTGCATGTGCATGTGTGTGATTCACCTCATCCTTCTCAGCTCTAGAGGAAGGGATTCTGTCACCTTTTCCCATAAGAGTCCAGGTTCTTTAGGAGTGGTCTTCTCCATAGAGCCATCTAGCCAAGGAAGCTCTAGGTCTTTCTGGAAACAGGATATCTCCAACAAGAGCATGAGATCATGTTCTATGAATCAGTCACTTCATCAAGGGGAAAGTTTCTATACTGATCTCTCTCTGATATGTTAGTTGTTGTTATTTATCTCTTTCTTTCCCATCCTTTCCCCAATCTTGGGACTCAAGGCAGCTTACAAAATCGGCACAACTAAAGTAGTCAGAGATCCAAAACACACTGCAGAAATTATCCAGTTTGAGACCACTTAACTGCTCCAGCTCAATGCTAAGGAATCCTAGGAACTGTAGTTTATTGTGGCACAAGAGCTCTCTGGCAGAGAAGGCCAAATGTCTCACAAAACTACAGTTCCCAGATTGCCTGCCATTAAGCCAGGGCAGTTAAAGTGGTCTCAAACTGGATTACTTCTGCAGTGTCTTTTGGATCAGAGATACCAGCTCACATCACTAAAAACAGACAAAAATTAAAATATAATTAAACTATTAGTCTGTTACTATTTTATTTTGTCTCAAGAAACAGCAGGCTGTGTCATCATAAAGGGTTATGAGGAAAAGAGATGGGAAGGTTCAGGAACAGATAACTTGTTAACACAGGCCTGCAAAATTGAGGGTCATAAACATTTCTTTAAAATGTATGCTGGTTTTATAGGAATTTGGTGTTTTAAATCCAAAAATGACATGACATTTGTTCTATCACATAGTTTTTCACAGCTTGCTTTAACATTTCTATGTTGCAATATGTGGCTGAATGAAATTATCCTGTACAGAGCAAGAAAGGGTATAAAGTCTTCTAACAGACTTACAAATAACTTTAATCCACTGATATGAAATGGAAAAATCCTTTTAAAAGCATTAAGGAAGTCACACTGGAACATCAGCATCTGCACTTAAAGCTGAGTAAGAACTCAATTGATAAAAATATTGAATTTGTGAAAGAACTCTGTGTGCTACATTTTTATTGTATTTTTCAAATTCAGCACCCAAAAATACATTAAAATAGCTACCATATTGAAAAAGGGTTTTTTTTTTATTGCACGCCTGTGTTGTGATTAGTACATCATCATCTACAGTGCATAAAGTACTTTAAAGACAAAGAAATGAGGAGACCTCTTGCCCCAAGATACTTCATATTCATGTATCCCATGAAAAAAAATATGGAAAAATGGGGGAGACAAGAATGCAAAAGATGGAGATCCACAAATGTAGTTACGTGGGTTCAGGCTTTATTTTGTTGTTTTGGATCAAAGGATTACCAGGGTCTTCCCAGGCAGCCTTACAACAAATCATCCCACTGATTTTGTGAGAGCCCAAATAAGTTTAATTCCTTGATAGTTGATTGTGAAGACACAGCATCCCAAAGCAAAGGTCTCCAAGCTCTGTTGTAAAGTAGCCTTCTTCAAAGGAGGAAAACAACAGGTGGAAGACACTGCTGTTCTGGGCAGCTAAAATGACTGAAGAAAAAGGTATCAGTTGTGGTATGTTTTAAAGTTCTCCAAAAAAAGAGCTTGTGAAAGCTTGAGGCCCACACAAATAACTGAAATCATGGTCAAATTCATCCACTAGAGATTGGTGGCTGCAAGGTCAGTGGAGTGGTGAATCCACTTTGGGATTAGATTGACCTTGAAAGGGGCTATGCAAGTTTTTGAACTATTTTGGAGGTAGGGTTTGGCATCTTCAATAGCTCCTTTAAAGTTCAAACTAAAACCCACACTGGACTGCTCCACTCATAATGGAGGCACCACCTTCCACCAGCTCCATTGATCTTCAGGGCTACAAATCCTACTGTCTGCTGTCACCCAATGGGTGAAGGAGAGATGGAGAAAGTGGGATTACACAATGGCTGCAATCCTAGATCCATTTCTCTGGAATTGATCCCCATTAAACTCAATGTGATTATTTTTTGAATAGACATATACAGTATTTTCCTACACATTATGCTGGCAAAAATAAGGTCTAGAACTGAAAGGAAACAGTTACGGGGATATAAGAGTGCATCTCATGTTTCACAAACCTAACAGTATTTCTTGGGCAGGCCTACATTGAACATGAGATGGAAACATTACTGCACTTCTACCCTTTCTGTTGGCCAGATATGGATTCTTTCCCTACCCCTTATGGCCAGTACAGAGCTTTGGGTGGATTGGGATGGGGTGGTGTGGTGGTATAGCTAATAGAACAATATGGTGAACCTTTTTTTGAGGGAGGTACATTTTTATGCTATACAAGAAACTGTCACAGAACTGTTAAATAGAAATGGGTGACGCCAAGAGGCTAAGTTATTCTGTTTTATGGAGTTGGGCTGTTTTGAAATATGATAGATTAATACAGGAGATCTGGCAACCTTAAATTGTTCCTTGTATCAACATTATTATAGTTGGAGAGACAGAATCGAATCAGTTTGCATGTTTAGGTTCCTTAAAGCAACAACAATAACAAGAAACCCCTCTTGAGACTATCTAGCAGCATAAACAGGATGAAAAAACTGTGCAAATGCCAAGTATGTGGGAAGTTACAGCGTGAGACCATCAGAACATTTTTAAAGAGAGCAGTTCAATCATCTTGTCAATATCTTAAATGCAACAGCAGCTCCTCAAGCAATTAATTTATTTGTACAACACTAAGGTAAAGAAGAAGACATTTGCTTTGGTCTATCTGGTATGAGAGCTGAGTAGGATTATAACAGAAATTAAGATGGGCTCGAAGCCATAGAATGACATAGGACATTTTCACACGGGGCTTTAGGCGGACGCTATCCTACCTCCGTCCGGCCCCAGTCCGGCTCCTTTGCAAAGTTTTTCACACGACGTCGCAGCAAGCCCCGCCCCATCCAGTGCCATCCCCGGCGCTAGCCGGCGTCAGTCCGGGGTCTTGCTCCGTGTGTTCACATGACGTCGCAGCAAGCCCTGCCCCATCTAGCGCTAACTCCGGCATCAGCGCCGGAGTTGTAATTCCTTTTTTAAAAAGGAATTAAGTTGCCGCCGCCGGAGCCATTCCGGAATGAGCTGAAGGATCCGTTCCAGAATGGCTCCAGGCGGCTTTGGACGTCTGTGTGTGAAAACGCCCATAGTGAGGTCCATTACTATTAGTGCTCTTTTAATAGGAAACTCTTAAGGGGGGTTGCAGACTGCCAGAAATAGTGTAAATTGAGTCTACTTTTAGGGTTAGGGTTAGTGCTAGGGAATCATGGGAATTGTATTTTTTTTCGAGACATTGAGAGTCAGAGAGCTCTGTCAGAGAGCTCTGGTGCCACAATAAAATACAGTTCCCATTATTCCCTAACCCTAACTCTAACCCTAAAAGTGGGCTCAATTTGCACTATTTCTGGCAGTCTGCAACCCCACTATGTAACTAGAGGGGGGGTATCCATATAGGAAATCTAAGAAAATGGAAAAAATATTTTAAACACATGAACACCAAATGAAGCCAATGTCCATGTTATCAAAACCCCCTACTGAGGACTGGGGAGGCTTAATGATCACTGAGACCTGGTGCATGGCAATTGGAGCAGAAGGGGGAATTCAATGGAGGAAAGCAATTTGGCTGGTTTGAGTCTTTAAAAGCTTGGCAGCTTAGAGAAAGGCATGGCTGGTTGGCTGGCTGTACAACAGGTACACTCTTGTTCAATGGGGACCCAAAAACTAATGATAAAATACCCCAACCAGTATAAACAATGATCAGGGGTGGAAGTGGGTTCTTAATCCCACATTTGGAGGAGTGAGGTTATATGTCAACATTTTGTCACAATTCCCACTTGTACAACAATTTTTCTAAGACTTTTGGAAAGATTGTTCAACATTCCTTGCTCAGTAGAATATTCTTGCTGTCTTTCCCGCTCACTCATTTGCCACAGAGTTGAGTCCAGAGACTATCTCAGAGTGGAGCCCTGAGCCCTGCAGCATTGGAACAAAAATTAAAATCCTGGAAATCTTATTCCCTGTATCAGAAGTCTTGAAGGTAAAGGAATTTCAGCTTAGAGGGGAATTGATAGTCTTCATGCATACGTTCTCAATATGAGACAGTCCAACTGCTGTCAACTATACTATTCAAAAGGTTTTTATTATTATTATTATTATTATTATTATTATTATTATTATTATTATTATTAATTTTTTATTAAAATAACATTATACATACATACATAACACAGACAAAAAAAACCATAAACAATAAACAAAATAACATAACTAAACTAACAACCTAACATAACACCACTTAACACCACTTAACATAAACTTCCTTAGTTCTTTGACAGTATGTACAGATCCATTTCAGTTTATCACCTCTTCTACTTCATCATATACCTCCTATTTATTAGCTCTCATTATTCTACTATCAACTATTCAAAAGGTTTTAACTGTTGTTTTAGTTGTTTTAATCATTGGTATTATATGGAAATATAATGAGCCATTGTGGCATGGTGGTTAGAGTGTTGGACTAAAAGTCCAGATTTTGGTCAGGCCCCACCTGGAATACTGTGTCCAGTTCTGGGCACCAC
>CM034703.1:243125296-243142298 GCA_020142125.1 Phrynosoma platyrhinos
CAAGCTTGTTTTCTGCTGCTCCAGAGAATAGGATATGGAATAATGGATTCAAAACGTAGGAAAAGTGATTCCACCTCAACATTATGAGGAACTTCCTGACTGAGAGCTGTTTGACAGTGGAACACTCTCCCTTGGAGTGTGGTGGAGTCTCCTTCATTGGAGGTCTTTAAACAGAGGCTGGATGGCCATCTGTCAGAGATACTTTGATTTTGAGTTCCTGCATGGCAGGGGGTTGGACAGGATGACCCTTGTGGTCTCTTCCAACTCTATAATTCTATTATTCTATGATTCCAGGAGATGAGGTTTTGACCAGAGTTCAAGTCCCCACTTGGCCATGGAAACCCACAGGATGACCCTGAGCAAGTCACACTATCTCAGCCTTAGGAAGGCAATGGCAAACTTCCTCTGTATAAATCTTGCCACAAAAAGCCTTTGAGAAGTTTTCCATAAGTCAAAGTCAATTTGAATACCCGACTACAACAATTTTACATTTACTATACAGATTATCAGACTTTGCCAGGTAGGGTATTTAAAACATACATATTCTTTAAAAATTAACTGAATAGAAATTAATGAAGAGCAAAAATGAAAATAAAAAATAAAAGATCTGCCATTATCAACTCACTATTAGCTGACTATATTTTATGTAACCTAGTAGTATCATTCAGATTTTGCTGATATTCTACATCATTTTATATAGTTAATATATTTCATAAATCCAGATCATGTAAAGCCAAGTTGCCTTATTTTTTTTTAAATACCATCAAATATGTGCCAAATCAGCTCTGTAGGTTCTCATACAATAAGGCCCTATATAAGCCAGGGACAGGCAATGGTACATCCAGATCAGTTAGTGGTTCTCTGGCTGATTTGCAGCAGATTGCCAATGGTACCTCATGCCAATTGTTGTGGTTGTATGCCTTTAAGTCATTTTGGACTTATGGCAACCCTAAGGTGAAGCTATCATGAGGGTTTGCTTGGCAAGATTTGTTCACATGGATTTGCCGTTGCTTTCTTCTGAGGCTGAGAGCATGTGATATTAGCAACAAAAATGACCCTCTCTATTGTAAATTAGATTCCTAAAATGAGGAAAGCTTAGGGATAGCCAAGGAGTGGGTTTTATGTAGACATAAAATTCACTCCTTGGTACCAATGATTAGAACTCAGATCAAACTCCTGGAGTCAGAATTTTAAATTATTAAGTGTGAGTCTTGCACCAGAATGAAATTGGTGGCTCTGAAATTTCCAATAAAATGCAAAGGAGACTCTGCAAACCTCTAGCTAATTTCTGTTGAAGTTTGAAATTAAACATTTATTTTAAAAATCCTATTCAGTTATAATTAATCCATTTCCCTCGAAGTTGTATAGTTATTAAATAATAACTTTGTTGTTGCTAATTGCCTTCAAGTCAATCCCAACTCATGGCAACCCTATGGATGAGAGATATCCGCAAGACCCCTGTCCTCCAATGCTCTGCTTAGATCAGGGGTAGGCAACCTTTCCCCTTTAAGGGCCGAGGGACTTCAGCTCCCAGAAGCCTCAGCCATGTTGGCCAATAGTCCCATGTTGGCCAATAGCTCCTGGGATTCTGGGAGCTGAAGTCCCTCGGCCCTTAAAGGGGAAAGGCTGCCTACCCCTGGCTTAGATCCTGCAGGTTCAGGCCTATGACCTTCCTGATTGGGTCTATTCATCTAACGTGAAGTCTTCCTCTTCCTCTCTTTCTTCTACCGTCTACCTTTCCTAACATTATTGTCTTTGCTAATGAGTCATGCCTTCTCATGACGTGGCCAAAATATGACAGCCTTAGTTTCGTCATCCAGCTTCCAGGGAGATTTCAGTCTATCTTCTCAAGGACCCATTTGTTTGTCTTTTTCACTGTCCATGGTATTCTCAGCACTCTTTTCCAGCACCACATCTCAAATTAGTTGATTTTCTTCTTATCGGCTTTCTTCACTGTCCAGCTACATGAGGAATACAATAGTGCTCAATTATATATCTACACTTTAGAATCTTATCTGTTTCTTTCATGGCTGCCCTTCCCATTCCTTATCTCAGGGGTAGGCAACCTTTCCCCTTTAAGGGCCGAGGGACTTCAGCTCCCAGAATCCCAGGAGCTATTGGCCAACATGGGACTATTGGCCAACATGGCTGAGGCTTCTGGGAGCTGAAGTCCCTCGTCCCTTAAAGGGGAAAGGTTGCCTATCCCTGCCTTATCTTCTTATTTCTTGACTGCAGTCTCTGTCTGATCAAAGTTTGATCTAGGGTACAAGAAATCTTTAACTATTTCAATTTTTTCATTATCTAGGTTGGTCGTTATTTTTGTTAGGTTGGTCATTATATTTGTTTACTTTATGTTCAGCTGTAAGCATGTCTTTGCACTTTCTTCTTTGAATTTCTTCAGTAATTGTTCCAAGTCTATGATGTTTTCTGCTAGTAGTATGTTGTTGTATTTTAGATTGTTGAAGTTCCTTCTTTCTATCTTCACTTCTCCTTCTTCTAAATCCAAACCTGCTCTTCATATATTTTCTGCATACAAGTTGAACAAATAGGATAACAGAATGCAGCCTTACTTGACCCCTTTGCCAATTGGGAACCATTCTGTTTCTCCATATTCTGTTCTGTCAGTAGCCTTTTTTCGTAAGTACAGATTTCCCATCAGGACTATCAAATCCAGTGACACTCCCATGTCTTTAGCTTTTCATGATTTATGGAGCCAAAGGCTTTGTTATAGTCTATAAATTGCATACTTATTTTTTTATTACATACTTATTTTTTCTGGAATTCCTTGGTGTACTCCATTAACCATTGTATATTTGCAATGTGGTCCCTAGTGCTGCTTCATTTCTTGAACCTCACTTGTACCTCTGGGATTTCTCTTTCCATATATAAGTTTATGCTGCATAATTTTGGGCATAATTTTGCTTGTGTGGGAAATTAATGCCATGGTCCTATAGTTGCTGCAACCTTTTGTGATACCTTTCCTGTAGATGGGGATGTATATTGATATTTCCATTCTGTTGGCCACCATTTTGTTTTTCATATTTATTGACATATTTTAGTTAACACTAGAGTTGATTCCATTTGTGTGGAATGTAGCACTTCAGTTGGAATATCATCTGTTCCTGGTGATTTATTCTTCCCAATTTCCACCTTGATTTCTAGAATTTGGGGTTCATCTTCATATGTTTCTTCATCCCATGTGTCATTCATTTTTTCATCTCTTTTATATAGCTATTCTGTGTATTACTTCCAACATCTTGTTATTTCTTCTTGATCTTGTAGTATGTTCCTATTATAAAGCACCCTGCCTTTGATTTGAATTACATAACTACATAAAATAAAAGTCATAACGTGATGAGAAATAGTGACATTCCTTTTACAAAGTAACTGTAACATTAGTTACTTTTGCAATTAGGGTTCATGGCCTCACTAAACAAGGGAGAAAGTCTATCACATGGCTCTAGTATTAGCTTGTGCTTCTGAATGAAGAACACTCATGTATTTTTGAAACAAAAAAGTAACTATACATGGGTATCTTGTTTCTGAGAAACAGAAAAATAAAAACTTAATTTTAACACATTGTAAATATTTTGTGGGCTTGGAAATACAATTGTAACTTGTTAGTTTTTTAAAAATAATCTGCCAAGCTGTTTCTTTGCTATGACGCTCAGAGCAGCTTGCATGTTTGCTTCACATTTCTATGCAGATTGCAATATCTGTAAATCTGAGAAAAAGCTGGGTCTTTTTTAGATTCTGAAATACGCAGATGTAGACAGAACAGCACCGACAATGCTGAGAGGAAGCATCACAAGAGGCAGCAGCCCTGCCTTCAAGTGAAGGATGCATAGTATGCTAGACATGGTGCCAAGGGCTATGAACAATATCTAGTGTTCAGAATACAGTGGTGTGTATATAGTGGAGGGAGCAGTAAGCACTCTTTCTAATATGCTTGCCTTTATACATGGAAGGTGTCAAAGTAAAACAAGAAGCTATAAGCAAACAAAACAGGGGCTGGAAGCCAAGAGCTTGGTATGTCTCCAGCTGTGTAGCGCCCTCTAGGACTTTACTCAGGGAGTAGCATCTGTTCCTTTGGTCTGCCTCCCTCTGGCTGTTTATCTGTTTGTGTTTCTCCATGGCCCTCTTCAGGAAACTCTATCTCATCATCCCCCTACTTTGCTCCAGCCTGATTTCCTGAGTTTTCCTGCCAGGTTTACCCTTCATTTTCCTGCACACCTCCCCCTCCCCACTCCATAACTGTTGGGCCATGTTTGCCTTTGTCTCCCTGTCCCCTTTCCTTTCTCCTCCCCCAGTGCCCTTTCTACCCCTACTTCATCCTCTTAGAGAAGAGATGTCCTGCGCCAAAGTTAGCCTGTCAGGTAGCCACATGTCCGGCCTAGAGCTGGCAGGTCAGCCAGGGCCACACTGCAGACCTCCTTTCGGATCTGGGTTGTCAGCAGCACTTCCATCCCCCCAGGGAGTTTGAAGTTGGCTGCTTTTAGATGTTAGAGGAGGGACTGCTCTTTGCTCATCGGGAAGAGCAAATTACTCTTTGGATCTGGCCCGCCAATTACGAATGGCAAGTAGACTAGCTGTCGATTCTTTTTAGGACTGTCATTGCTCTTTTTCTGTCCCTGCTTTTGCACATTTAAAAGCAGCCTGCTCCCCCTCCCCAAAGAAAGAGTGGAGAAGGTTGTTCCATTTTTCTTTAAGGCAGTGTTTCTCAGGCTATCTGTTGTGGGGGGTTGGCAATAATTTTTTTGCAGTGTGCCAGGGAGCAGGACTACATTTGTGCCCATTGGGTACAGTTGTTTCCTTCTTTCCTGGCAACCTACTATGGACCAGCAGCCAATAGCTCAGGGACTGGCATAGGTCCAAGGGCCAGCACTTTGAGTAACACTGCTTTAAGGCATCTTCCTAAACACTGCTCACATTTACTGGAAGATTCTGGGAGTTATAATCCAAAAAGAGGCTTTCCCAAGCTCTCTGCTGACTCTGTTGAAAAGCATGATTTTACATGTGTCTGTTACTTTAACTATATGTATTTTTAGTATACTTAGAAACTTAATAAAAAATATTAATATCGAAAAGCATGACTTGCTGGATTTCTTCACATCATAAAGATGTTAAAGGCATCTGAGCATTAACATAGAAAGAAAGACTGGCACTTCAATGGTTTGGTCTCTGAATTGTGCTTTTTGAATTGCTGGTTGAAGCTCTGTTTTCTTGCTTTTGATGACATGTCCCAAATAGGGAAGCCTTCATCTTTCATTTAGATCTATATTTTTTCTATAATTTTCTATAATTTTTGTGAC
This sequence comes from Phrynosoma platyrhinos, assembly GCA_020142125.1. NCBI lineage: Eukaryota > Metazoa > Chordata > Lepidosauria > Squamata > Phrynosomatidae > Phrynosoma > Phrynosoma platyrhinos. The sequence continues at coordinate 243,130,609 of CM034703.1, forward strand.
AAAGAGTTATCATTCATAACAGCACAGAAAGCAGTTTCTTGAGACTGGACATACTTTGGCTATTTAATTAATTCTTAAAAGATATTAATCTAATGTTTTATGTTGCAGCTTTTTGTATATGGGATGGTCTGAAGGACCTCACAAACTTTTTATTCCTCCTTGAATGAAATAGTTCACATGGGTATCTTGGCAAAACAGAAACCCTATCTGACCATAACAAATTCAAATAACTGAACATGAATCTGTACAGATATCTCAGGCATCTTGTAACTACAAATAAATTATAGGAATACTTAAAAATCGGGGTTTTTCCCTTGACCAATATATATATATGAAATGTCACTAATCAGCAGGCTTTTGTGGTCTGTTAATCATATTTTCATCTTTAGGACTTCACTGAATAACTGCAAGCTAAAAAGATTTGATTACAATTGTCAGATGGTTTGCAGAACCTCTTACCCTTTCAAACCAGTTCTTTTTTAAAAGGCCAGATCTGCTGATTATTATATCCCCATTTAATACTGTTACTATACACAGCAGGGGTGCTCACGACTAAAGCACAATCCCAGGGCACATGTTTATCTATGCTAATTACTTCCATTTAAGGATAATAACTACTACCAAAGATATTGTACTTAATAGCCAAGCAAGCTGGCGGGTGGGTGTGTTTAATTTCACATGTGTTAATTGATGAAATTCATGTCAGTTGTAGCCAAAGAAATGCACAAACACAGCAGTCCCCAAAGGCTCTGATCTCCAATCTTGCTTTCAGAGACTGTAGATCAGGGGTAGGCAACCTTTCCCCTTTAAGGGCCGAGGGACTTCAGCTCCCAGAAGCCTCAGCCATGTTGGCCAATAGTCCCATGTTGGCCAATAGCTTCTGGGATTCTGGGAGCTGAAGTCCCTCGGCCCTTAAAGGGGAAAGGTTGCCTACCCCTGCTGTAGAGTTTGTAGATTTGTCAGCTTTGTATGCAGCTAGAATACTTTCTGACAGAAATCTCCTTTCATCTCTGGCCATTGTCCATGCTGACTGAGCAAGTTGAAAGGGCTGACATTTGGAACATCTAAAGCAGGGGTAGGCAACCTTTCCCCTTTAAGGGCCGAGGGACTTCAGCTCCCAGAATCCCAGGAGCTATTGGCCAACATGGGACTATTGGCCAACATGGCTGAGGCTTCTGGGAGCTGAAGTCCCTCGGCCCTTAAAGGGGAAAGGTTGCCTACCCCTGATCTAAAGCATTCTCAGGCAGTATGATCAGTAGTCAGGGATGCTGGGAGGCACAGTAAAAACCATCTGAATGGCACCAAGTGAGGAAGGAAGATCCAGACAGTACTGCCACACTTTATCTATTTCATTTATATCCCACCCTTCTCCCAAAATGGGATCCACATAGCATAATGAATGTATCCAACAGTTGTGATGTTTCAACAATGGCTCTGAAACTGATGTTGATGGTCTGAGGCAAAGTTCTATGGTTTGTATACTAAAGCTGATGATCCAATCCCTAGAACTGGAAAACTGTGAAAATAATGCAAGCAGGCATTTCTGCCAGTTTTCAGCCAAGCTAATTTGTCATTGCTCCTGCAAAATGTAAAGACCACATTTATGATTTCTGTTATCTACTATTGCATCTATCATCTACTTTTTCTGTCATCTACTATGAAGGAACTTGAAAAGATCTGGAAGTGTACAAATATATAATTGAATACTAAAGTTAGGATTGCTCATGCCACATATTTCCAGTTTCTATGTATGGTTGTGAAAGCTGGACAGTGTCCAAAACTGATAGGAAGAAAATTTACTCATTTGAAATATGGTGCTGAAGAAGAGTTCTACAGATGCTGTGGAATGCCAAAAAGACAAATGGGTCCTAGAACAAATCAAGCATTAACTCTCCCTAGAAGGCAAAATCACTAAACTGAGACTGTCCTACTTTGGCCACATCATGAGAAGACATGACTCATTGAAAATACAATAATGCTTGGTAAGGTCTTGAAGGCAGTAGGAAAAGAGGAAGACCCCATTCCAGATGGATAATCAAGGAAGCCACAGACCTGAGTCTGAAGACCTAAGGAAGGCTGTTGATGACAGGATGACTTGGAGGTCTTTCATTCATAGGGTCACCATAAGTCAAAGTCAGCTTGATGATTTCACAACAACTATTGAAATAATACAGTATTTTTTCTATTCCCATTCACAGCAATATCAGCTAAACAGCAATTAAGCCAGAGGCTCTAGTCTGTAATAAAGTATTTCATTTCTTCTCCAAGTCAGTTACAAATCTATTCCAAGACTGGCTAATTTCAAGCTCTTTCTAGCTGATACATTATTTGAAATGCTACCCAACTCTTGTTATTGTTGTTAAAGACTAAGAGCCTGAGGGTTCATTCAGCATTAGATTTTATTTGTTTAAGCAGTAGGGGGTGGGCAGGGGCTGTAATCACTGAGAAATGCCAAGCCCTGGGAGTACAAGACTTGTCTGACTGCTTGAACAACAAATCCAGAGCAAGCTCATCAAATCAACATTAAGCAGTGGGTGCTCTTTATGTTGGAGATGAAAAGAAAGGGCTGCTAACATTTTAAAATGAGACACCCTTTTATTTTCTTCAGAAGATGATTTGAATGTAATCTTCAGAAGATGTCAAAACCCATCTTTCCTTTCTAGTACCATTTCCTACATCCTTTTGGTAAAGTTTATATATATATATATATATATATATATATATATATATATATATACACTGATACACCAAGTATATATATTGTTTATGATGGTCACTGACTGTAATAAACTCATTCATTCAACCTTTTGGTAAAGCTTACAGGGGTACATCTATACTATAGAAATAATGCAGTTTGACAACACTTAAATTGCTGTAGCTCCATCCTATGATTTGAAGTTTGACAAGGGCTTTAGCCTTTGCTGTCAAAGAGTGCTGGTGCATCATAAAACTATATGTCCCAGGATTCTGTAGGATGGAACCATGGGAGTTGGTGTCAAACTGCATTATTTCTACAGTGTAAAACTGTCTACAGTGTAGACCCCAGGGCTTCTTTTTTCCACCTTTTGCAATTTTGTCATCTCTGCATGTGCCTGCACGGAAGGAAATGGTATTGATGTTGCTGATGCTGTGCAAGGTTGCTTAGGCTACTATTTGGTGAGACCAGGGATGAAGGACATGTATATGACACTTCCAGCCCTCTACACCATCCTCCACTGATACACCAAGTAACCCAATCCTGCCACTGCATGGCCTACCATCTCAGCATGGACAGTGCCAGAGAATGAAGGAGGAATCAAGATGAAGTGCAGCAGCTGCTGTCACAAGGCAGCATGGGTTCATTGTCAAAGGAATGGTTGTGGCACTTTTTGGTCAGTGAGACCATTTCCATTCTTTTTCTATCCCTAATATTACCTAAGACTTGAGTGATAAAGAGGAACATGTCCTACGTTTTCTTCCTCCCAACACAGTAGGCCTTTGGTACCTGCTGGGGTTTGGTTCCAAGACCCCCTGAGGATACCAAAATCCACAGGGGTGGGCTGATATGGAGGTCTGACTGTAATCTGTATTCATACATATTCCTTGAGGAAGTCTATGCCATTTCCCCACCCCCACCTTATGTTCATTCCTAGGTAATGGGCTAGATTTGATCAGCATTTTTATTTATTTTTATTAGGGTGAGAAACATGGAACTCTCTTTCTCTGTATACATGCATGGATCTATGAGCATGCATTAATTTAATTTGGTTATTCTTATGGTGTTTTTACTTATTATTTTATGAGTTTATTGTTAATTTTAAGTGAATGATTTCTACTTTTAATTTTACTATGAACTGCTGTGAATATACCTGGTGTGGACAGGTGAGGTACAAATTGTAATAACCAATCAGTTAAGTAAGCTTATTGCACGGCACTTAAGGAATGGGAATGGAAAGGAACGGAAACAGAATGGAACGGGGCAAAAATGCATTTTACTGGACGGGAGAACGCCACTGATGCCACCAGGAGTCTCCAAGGAGTTCCCCAGCTGTTCCTGGCAGACAATTTTTGAAGGATGATTTTGAACCATCCTTAAAAAATCGGCTGCCAGGAATGGCTGGGGAACGCCTTGGGGACTCCCAGTGGCATCGGTGGTGTTCTCCCGTCCAGTAAAATGTTTTTTTGCCCTGTTCTGTTCCATTCCTGTTCTTGTAAGTGCTGTGCGATAAGCTTAATTAATACACCAGTGAGATTCTGCTTGCCACCTAGAAAGGCAGGGAAACAGACAACTGTGACTTGCCTGGTGCAGAAAGTTGTAACTTTCAGCCTCAATTATAATACACCAAATGTGGGCCCCAGAGGATCCAGGAATAGCCCCAAATCAAATGTGTCCATGGTGTTCATTTCCTGAAGAAGAGGCATGAACTAAAATATCCCAATTCTTGCTTGACAGTATTTATTGTACTGTGTTGCCAAGCCCTTCACCCTGATGTCTTACAGTCCCTATCCCTTTCTCTTCTTAATCCTCCTCAGACATTTGTTCCTTTTGCTGACTCTACTGCTGTTAGGATGGCAATGTCCTCCTTCTGGCCTCAGAATGACTTGTGGCTTTACCACACAAATCCCATTCTTGCAACAACCATGTCAGTTAAAAAAGGAAAAAGGAAACACCAATATCGCATGTATTCAGAATCATGCTATTGGGGCTGCTGCTGGTAACGTGCTTTCTTCCTGAGTCCCCTTTCTCTTTGCCTTATGTCCTACCCAGCATGTCTATTGATATTATTTTAAATTTTATTTTAATTCATGTAATTCTGGAGCTCTGCTACAGGGATGTAAGGAAAAACATTTAAAATAAAGAAATAGAATAAATAAAAATAAAAAAAATAAAGGTAATTGGGCTGCTTGGGCATATTGTTTTTTAAATTTTATATTTATACATTTTAAGGCTTTTGTATTGTTTTTAAATTGCATTGTTTTAAACTTGATGTTCACCACCTTGAGTCTATATATTGGGAGAAAGGTGGGTATAGGTAAATATAACAACAATAATAGTGATGCAGTGGCTTAAATGGTTAAGACGCTAACTCTGTTGATTGCAAGATCAGCAGGTTGGCAGTTTGAGACCCGGGTGCTGCATGATGGGATGAGCTCTTGTCTCTAGTCCCAGCTTCTGAAAACGTAGTAGTTCAAAAGCATGCAAATACAAGTAGATAAATAGGTACCACTTCAGTGGGAAGGTAAACAGCTTTTGGTGCAATCATGCTGGTCACATGATCACAGAGTAGTCTCTGACAACGCTGGCTCTTTGGCTTAGAAACGGAGATGAGCACCACCCCCTATGGTCGGACATAACCTGACAACCTTGTTGAAGGAGAATACCTCTACCTTAACAATAATAATAATTTAGTGAGGAGGAAGGAGGACAGGGAAAGAGGATGGAACACTGACACCACTTGACTGGTTTTCCCAGTCAATGAACAGGAATGCCCTAATTGTGGTTTGGGGATGCAGCAGCTATGGGTCAGATGCAGTGTCGTGTGATAAGTTATCACTAAATCTGTTTTTTTCTGGGTGTAATCATGTTTTAAAAATTATGTGTAGTAATCTCCTTTGTCACCCAAGCCTCAAGCAACTAGATTTAGACTTTTCTCTGTACCTTTTTGTCTTTGGCTGTCTTTCCCCTTTGACTCTTGTGTCATATTGTTAAACCTCTTGCTTTCCTGCTCTTTTTTATTGTCCTTTCCTCTAGTGACTGTATCCCATCTAAAGCTAGTCTCTTGCCCTCAGCCATTTCAAATTTCCTGATCTACCTTTTGAATAAGCAAGAGCACCTGTCCTTTTTGGGGGATTAAGGTTGCCTGTTGCTGCTGACAGACACCAATGTAGCTCCAAAACAGCTTCCTTGGATTTAGCTGGAAATGAGAAATAGAGCAGGGCAGATACTGAATAGATTAGGATCTACTGGCAGACCTCTGGGTTCTTCAAAGATCTAATGAAATGAGTTTTTTTTTTTAAAAAAAAGCTGAAGTGTCTGTTTATACATATTCAGGTAACCAGTTGTAGGCATGGGAAAAAGACTGAGATTCATTCAGCCCTGGTGCTCACAACAAGTCTCTAGGCTCAAGAGAAAGATTTAATACTAACTGTATACTTTTTGAAACTTTTGCTAGGTGATGGATTGCAAAGTTGCAGCAATACACATACACACATATGGTAGAATCTGTAAGCTTGAAGTTTATTCAGCCCTGGTATAGGGCTGCAAACTGACTAAAGAAATTGTAATTGTTTTAGCCAGTGGCACCTAGGGATAGTAAATCTCGATTTTTCCAAGTCCTGACAGATGCTTAGAACAATGAAACTGTTTTTCATCCCTTTGAGACACTTGGGAATCCCCCCTCTAGTAGTAACAGGAAACTGTAGGCCTGAATGGACCACCAGAAATAATCCAGTTTAAGACCACTTTAACTGTCCTGGCTCAATGCTAGGGAATCATGGGAACTGTAGTTTTTTTTCTGAGACATTGAGCCTTCTGTCAGAGCTTTGGTGCCACAATAAAGTGCAGTTCCTATGATTCTCTAGCACTGAGCCAGGGCAGTTAAAGTGGCCTTAAGCTGGATTATTTCTGGCAGTCTGTTCAGGCCCTGTCTTGCTTTCCACAAAAGCTGTGTAGCTTCTCCAGAAAAATGCTCACTTTTTCTTAAGCTATGCAGCTCCTCCTGAGAACTATGCAGCCTTCTCTGAAAACTGCACAGCTTTTGGTATGGAGAGGATCTACGGTATCTATCTATCTATCTATCTATCTATCTATCTATCTATCTATCTATCTATCTATAAAGTGGCAAGGGTTAGAAGCCCCTGATACACCCTTCATGTAGTGGGCCCCCAGGATGCCTGACATTAAGAAGAAATTAGGGAGGAAAGGGGAAAAAATAAAATAAAAATTCTCTGTGTCTGTTGCTATGTTTGTGTGTATATGCATGAAAAATTAAAGAGAAAATAATGAAGATGTAAGGCTTTAGGACTATGCTTAATATCCTCTGCCCTAACATAGCTTTCCAACTGCCAATAAGAACTGGAAGCTCCTGGGACACTATGTACACACTCTATGATTTCTCACAGCCTCCTCACTATAATTTTTTTAAAAACTGGGGGAGACTAATAAAGGCAGTGGTGGGGGGGATGTCAATGCTGGGGGAACCTACCAAATTTGCCATAGTTGCCCTCAAGATCCTAAGATGCCAAAAGTAGAAAAAGAATGGGATAAAATTTTCAAAACAAGTTGAGGGTTCTTGGGACACTCTTCACACCTGTACTTCAATTTATACAAACACATTGAAAAAGAATGAGTATCCAAAACAAGTCAAGCCAGTTGAGAAGGATACTACTGAGCTGCTTTCCTCAAACACAATTGCAGAAGCAACTACTGCACAGATGCAAAAATGGGCACATCACAACACTCTCTCTTTTTCCGATCATTATGTCCAATGTGTTGTAAGCGTGGACCACAGAAGTGCCATTTGTATACTAAAAGCTGGGTCCTTCTGATCAGTTCAGGGAAACAGATCAGGCAATATTTAGGTGTTTGGCAGAGCAGTCCTGCCAGAGACTGCTGCCACTGCAGCAAGGATTAGGCCTTCTGAAGAAGCATCTGAGAGGGAGCTGATGGAAACAGAGCATTATTCGCCATTTTAACTACTCCAGCCACTAAAAACAGGAATGAAATCTTTATTTGCCATGGGTCCTTGGGCCTCTGCAGATGGGCCCTTTGTGGCGTGTTGGAGGCAGGGAAGGCAACCCCTCCCTGAAGACATCCTGATGCCACATGCTATTACGCATGGCGCGTGGCGTCAGAATGTCCTCCCGGCATAGCGTCCTCATGCGCTATGCCGGAAGAGGCAGAGAAGAGCTGCGTGGTGGCTCTTGGGGCAGCCTTTTGCTGCCTCTATTAGGAGCGGCATTTTGCCGCTCTTTTAAGAGGCGGCAAATGGAAGAATTGGGGCCGCTGTGTGTGCTAGCAGCGGCCCCAATCCTCTGCTTCCCAGGGCGGTGTCCCATTATATACAGCGGTTTAGTAAAATGGTGTCCGTTACATAAATTGGCAAAATCACAGTTTGCTTTTTGGAATTTAATTTTTTAAAAAATATTTTCTACCCATGGATGGTTGACTCTATGGATGGAGAACCCGTGGATGTAGGAAGCTGAATATAAAATGGTGTCCCTTACATATGGTAAATTTGCAAAATCAGTTTGCTTTTTGGAATTTATTTATTTTTAGAATATTTTCTACTCAAGGATGGTTGAATCTGTGGATGCAGAACCCGAGGATATAGAAAGCTTAATGTATTTATTTGGTTTACATCCCAACTTTCTTGTAGGACTGAAAATTCCGAAAACCTGAGTTTGAATAAATGTCACTTTTAAAAATCATCATGATTACAGATGATCAGTAGATTTTAATAATCAGAAAATTTAGATAGCTGGAAATGGGATTTTAAAAATTCACTATGGGCCTTTACAGACTGCCAGAAATAATGCAGCTTGAGACCACTTTAACTGCCCTGGCTCAATGCTAGGAAATCGTGGGAATTGTACTTTTTTCTGTGACATTGAGCCTTCTCTGTCAAGGAGCTCTAGTGTCACAATGAACTACAGTTGCCATGATGCCCTAGCACTGAGCCAAAGCAGTTAAAGTGGTCTCAAGCTGCATTATTTCTGGCAGTCTGTAAAGGCCCTATATTTCCTTTTGGAAGTAAATGAGTTGTATCTAACTGTACAATATACTCTATTAAATTCCTACCTCTCCCTTTTTTATACTTTATATTTGCTGGTATTAGAATACCAGACATTTAAACTATTTTAGCTGTGTTTCTAATTTAATTCATTTTTAGAGGGTGGTGGTGGTAAACTATTTAGCATATTTGTTTGTTGTGGGGACTGTTTTTACTTATGCTAACAATGGAAGCCACCTTGATTGCCGTGGCAAAAGGCGGGGTACAAAAATAAAGATTATTATTATTATTATTATTATTATTATTATTAATTACAGCAGAACAGAGAAGAAAGCAATTTTTTGGCGTTTTCCTCTTTTATGCCACTCTGAGGCTCCCTCTCATTTGCTCCAGAAAGTTGTTTAGGAAAACTATTTAGGAAAATTATTATCAAAATATCATTTCTCCCCCTTCCTTTCCCTCCTCTCAAGAAGACAATTCCACAGGTAAAAATATTCAGTGTGTTATCATCAGCAAGTGTTCATTACATGGCTGGAAAAATTCTCACATAATATATGTATCTGAGTTGTACAGTTTGTAATTTGCAGTATGTATACATAAGCTAAGTAAGGGCCACTAAACTCTTGTACACCCCAGTAAAATTAGACATAATGGCTTTAACCAAGTACTATCCAGACTGCCCTAGTTATTTTGACAACACTGCAATAGTACAGCTATTTTTCCTGAATTATAGTTCTTCAGTATATTCCATAATTCATAAATATCCTTAACTATCCATGTATCTGTGTTCTACACATAGGTTCCCCATGGTGTGTCCCACATCTGTTTACCTTCCTAGGTGGACATATAGCTATCATTTCTGTAAAATTTCTGGTATGCCAAATGTTTTTGATAATTTAAGTCATTCTAGGTGTTTCCCATATCTGTTTACCTACATATCTACCTACCCTACCTAGGTGGACATATAGCTATCGTTTCTGTAATATTTCTGGTATGCCAAATATTTTAGATAGCTTAAGCCATTCTAGAAAATAGAACTTTGGAGTTATTTCTGGAATTTTTACTCCCAGTTTTAATCAAACAACATTTTCTCAGAAGCCATTGACGGCAGAAAAACGAACTTAGCCCAGGAATAAAAACTTCCTTCCTTCTTTCTGAGGCACATTCAGCAGGACATGCTATGCTTCTTTCTGCTTTGCCTGCATCTCCTGAGGCTAGACAATTAGCTATTTTTATAGCTGAACCACCATTTGTTAAGACTGTCCTTACATCTTCCTGCAGATGCTCACTGTTATGGTGATCAAGAAAGCTTTGAGACTACTAGTATGCCAAACAGAATAGAAAGCAAATTGAAGGACACCACATGGATACTGCAAAGATATAGTCTGATGTAAGAACCACTTTTCTTTACATCTCCTTTTACTTGAAGCAACCAAAACAACTTTATGTGCACTATTAATATGTGTAGTCAGGTTCTGTGGTAATTCAGCAAAGCTCCCCAGTTAATGGTGATGCAGCAGTGGACATCTACATGGACTTACCTACCCAAGAAAATCTAGGGGAAAAAACAGACTGAAAGAAAAGTATATGGAGAAAAAATTGGTGGACTCAGAAAGTTTTGAGCATTCACTAACAGTTAGCAGTGCTCTCTTTCAAGTTTTTCGCTACTTCATCCACACATGAGAATTAAAAGGTGAAATTGACATTCTATGGCGTTTATCACACGGGGGAAATCCCGTGCGAAAACGGGGCTTTAAATTAGAAAAAAAGCAAAAGCAGCTTCATTTATATACCGCTTCATATCACGCATGGGATGTCTAAGCGGTTTACAACTGTGAGCTGATTGCCCCCCAACAGTTGGGTACTCATTTTAGCGACCTCGGAAGGATGCAGGCCTGAGTCGAGCCTCAGCCCTGGCTGGTATTGAACTCGCAACCTTGTGGTCTATGAGTGAGTGGCTGCAGTACAGGCATTTAACCACTGCACCACCAGGGCTGTTAAATTGGTGGTCATGATTTCACATGACGTCGCTGTTAAATTGATGTTAAAAGGAGATTAATCCGAACAAAAACCCCTCATTTATGCTTCTTTTTACTTTTGGAAAAACCAGAAAGTAAAAATGAGGGGTTTTTGTTCGGATTAACCTCCTTTTAACAGCGCTTTCACATTTCATACAGGGCAGAACGGGAGAAGTCCCATTCATTAAAAGCTTCCGCTTTTGCAGCTTTTTTTCACTTTAAATAGTGATTTTGCACAGGGCTCCTCGTGTGATAAACTCCTGTGTTTCCCTCATAAAGCAAAGCAAAGCAAAGCAAAGCAAAGCAAAGCAAAGCAAAGCAAAGCAACTTCATTTATATACTGCTTTATACTGTGCTATGCAGTGTCTAAGCAGTTTACAACAGTAAGCTCATTGACCCCCAACAGCTGGGTACTCATTTTAGCGACCTCGGAAGGATGCAGGCTTGAGTCATACTGTGCAATTTAGAGTTATATAGCCAGAAAACTATAATTTTGTGACTATTATGCAATCATGCTAATTTAATACATTTGCACAGCTTTGTGTCTTAATTCTCTTCAGCTTTGAATCCAGAGTAATGTTACTGTCTTCAGTAGTATGGAAACTGCTGTACTATCCAGTTCCTTATTTGATGTCATGGTTCCCTCCCCTGCTCACAAACAATCTTACTTTGGAGAAGGAACAGAGACATTTGGCCTGACCAGTGTACCATACTGGGAATAAAGACCAGCCTCTTTTGTTCCTCAGCTGAGCCGCGCTGGTTAGTTAAGAAGCAGAAGGGGGCAGATATTATTCTCTTTGTGGTGTGCTGGATTGGAAGGTTTAAAACCTATCGAGTAGACTACAAAAAAGATAAGGATCAGGACCACAAACATGTCATGAAGGAGACAGGGATCAGGATCTCTCTTCTTAGCTGATCTGAGGTTCCCTATCAAGGATGTTATAAGAATGAAAATGTTACC
>CM034703.1:243169277-243188525 GCA_020142125.1 Phrynosoma platyrhinos
ATTAAATAATGGTAATTCATTCTCCAGGATTAGAAGATCCAAGTTTAATTTCCTGAACAAGTCTGGCGTAAATAATGTCTGATCAAGGCAAAAATCAGTATCATGCAGGTAGGAAATATAGAGAAACTAGATCTCAGGGCCTCAGAAGGCTTTATGAGGGCCTGGGATAGAATGATGTTGGAGATCTGCTGTTGCTCTCTACATGTGGAAAGCTAAGGCACCCATTTGGGGGAAGAACTGAAAAGGGGGGGTTCATTTTGTTGTGGCCCAAGGAAATTGTGCCAGATATTTTCATCCTCCAGAAGCCCTGATAGGTGCTACCAGCAAATACCTAAGGCTAGCTAATAAAAGTCAGTTTGAATGCTACTTCTAGCAGATATGATAATATGAGAACCACTGGTGCCTTCACATACCTGATAAGCATAGAATGTATTCTGCACTGGGCCATGAATTTCACCCATGGCCAAATCTATGAGATCCAAGTCACACTCTTAGCCTAAGGATGGCAAGGATGGCAATAGCAAACCTCCTCAGAAGAAACTTGCCAAGAAAACCATAGGATAGGTTTGCCTTAGGGTCATCATAAGTCAAAAATGACTTGGAGGCACACAACAACATCTCTTTTTAAAAAGAAGTCAGAAGCCAGTCAGATGTGAGAGCTCTGAAGACTGAAATGCCTTCAGCACTATGCTAGCAGTACCCATGTTAAAAGTTATTTATGGGTGCTGCTTGATGTCCTATCAACAATTAGTCTAATGCTACAGTAAATAGATGCTAATAGAGTGCTAAATAATGCAGGGGCAGACAGAGCATTGCCATAGGCATTTGTGTTTGGTAAGCGATGCAACAGAAGTGTGGCAGAAAGATAAACAAGCAAAAAAGTGACATATATTCAACACAGAAGGAAACAGTGTCATTCTATTTAAAAGAGCATTGATGACAGTGGAAAGCAGAGGGTGAGAATCATGAGACCTTGGCTTCAGCTTCACATATTTATGCTCCCTTGGGGTGTGAGCAACATTTGATTCTCAACAGTGGAATGGTGTGTGTGTGTGTGTGTGTGTGTGTGTGTGTACTACCTGAAGAACAGTGACAGTGTGAGTCACAACCCTGTTTGTCACCTGATACTGGAATCTATTCAGTTGCTATAAGGCTGAATCGCACGCCATGGAGGCTACACACCAAGGTTGTTATGCCCAGCCTTTACCCCACTGCCATCTAATGGCGGAAAGCAAAAAAATGCCTTTATTTACGCAGATCAGTCTTCGCCAGAGAATGTTCCATCACAGATAAATGGGAATTAGTGAACAACAGGAACTGCTCATTGTTGTTGTAGTCTGGAGAAACCTAAGAATCCCGCTTTAACAATTGTGGGAGGACATGCCCCTCCCCACCCACAAATAGCACAATATGACCAGCTAATAGCTCTAGCCAAAGGAATTGGGGGTGGGGGGGATTGCTGGGTATTTGCTTCCTGTTAAGGTTTCAGTTTATGAGAGATTAGCATTAACCTGGGTGTCTTATGGACTATTTGGAGCAGATGATTAGGAAAAGTGAGGAATATTAATACTTGGTATACTGACTGCTGCGAGAATTAGGTTAGCAAAACAATGTGGAGAGAGAAAGAGAAAGCAGGAACTGCACAAATAAATTTATTAAAAAGAAGATTGCACAGATGGCAACATTCACTAATCATATTAAAATAAAAGCAAACATTTGATTTTTTTTTTTGGCATATGACCTCTTTCTGAATTATCTGATTAAGGAGAAGAGTCAACTTAATGTATCAAAGCACTGTTCAGTTTTATAATGGATATGATAAGCGTGACTTTTAGACATGAAAGAAAATATTATTTAAAACAATCGACATTGCTGCCATATTTAGAATCACAGAAACATATGGCTGGATCCAAACATTCACTCTGCCTTTTCCACAAACTATTACAGAGGGTCTAGACATCATCGTCTTCTACTTGTAATCCTCTCATCTTTTCCCACTGCTTCTTTCTTACCGTAGAAAATGCATTAAGGAGAGGAAGCTGCACAGTGTCTTCTGACTGGTAATGCAAGAAACTATCCATCTGGAAAAAAAGGGTGGGCTATTGTGACCATCTAGGAAAAAAGAGGGTGTGAGTGAGAAACAAAAGGATGTGGAAGGGGGAAGCCAATACAACCACAAGTGGGGAATGGGCAGAAGGAGAAAGAAAACAAGAGAAAGAGAGGGAAAGAGGAAGATGTAGGACAGGGAAAAAATAGAAAGAGGGTGAAAGAAGAGAAGGGAAAAAGAAACACTTATCCAGGAATCCTAGGTAGGGGAGGAAGAGAAGAAAGGGGATGAAGAGAAAGGGGGAGACATTTACCCAGGAATTGGGGGGAATATGAAGGAGAAAGTAGGGAACAACAAGAAGAAAAGAGCAGGAGAAAAGATGAGAAGATGCCAGCCACAGATGCAGGTGAAACGTCAGGAATACATTCTTCTAGAACACGGCTTCACAGCCTGAAAAACCCACAAAAACCTAGCTCTGATCTTTCTTTCGTTCTTGGATTTATATCCCTTCTCCCAAAATGAGATTCATTGGCAGTCTCCTATTCAGGTACTAAGCAGAGGTGACCCTGCTTCGGATCAGATTGGATCAGGTGCCTTTAGGGTCTTTAGGCCCTCTCTAAACCAACTCTATTCTCCTGTAATTTAAGCCCATTCAATCTAGCCTTGCTGCTGGAGTAGCAAAGAGCAAGCCTTTGCTCTTTTATATGTGATAAGCTTTCTGATATTTGAAGACTGTTGCTTCCTTCTAGGTCATCCTCTCTAAAGAACCACACAATAAATTATATTTGTCTTTGATCTTTTAAAAGTCTGATTCTAAAGAATCTCTGTGTGAGCAATTCTGGTTTTTAAAATTTCAACCCAAATAAAATGTATTTATTATCTCATTTAATGGATTTTTATTTCAGTGCAGCCTGTAAAAATAAATAGCAAGGATGCCTTTGCATACTGCGTAATGCTGTGTGACTAATTCTGCTGTTGTTGAATGGCAGGGCAACATATTCAGTACTAAAGCCGACCTCCAGTAAAAACATCCACACAGTTCTCTGAGATGTTTGCATTCTCTCTTTCTCCAGTGATGACCCCATTCTTCCAATATTTGCATATTTGACATAAATCATAACACCAGCTCTCTTCAAACAGCATTTGTAGTCCTCTTAGCATTTATTTCATGTTTTCCACTGCAGTTTTGTCTTCGGCATTATTCCAAAATGGTAACTCAAGGGTACAATATCCTAAAGGTTCAGAAATAGACTTTAAAAAACCCCTATTATTTTCATTTTCTTTAGGTTGTCCACCAAGTTTTCAGCTTGCCCTTGCTTGCTTAAAGATATGAACAACTCATACAGCTGGGCAGCCATCCTGTTTGTTGTTGGCTGCAGGAGCAAGGTGTGAAGAAAAGAAAAGAAAAGAAATGGTGAATTTCTTTCTTAAGGAGAGTATTGAAATTGTGAGTTACATAAAAACAGCAAATCTGTAGTTTATTTTTCTCTTAAAAATATATTTTAGTATATAAATAGATGATATTTGAAAGTTAATCAATCAGGCCTTTTTTCTGAATATTTAAATAAATGTTACTCCTCGCCTATAATGTCACACAAAATAATAAAAAAGAGAGAATTTTGATTGCATGTACAGTTTCTGTCTCTCAATCCCTTTCTCTCACAGACACCCACGCTGCTGACTTTGAAGCAAAATCTATGGCCTGTATTTACGGGTATCACCTGGGGCCAACAAATTAATAATACATGGACATTTGGACACTTTAGAGTTTTCTTTGAAATGCTTGTCAGCAATTCATTTCCTGATAGTGACCCCAGCAGGGGCTTCAATGTGCTTCCTCCCCTCCTGACCTCAAGAGCGTTCTCTCCCAATGCAATTCTCTTCCGGGAACAGGAGGTAGATGGGTCAAGGGCATACGCAGTGAATCAAAGAGGTGCATGCTGGGATCTGGAATGACTCCTTGCGTGTCCAGTCCACCACAGTGACTGGGGCAAAACTCCAGCCAAGTATGCTGCTTTCTCTAAAAACTTTTTTAAAAAAGTGCTTCCTTGCATCGTTGTCATTCTAGACTAAAGCAGCCTCCCAGAATTATGTCAAGATAAAATAAAAAGAACATTTTAACTTTCCAAAATTGAGATTCATTGTGATTTGATTTCATATTTTTAATACTGTGAGAATGGGGTCTTTCCTTCCATTTCATGAACGGATGTGTTTGTCATTGTTGGAAGTGCCCTGTCATCAGATTTCTGTTACTGGGAAATTGATGTTAAGTTCTTCCCCTGTTCAAGGAACTACAGAGCAGTGTTGAAAAGCTCTAGCCAGTGGATTTAGGGGGCTGTAGTTCAAAAAGTAATGCTTCCAGGCCTTCTTATAGAGTAGAAAGGTGGCCTAAGTATGGAAGCAAAGAACATGGAGGAATGCGGATAGGCCATGGGAGGAAAACAGGCCAAGGAAATTGATGGGAACTTTGACAACTTTACTAGAGAACTATAAAAGAAAGCTGCATTTTATTGCTTTCCCCAGAATAACCCAGGAGATGGACAGACACAGGGACCCAAAAATATCAAGATATTAGTTTCTCTCTGTTCTTACATCCAAGCCAATGCTGCTGGGCATTGCAAGTGGGAAATAGTGTCCATCACATCATGTTATTAATGACACTGACATAGTTCTTGAATAACACAATAATATTGCCAGCCACTCATTTCCAGCTCTCACAATAACCGCGAGTCCCTAATTTAATGTTCTTTAAGCGGCAACATATACATTATGCACAAATGTGTATCTAAACTCAGTAACTGATTGCTTCTTCTAGCTTCTGGAAAGGGGAAATTTTTCATGGAGAAGTCACAGGAACAAAAGATGCCTAATTCTCACACTCATCCTATCTACCTGCTCATTCCCTTCCCTAAGCTGTTTTTCCCACAAGGGTTTTCTACTCTTTAGAAATCATCTTTGGTTCCCTCTATAGCAGTATAAGGGTAAATATTGCCTCCCAAAACCAGGTGCCAGTACATGTGTCACAGAAATTGCTAGAAGTTAAGTGTTGCGTTCACCTTTTAAAACAAAGTGCATAGGGAGCAAACACATTTGTTTTTAAACTGCATCACACTTCCAGAATCTCCTAGAAAAATAAACCGAGGCTCACTTTTGTTTTGTAAATGGTGACATGTGGGTATATGTGCCTGTAGACTTATGGTGACCCCTTGAATTTCATAAGGTTTTCTTAGGCAAGGAATACAGAGGTAGTTCTGACTGTTCCATCTTCTGAAACATAGCCTGCAGCACCTGGTATTCATTAGTGGTCTCCCATCCAAGTATTAACCAGGTTAGCTGCTTAGCTTCCAAGAGCAGATGGTATCTGGTGACTTTAGGATATTTAAGCCAAGTAAACTACATAACTCTATTAGATGTCACTCATGATAAAGATAGCCATGATGGGCTGGCTTCAAAAAAGGAGTCAATTCCTTCCTAGTTATTTATATTCAAAAGCTAAAGCAGTAAGATTTCCCCAAAATGTAATAGACAAATTCTAGGTTTACAAATACAACAGGGAACTGACTGTTGAGGGCACTAATGCTACATAATGAAAACAGCAGGTATATTCGAATGACATTTTCATTGTATGTAATACACTTAACCATTCATTCTCTTAAAATTAAACAACATTTATATGGAAAAAAGTACTACAATTGTTGATTTCTTGGTTATCATTTACATTGTGCCCACGCCATCCATGGGCTTGCTATCCTCGGACTTGAATTCACGTGGATGGCAAGTCCCTGGGCATTATACTGGTGTGCATGGCCATAGGGAAGAATGGGACTTGAGGTCCTGTGTTTTTTACCTTACATGGGGGAGGGGGCTGGAATGGATCCCCCATGTATAACAAAGGCCCACTGTATATATATATATTAAAAATACTGGCACCATATTTGCAACACTCAAGGTGGCTTGTAACAATTTGAAGAACCCGATAAAAATCAATTGTTTTTCACATCAAAAATTCAGTTTATCTAGGGGGGAAAAACAGTTTCTGATGTGCAAAGTATATGATTCTGCTAGAAAATTGAAGAGGGAGAGTGAGAAAGGTGGAAAAACAGTCTTTAACTGTCCCTTACTTTTCAGTCTGATTTGGAGAAATGCATCTGGTTAGTATGGACAACTTTACTGTCTCTTTTTCCCATAGTCTTTAACAGGTGATATAAACTTTTCTTGAAATTGCAATGGTATGTTTCTGTTGCTCATTTTTATAATTCATCTTTGTATTGTAACTTGTTACTTTAATAAAAGTTTTCTTAAGGCAGCCATTAGGTTTAATATATGCAAAAACATGTAATTTGGCTTTAAGAATAGGGTTGCAAGGTCAGCAGCAGCCAAGGCTCTAAGATTTCAGAGCTAAGATCTGAACTGTAAGGATACCCCCTGATGATGTCCTGGGGATGGCCCCATTGGTGTTACATTAGTGGCCCCTAGTGATGACATTAAACATGATTCATCAATACATCCTGCCATAACATATTAACAGGAAGCAAATACTGAGGCAGCTTAGTATTTCCTTGTACTGGACATGTCCTGGTCCTGGCTACAATCTGAGAAACTTTGAGAGGGAGGGTGGGGAAATAGCCCCCTGAAGAGTTTACACCAGTAAAACACAAGAAAAAAGAAGTCTGGAATTCTACATATGCTACTTAGTTACATAATTACCATAGACGTGTAGTGTTTCCTCCCAATCCTCACTTATTGGGCAGCAGCCACTGTGAGCAACAGGGGTCTGTTCTCCTGTCAATTGGGATGGAGCAGACTTGATGTTTCCACTTCTCTTCCGTGAGCAATCTCTGGCGCGAAGGTCAGAAGCAAGATCCTTGTTTCAGTTCCTACTCACACTAGAAAAGTAATCTCTCATGGGGGTAGGAGTGAAAACTTCAATCATTTGTGTCCCAATCAGCAGGAAAACAGTCCCCTGACATTTGTAGTGGCTGCTGTCCAGTAAGTCAGGATTGGGGGACTTTTATTATCCCTATGTGTTCCCTACATTATTGACTATGTAGGGACTGTGAATACAAATCAGTTACAAATGCATAACTCTAGATTATGTATTCATAAGTGCAATTGTGAATTTCAGAAAATATTTTCTTTTCAAGGAAGTCCTCTGTCCCTTAGAGCTGAGATTGCGCCCCTTGATCAGAGGAAAGGGGCAAGACTCTGATACTGGGGAACCCTATTTAAGAATAAATCTATGTATACACACCCTTACTTTCCTCTCTTTACTTGCATTCACAAATGAGTGTGTCAAATGGGTTTCTGTGATGTTTTTCAGTGCCCACTACTTCAAAGACAGTATAAATTAAACAGTTCTTATCCGAAGCCTGGAAATGCTACATGGGGCTTCTGGGTTAGTGCAACTTTTGCAAACACTGATCTTAACCAGTTTCCTAAAACCCTGAAAATAAAGAAAGAAAGAGAGAGAGAGAGAGAGAGAGAGAGACAGGGGGAGGGTCTTGATTGGCTTCTCTGGAAAGGAATAAGAGGGTTCAACCACAAAGACCCACTGCCTTATAACTATCAGTGTAAAGCACTTGGAATAATGTTTTAGATCCATTTCAATCTGACTTTAGTTATGGTTAAGGATTGAGACACCTTTGGTTGCCTTGGTAGATGGCCTACACTGAAAATTGGGAGTAAACCCATTGGTTCTGCTGGATCTCCTGGCAGATTTCAGTACCACTGACCATAGTATTTTTTGAGCCAGCTCACTGGAAGAGACTTGTGGGCACTGTTTTACAGTGGCTCCATTCCTTCTTGGAGGGATGAGTTCAGAAAGTGGTATTGGGGGCTTCCATTTGCTCTTTTCGTTGTTAACATGTGGAATCCTTTAGGACTTGGTTCTATCTCCTGTGCTACTTAACATATGCACGAAACTGCTGGGAGAAATTGTCTTGACTTTTGGAGTTCATTGCCATCATTATGCTGAATTCTCCCAATTCTATTTTTGCTTTCTGCCTAAATATGACAAAGCTTTTTTAGTTCTTAACCAGTGCCTATCATCAGTAATGGTGATGAGGGCAAACAAATGGAACTTTAATCCAAACAAGACAAAGATGCTTCTGGTCAATCAAAAGACCAATAAGGGAATAGTTATTTGGTTTGTGCTGGATGTGATTACAGTGCCCCAGAAGACACAGGTTTGCATTGTACTCCTGGATTCAGCTCTGAGCCTATATGCCTAGGTTTCTGCTCTTACCAGGAGTACATTTGCACCATTGAAGTTAGTGGAGACATCTGGTCTGACACATGCCTTAGTTACATCCCATTTGTATGACTGTTAACATACTCTGTACAGGGCTGCCTTTGCAGAATATTTGGAAATCTCAGTTGGCCCAAAGACCTGCAGCCAGCTTGTTGACTTCCCTGTCTCCAGTCAGTGAGGATTTGTAGCTTCTATGTCAGTGGTGCATTAAATACTCTCCACCTTTTAAATGAACTCTCTTGATCCTAACTGGATTCAGCACCTTGGAGAATTCCTTTAAATCTAGCCAAATCTTGCAATACGTTCACTGCCCTATTGACCTGGGAGCTACTAACCACCACACATCCCCCTGGCTACTGATCTACTTCTGGGCACAAGGAAAACGCCCTACGTGGGTCATGTCTTGGCTATGTGAAGAACCATATTCTCCTACATAAGCCTGTCCAGGCTTTGAGATCCTTTTGGGAGGCCCTTCTTGGTACTTTCACCTTCATAGACATATTTGGTAGGGACACAGGAAAAGGGCTTCTCACTGGCTGTTCCCAAGTTCTGAAACGTCCTTTCCAAGGAGGATAGACTGGTTCACTTTTTGTTGTCCTTGGCAGGTAAAGACTTTTTTTTTCAAATCCAGCACACATTTGGGAACAGAGTATTTATAAGGAAAAAGGTTTGTAATATTCTGCTGTACTGTTTTTAATTTCCTGCCTTTTTAATGGATATGTTTTAAATTGTTCAGAATTGTATAGATCATTTACTCATATTTTAACTTTTGGTATGTTTTTACTTAGAGAGAAAACAGATGGAGTACTGTAAATGTTTCTGTTGGTTGCTCTGTCTGTTGCTGTAGGTCTCACTTTAACCCCCTCCCCTCAAAAAAACAGATGATGTTTCCCTTATCTTGGAGCATTCAGTAGAAATTCCCAGAATGAGCAGCATTGTTTTATTCCTGCCCACAGGCTGCTTTTAAAAAAATCCAGGACAAATCACAACACCCCATCCCCCAAAGGACTGTATGGGGGTATAATTCTAATTAAAGGGCATTTCTCTTCCTCTTCCCTGGATCAGAAGGGGAGCACAGACCCTTTGCACCAGAACAGTAAAAACTGGAATATTGGAGCCTTAGAAAAGAAGGTATGGCCATCCAGGCCTTCAGTGCCAATCATGAGCAAAGGAAGAGATATGATGTCTACCCAAGCATCTACACACTATTATGAAATCTGAATGTTTATTGGCCCAATTGCCTACCCAGATTCCTTCATCCTTCTTCAACTCCCTGTCAACTAGAGAGACTACATTTGGATTCAAAAGCAGCAACAAGAAATCCCAGCTGGTAATACTTTCTGCTGTGAAAGCTCTTGCTTCTCTGCAGTTGTCTGCTTCTCTCATATATATTTTAATCTGTATCTCCTTTAACTTTTGTAAACTGGCTGGAACTTCACTTTTTAGAAAAGGTGGGATATAGTGGTGGTGGCCATTGTTGTAGTATTAATAGAAAAAGGACCAGAAACTGTGGCATATCAGACTTTTTTTGGACTCCAGCTCCCATGAACATGGCCAGTGTTATAGCTACACTCCAATCACACCTGAAGAACCACAGGTTTTCCACTCCTGGCCTAAAGGCAACAGCATGCACCAGTGATCTCCCTTAGATGGCCTAAACTAGGGTTGGGAATCATATTGCCCTCCAGATGTTGTAGTTGCAGAAACCACAGCTAATATAGTTGGTGAGGAATGCTGGGAATTTCAGTCCAAGAACATCCAGAAGGCTTTATGATTCCACCCTGACCAAATAATTGGGACTAAATCCATTTGTTAATATTAACTTGACTAGATTCAGTACTGATCTATCTAGTTGATCTAACAAATTCCCATGAATTCTTTGGGTCTACTCTACCTGGGATTAGGCCATGGAAAATTATAGAATACATAACAACCACCCTGAGGCCAGATATTTAAGACCTTAAAGGTCAGCAGCTGCTAGCTGAACTGTGTCCCCAAATTCATTTAGAAAACAATGAAGCTATCTGAGTAATTTAATAAGGTAATTACTTTTATAAGGAACACCATTTTACTATGCCACTGTATATAATGGGACTTGAGCATTCAGATTTTGGTATCCACTGTGTGTGTGTGTGTGTCCTGGAACACAACCCCAGTGGATACTAAGGGCCCACTGTAATAAGCCTATGTATAAATCACCAGAAGACTCTGGAGATCAGGGTTTGATTCCCCGCTTGGCCAAAGAAACCCACTAGGTGATCTTGAGTGAGTCACACACACAGCCTCAGAAAACCCTATGGTAGGATTGCTTTAGGAATGCCATAAGTTGGAAATGACTTGAAGGTGCACACAACAACAACAACAACAACTCACCACATTGACCTGGGCTGATGGGAATTGTAGGCCAAAACATCTAGGGAGCCAAAAGATACCCAGCCCTGCTGTAATTTACACTTTATACTTTTCTAAGGTGAGAAGTCATCTGATTTGTATGCCTTGTGCAAAATGCTCAGAAGATGCTCACAAATGTGTGCTCCAGCAATATTCTTACTGATATATAGAGCTGATCTCTGGTGTGCAAAATACAGTTTAACATTCTGAGGGAACTGCTGGATATATTTCCAGAAGTAATCATTTAAGCACAACTGCTAACCTGTATTACTGTGGTGGGGATGATATGGCTAGGAAACCTTACAAAGAGAAAAGGGAGAAAAGGAGAAGGAGAGAAGGAAAATGGACAGCAAGAGCAGGGAAAGTTTTTTCCTGTCCCAGGGAGATTAGATTTTCTATTTAGTCCCAGTGCAGAAATCAAGTGGGTCAGCCAGTGGGTCAGCTTGTTCATCAAATCAAACTGTCTTCACTTTTTCTTATGGCCTGGACATGGACAAAACATTCCTCAGGAACTTTTGTTTTTTTCCCCTTCCTGCAGGAGATCTCAGACAAACAACCCTTTTGCTATTCTCTTTCCATTTCATCTCTGGCCAGCATGCTCTAAGGGAGCTAGTTCTGTTCCAGAATATCTAGAGACAAAAATGGGTTGAATAAACTCTCTGGGACTCTGCACAAGAAAGCTGTTATGACGATGGGTGGTGGAGGGCTGAGGAGCAAAATAATGGCTTGAGGCCCTGGGAGGAAGGACCAGGCCCAGAGACTTATCAGAAGGTGTCCTTCATGGGGAAAAAAGGGGGCTCTTGGAATGCAAACAAGTAATGCACTAAACATGAAGATGAACAATCAAATAAACACTCAACAGGGGCTCTTTCTACACTGAGCATACTTTCTTCCTAGAAGCCATAGTAGCTGCCTCTATGGGGATTGTGCAGCTCAGAAAGTGCCCACACATTGGTGAAACAGATGTTCACCTATTCCAGCCTCCCCCAACATAGTACTCTCCCCTTTATATTCCAAGCTACAACTTCCATATCTCAGCCAGCTTGACACATCTGCTGCTTTGGGGAAGGCTGACCTCGTGCATATGGCTACTTTTGCTGGCTTTGCTTCTGTGGGGAGCCTAATGTTGCAGGTATCCTTCTGTAGATTATAGGCAGTCATCTTGTTGGATATTTACAGGGATAATGGTGATCTGCTTCTTGACCTCTAGGGAGGGAAAAAGAAGCAAAAACTAGACTAGAATATCCTTCTCTTTTATCAAGATGTTATGCTCTTTCCTCTGGTTGCTAGTAGCAGCTTCTTTGGGGGCTAGGTAGTTTTGGTGTGCTGTATCTTACCTCTGTGAAGAATTTTGGCTTTCAGTCTATATTGCTTCCCTGCACATTTATTTAATTTACAGCAAGGGCAGTATCCCAGTATAGTAGTCAATGATGGGGAATGATGAGACTTACTGTCCAATTAAATCTGGAGGTCTATATAATTTATAGTGATGGCTGCAGGACCAGAACTGCCATTGTCCTGTTTCCAGGCAGGTGGGCTGCCTTACCACAGGAGTGGAGAACCCCTTCCAGGGCTGTTTTGATGTCCCTAGGGACTCCCAATTCCAAAATGCTCCCTAGCGAGTGTGGGTCATTTCACCATGTTTTATGGGGACAGGGAGGCAGGGCTGTTTTAGGTCTGGGGAGGCCTTCACTTGATGTTCTGGAACTCATACAGCCAGAATGGGCCTGAAAATGTGGCAAAAATGCCCCTATAACTTCTAGAGGGCATAAATGATTTTGCCCCAGAGGGTTGCAGTGGGAGAGGGTGACCCTACAAGTTCTCATTCAGGGGGCAATTCAGCCCCCTAACCCCTAAACCCCCTAATGCAGTATCTTAGTTGGATGCCCTCCCTGCCTTAGCAAAATCTAACAGGATTTCTATCTTGTAAATTAGGTATTAGTATCCCTGGGGCATGACAGCATATTGGGCTAAAATTTATTGTTATTCCAACTAGAGGAGACCCATTGAATCAATGTGTTTTACTTAGCCTTACTAATCATTCAACAATTGATTCAATGTTCTACTCTAGCAAAGCAGCTTCATTTATGTGTTTGTTGTAACCATAAAGGGACCTCTAAGGCGGCATCTAAAAACCTTGCTCATGCATACATGTGGGTTGCACTACCCTTAAAGGTTTGTTGTAGTTAGTTGCTTCTTTAAATATATGACTCTCATGCCACATTGCAAACTGCTTTTGAAACTTGGCCTGTCAGGTGGCAGGAGGGGGGGAGGGAAGAGGAGTCCAGCTGTTTAAGAAATATGAGCTGAAAGATCCTTTGGGCTCATTACACTTTGGACCCTGGCGACTCTAATTCACCCTTAGCTGGCAGCTTCAAAAAGATGCTGGTAGTAGCGACTTATGCCACATGTTTTATGACACCACTGTACATCAAAGGCATTCTTCCATAAATAAGAAAACTCCCCCATCCCTAATCCACTTTTCTCTGCACACAGACAACATCTCTATCTACTAAAAGACAAGAGATTTTCTCAGTACAAATCAACTAAGTACAGTAAATGTATTAACTTGTCAAATTACTTAACTCTGGTTTATAGCATTTAACACTGAAGGTAAGATATTGCATTGATTACAATGTTGAATGGAGCCAGCCTCCAGCATGAAATTTTATCTCCTTTCCTTCCTGATTCATTTTCCTTAAAGGTTTTGTAAAATACAAACTTTTTATATAGCACATACTATATTAATAGGGATCTTCTAACAATGTGATGATGTTACTTCTTATTTATATGTGCCTGGATTTGTTTTCTGCTTTTCTGAATTAATCCTACCGTTCTTGAGTGTTGAACTGTTGTATTCACCCTAAATTCTTCAAAGGTCTTATTAATCAACTGCTTCCAACACTTCAACCTTGGTACATTCCAATTCCAATTATAATTACAGAAGTTGGTTAATCTGTAAACTAGAAGCCACCTCAGGTAAACAGTAAATGTGTGCATAAAAATGTTGCTTGCAGTTCTGATTGTTATAGATTTTCTATATGGGAGCAAAGGTGGGGCAATATAAAAATTTTGAAACTTCCCATCAAATCCCAAGAAACCAAGGGGAAAAGGGCTTGAAGTAAATTTACATGTAGCATTAAAAATGGCATAATATTAGACATTAAAAACCTGAGATAATAGGATGGCATTCACCACTTGTCTAAAGCAAAATAAGGAAAAAGCCACTCTTATCTCTTTTGGGAGAGTTCCAAAATGCTACAGCTGTTACAGAAAAGAGTTGGATACAGGCACCCATGGTTTATAGCATCTAACACTTAAGGCAAGATATTGCATTCAGTATAATGCTGAATGGAGCTAACCACCACATAGAAATCTGAGCTATGTGGAAATTAGTATTTAAAGTTGCCCTGGAAGCATTCAGAATGTGATAAAGACATTAATCTACTCAAGGTAGAACAACTATAACAGATTAGACCAATGTCTGGCTGGCTCAGCATCACATCTCATTTAGAGATCAGCTCCAGATGCTTCAGAACATGCTCTACATAATGTTGTGTATTGATAAGAGTGTTGCTAACACAAACATATTTTAGTTTTTTTTTTTTTTAAAATACCTTATTTAAAAGGCCTGGTGATCCTAACAGTGCAGATCTTTTTTTCACAAGTCAACATTTCACCACTTAACATGACCAAGATACTGAGTTTATAAACTCCATTGAGACAAGCTTCAGTATCTTCTTAAGATCTATAAATGAAGGCATAACTGGGCAGTGAAAAGCAACGTAAGATGACTGTCCTTAATATAGCTGTCCATCAGAAAACTAATTTTTAACCAGTACTCTCTCAAATGTTTTATTATGGGAATCAGTTTTCCTCTTTTGATAGAAGGTGTGTGCCATTTATTTTAAAGCTAGTACTGGAAGCCCTTGCTTATCTGACAGGTTAGGAGGGCTGTCAAAAAGTGGACTTGGCTAAAAAAAAGAAATGTCCTTTTTTTAAGCTTGCAAATGCAATATTGAACACTATTGATGCCAAGTCAGATGAAAGACAAAAATCCCAAACAACCCAGTTTGCAGAGAAGAATGAGTTAACTCCCCCCTCCATTTGATGAGTTGATTGACAGAAGGAGAAAAGCAGAAGCCGTGGTCAAAAGAGCAGATGAGGGGTTCAAAGTGTGGCACATGACTTTTGAATTTAATCTGTCTAGACAGTGGAACATCCAAAACCCAGCAATCTAAAAGAGGAGATTGCCTATACGGAGGATTGCTTAATACCCATTTTGAAAAGCTTAAAGAACAGTGGGTTGTTGTTGTTGGGGTTTTTGTTTGTTTGTTTTGTATGTTTGAAATGCAATTCTACGCTTCCTCAACAGAAGTATAGTGTCTAGATCAAGGGAAGTAATAGTGCCACTCTATTCTGCTTTGGTCAGGCCTCACCTGGAAGACTGTGTCCAGTTCTGGGCACCACAATTCAAAAAAGATGTTGAAAAACTGGAGTATGTCCAGAGGAGGGCGACTAAAATGGTGAAACGACTTAGGGAGCTGGGTATGTTTAGCCTGGACAAGAGATGGTTAAGAGGGGATATGATAGTCCTGTTTAAATATTTGAAAGGGTGTCACTGTTTAAATATTTGAAAGGGAGGGAGCTAGCTTGTTTTCTGCTGCTCCAGAGGACAGGAATCGGAACAATGGATGTAAGCTCCAGGAAAAGAGATTCCACCTCAACATTAGGAGGAACCTCCTGACAATGAGAGCTGTTTGACAGTGGAACATACTCCCTCTGAGTGTGGTGGAGTCCCCTTCTTTGGAGGTCTTTAAACAGAGGCTGGATGGCCATCTGTTGGGAGTGCTTTGATTTCTTCCTGTATGTCAGGGGGTTGGACTGGATGACCCTTGTGGTCTCTTCCAATTCTATGAAATCATTGGCTAGAAGCTGTAAGTTAGGCATGCTGGAGTGCTGCAATTCAACATTAGTGTGTTTAAGACGTTTTTGTGCTTCTGTAGTTGTGTGCTACATACCCTCCAACTGTCTCAATTTGTCAGGGACAGTCTCAATTAATTCTGTGGCACCTCACCTTTCAAGTTGCTTTAAAAATGTCCCAGTTCCTCTCCTCCTACCATTTTCCCCTCTTCTCCTCCACTGACATCAGTTGCTGCAAATTGAGTTTGAAGTACAAAAGTAATTTGCACTCCATTAATTCAGCAGAAGGGAGAGAAAAGTGAGAATCTTGCTCTTCCCACTAGGCTCAGACAAAAGCAAACTGCTGTAGTCTCTCCTAACCTGTATCTTCTTTCTCATTAATACAGTTTGCTATCTTGACCACACACATCTTGGTCTTCAACTGAGAAATGTTGGAGGATATGGTGCTTCCCTGACTCAGAGATGACACTTATTCTGTACCTTCAAAACATAGCTTATATTTAAAGGATCTGATTCCTGCCTGTTTCTATCCTTCTCCAAAACACCAGGCAAAAGATTTGAACGCCTCTGTTAGTGTCTGCTGCTGAAAGCACAAGATATAAGGATTGTGCAGATCCTTGAGTTGCTGAAAAAATCTCCCTTCCTCCCCATAACTCCAGTGGCTGCCAGATAAACATGTCTCTCGTCTTCCTTCACTCTTGTGTTCCAGGTCTCTACTTAGATATCACAAAACATTAAAAACCACACACCAGGTGATAGGATTTATGCTAGATACATACATATGTTTGCTTGCTTTATTCAACTTTTGAGTGATAACTGGAGCAAATCTGAGGTATATGTTCTTTGCAGGCAATTTCCATCTGGTCCCTCTGTGTGGTGCTGCTCATGCACTGGGAGAGTGGGAAGGTGACTTTTAAATCTGGAACATTTTTAAAACAAGGAGCACAGCAGCTTCTGAGAAGAAAAGATCTGCCTTGCTCAATGCTAGGATGAGAACAATATAAGAATGGCCATCCCCAGGCTTCTGTAAGATTAGATAACCGTGACCAATCTATCAGTCAAGTCGAGTGTCTTCAACTATTTTCTCATCTCTCCAAGTTGTTAGCTTCTGCCAACAAAGACGCTAGTTTTGCCAACTGGGCCTGGATCCACTAGGCTTTTTCAAAATCTTAAACTACAGAAAGGCTCCTTCTAATCTCGCACTTCGGGGAGGTTGCTGACAGACAAGGATAAGCCAGGAGGTGATATAGTCAGTTTTCCCCAAGTGTGCAAGCAGTGCTGACAAGAGTCCAAACCTTTCACTCCAATCCTAGTCTTAGGAATCTAAAACAAATGGCACCATTGGGTTTTTGAAGCACTGTTTTTACATTCCTCAGAATTATGGGCCTCTCCTGCTTTATGTTAAGAACATAGTTTTAACTGTGAAAAGTCAAAGAGCGATGCTTTCGAACATCAAACAGTAATTGCCCCTGAATAGGTCCCTGTGGGGCAAACTGCTGTGCCTACCCCATGTTTTTATCTGTTGTACCTCACCCTGGTAAGGCAATGTAGAGTTTCCAGACTTCAAAACAGCAAAAAGGAACTGTCAAAATTCATGATGTTCAGGGTTGATTAGGAACTGGTTAGTCTTTAAGAAGCCATAGGACAGCTGTTTTAAACTGCCAGCTCCTATCTTGAGTTCTTGCTTTCCTGGATGGGGTGTTACCAGAAGCAAGTTGCCTCTCTGTACTATATCCATTTTGGTTCCTTTTGACCTCCAATTTACAATGTGTGTGTGTGTGTGTGTGTGTGTATGTGTACACACACACACACACGTTTATTTATTTACATTAGCTGACCAGGCTTTTGCATACAACCATAAAACAATCCAATACCATATTAAACATAAAACAGGACAATTAGATTGGTAATAAAATATACAAAATAAAATTAAGATTACGTCTTGCCACTAAACAATTTAAAAGCTTCTCTTTTGGACAGAGATAACTTAATGTATTTGGCCATTCAATAGGACACGTAGTAGTCAGTTCCTGCCAGTAAAAATATCACTTTTTTTGAGGGAACAGCACTTCTCATATGTACAAGAGGGTCAAGGCATATGTGTATATAGACAGTGTCCACAGCTTGATAAGAAAACTGACTGATCTTTAGGTGGTCATAAGACTTCTGTTTTATTTGTTGTTTGTTGCTAACTGCCCTGGAACTGATCCGAACTCATGGCAACCTTGTGGATGAGACATCTCCAAGCCTCTCGGTCCTCCATTGCTCTGTTTAAGTCCTGTAGATTCAGGTCTGTGGCCTCCCTGATTGAGTCTATTAATCCAGTTTGTGGCCTTCCTCTCTTTCTACTACCCTCTTATCTTTCCCAGCATTATTGTCTTTTCTAATGAGTCACGCCTTCTCATGATATGGCCAAAGTATGACAGCCAAAGTATGACGGCCTCAATTTGATCATTTTGGCTGCCAGGGGGATTTCTGGCTTGATCTGTTCAAGGACCCATTTGTTTGTCTTTTTTTCCATGGCATCCTTAGCACTCTTCTCCAGCACATCTAAAATGAGTGATTTTCCTCCTATCTGCCTTCCTCACTGTCCATCTCTCACATCTGTCCATGGTGATGGGGAATACAATGGATTGGACAATTCTAACTTCAGTGCTCAGTTTTATATCTTTACATTTTAGGATCTTGTCTAGTTCTTTCATAGCTGTCCTTCCCATTCCTAGTTTTCTTTTTATTTCTTGGCTGCAGCCTCTGTTTTGATCAATATTTGATCCAAGGTATGGGAACTCTTTTACTGTCTCAATTTCCTCATTGTCTAGATTGAATTTATGTAGATCTTCCATGGCCATTATTATTGTTTTCTTCTGGCAACTATACACTGAATTCTTCCTTCTCTGGCCTGGATGTTACTGCTCAGAATCAAGCTACTAATCAAGTTGCAAAGTAGGTTATCAGGCATTACTGCATAATTTCCACCCCCTTTATGAATCTTGCCTAGTAGTTAGCAAATCAGTGGCTGTCCAAGACAGAGAAAAGCTATTTTGGAAACCTTACAAACCTTATTGTCAGAGAGCACAAGATTGCCTCGAACACGTCACAGTGACAGACCTATATAATAAAGCCCGTCTGAAATGTTGGAAGAGGGCAGCTCTCATTAGAGGTTTGCAGTCCTAGGAGATCTCAAAACCAGCAAGAATCCCCAAACCCTTGGAAATATTGTGATGGAAGGCCAACAGTCTTCGCAAGGGGAAGAATTTGACTTCCACCTAGAATAGGGAAAGCAGGCACCAGCTGTGCTTGCTACAGATTCCCCAATATTTGGTGTATAATTTGACCCATGTGTTGGCCCAGTACCTCCAAGTAGGAATTTTAGCGTTCTGTTTAATGCTCATATGGGATAAGTTTTCCAGCCCCCAAATAAGGGACACCTGGCAATACTAGCCTAGGGTGAGACTCAATAGAGCAAACTTCTCAGAGCTGTAGAATTTAAAGATATAGCCATGTTAGTTTACAGAATGAGTATGTAGAGAGATCCCAGTGGCAGAGGGACTGTGATCTGGGCCTGGCCTTGGCCCCAGCACGCTCCGGCCTTGCCAGGCCCTGCAGACCCGGTGGTGAGCAGCGTGAGGAGGAGGAG
>CM034703.1:243189060-243215576 GCA_020142125.1 Phrynosoma platyrhinos
TATTATTATTATTATTATTATTATTATTATTATTATTATTGTAGCACATTTGAGACTAACTGAAATAAAGTTGACGGCATCAGTTTTTGTAGTCTTCAGTCTACCTCTTCAGATGCATTTAGTAGAGTGGAAACCAGGACAGACAGGGCTGTGCTAGGGACAGAACTAGGTATGAATGGAAGCTGCATTGCAGATACTCAGGTCTTCAAATGCAGCTTCCACCCAGCCATGCTAAAGCAGCAGTGAGGCAACTTTAAGCAGAGAAAAGGTGAAGCAAGTACTGAACCCTTTCTTCTCCAGTTGCCCACCTTTCTGCTCACTTTTCTGGGCCAGACCCTGACTGCAAATAAGGTCTGCTAACCTTAGTGTGTGTTGAGGATTTTGCCATAAGTTTGCCATGTTGGGTGGGGCTGAATTTAATGCCATAACATCTGAAGTGCCAAATGTCCCCAACCCCTGCAAGATCCAGCACTACTCTTTGTCTGCTATCTTTCTATGCCAAAGTGAAACCACAATTTTATTTTAAAAGCTGTTCGGTCTGCTACCAGCACAGCTAATTCCATCTTTCCGCTTCTCCAGTGCAGCTTCATGATTAAAACTGGGATGAGAATCATGTGACCTTCCAGATGTTGTTTGACTGCAAATGCCAGGCACCCTAGCAAGCATAGTCAATGGTGAGGAATGACAAAGGGATGCAGCTGCTTTTGTGTCCTTTTTATAGGGCTTGTTGTTGCATAGTTGTTTCAAGTTAGGAAACTGTCTGTAAGTAAGGTCAGGCCTGCTCCTCAAAGTGTTTTGGAAAGAAGTATTGTTGACTAGGATGGACTTCAAATAATTGAAAAGCAGACTAGCAAGGCCAGAGTGGTAGTCAGGAGCCATAAGGGACAAGCCATGCACTGTCACTTCCTCTTCTATCAGTGTCTTTCCTGCAGATTATTCCTTTGTATTCGCCTGGCATTACTGACCTACCCTTTCTCTTCACTAGTCAGATTGTATAAAGAGCCGAAACAGAAGTCATTGTCACTAGGACTTCAAAAACTTTCAACATGAATCTAGAGCAGTCTATATATCAAGTTCACATCCTGGAACTTAGTGCATACTGTTCACTTACTGTGCAACTACACAATGGGCACACAGGTGCCAACTTATATAAGAAACCTATGGGTTGATATACCTACTTTTCACTCAGAACACGACACAAGATCCTTTTGCTACAGCCATGCCTTCACTACATCCATCTGTTCTGATGTCATGACTTACATCAGATTTGGGAATACAGTCTCCAGTCCTGGATGGAGTCACACTCTCCTCTAAGGACTGTGTTTGCAGTTTGGGAGTACTCCTTGACTCGTCGCTTCACATGACTAGTCAGGTGAATGCAACGGTCAGGAGTACCTGTTATCAGCTTCGGCTGATATGCCAAATGCACCCTTATCTGGACATGAGGGATCTGGAAACCATGGTACATGCGCTGGTAACCTCACATCTGGATTACTGCAACGCACTCTACATGGGGCTACCCTTGTGCCTAACCTGGAAACTACAGCTGGTGCAAAACATGGCAGGCAGGTTAATCACAGGAACATCTAGGAGGGAGCACATAACACCGGTGCTTAAATCCCTCCACTGGCTGCCGATTAGTTTCCAGGCTCAGTACAAGGTGTTGGTGTTAACCTTTAAAGCCCTACATGGCTTGGGTCCATCTTATCTTAGGGACCGCCTCTTCCTGCATGATCCCCCCCCCCCCGTGCCCTTCGGTCCTCTGGGAGGAACCTGTTAGAGCCAATAAAAACCAGGCTGTCTCAGACCTCCCAGAGGGCTTTCTCTGCGACCGCTCCCAGACTTTGGAATGGCCTGCCGGACGAGATCCGTCTTATTACTACCCTTGCTGCTTTTAAAAAAGCAGTAAAGACGGATCTCTTCTGGCAGGCCTTCTCGGAATAACTGCTGTCTGGTGGGAGATGAGCTTTCATTTGGCTTTATTATTTTGATTGCTTGTGCTATTGTTTATTGTTGTATCTTATTGTTATATTTTAACTTTTTTCTAGTTTAATTCTGTTTTAAGGGGATGGGAGGGTTGGATTGTGGGACGAGGGAATGTTTTGTCTGTTTTAAAACGTTGTAACCCGCCCCGATTGCCCTGCAGAGGGGCGGGTTATAAATAAATTTATTATTATTATTATTAATCAGGCATGTTTAAGATGGCAATATTCACATAATGCTGTGAAAAAGCAGACTAGCAATGTCATACATGCATGCTTTAAGTCAGGGGTAGGCAACCTAAGGCCCGGGGGGGGGGCCATATGCGGCCCCCGAGGCCTTTGGACTGGCCCCAGGCCAGTCCTGCTGCTTCCTCCACCCCCTGCCATGATGATATTGATTATTGTTGTTATTACTTGTACTTGGGGTTTTCTTGGCAAAATCTCCATGGGGTTTTGCCATGGCTTTTCTGGGGCTGAGAGAGTGTGCATGTATATATTTTTTAATTTTTAAAAAATATTTATTTATTTATTTATTTATTTATTGGTGCTTCGGCCCCCGGGACAGCAACCCAGCCCCTGGCTCAAAAAGGTTGCCTACCCCTGCTTTAAGTAAATTATGAGCCTCTCTCTTTTGGGGGTCCTTTTCTTCTGACCCTTCTTTGGAGATTTTTAAACTGAAGCTTGATGACAATCTGTAGGGAGTGCTTTGACTGTGTATTCCTGCATGGCTGGGTGTTTGATGGGATGGCCGTCATGGTCTCTTCCAATTATATGATTCTGAGTAATCAACATCGCCAAAGCAAGGCCATTTATCAATCATATAATCATAGAGTTGGAAGAGACCACAAGGGCCATCCAGTCCAACCCCCTGCCATGCAGGAATTCCCAATCAAAGCATCCCTGACAGATGGCCATCCAGCCTCTGCTTAAAGACCTCCAAGGAAGAAGACTCCACTACTCTAACCTCAACCTTAAGCAGCAACAGGACTGGCAAAGCAGTTGGGATTGTACATTCTGATGACTCATGTGACTGAATCCCCCCCCCCCATATAGCTCCCCCAACCCCTTCTATTCAGAAAGCTAAATATAAGGGGTCCTATTTATAAGGTGAAAGTAATCCAGGATTAATTCAGGTCAAATCTCTTTTGTTTACATGCACGCCAAATGTACCCAATTCAGATTTTTTTGGGTGGCGGTGGTGGGGAGGCTACCAAAAAACAAAACAAAACAAAAAAACAAAAACCATTTAGCTTGGGATAATCCATACCAGATCTTTTTCTGTTTTAAAAAAAGATTTGCATCATCAGCAGTGTGAATAATGATGCAAACAAGCCCGGATTAAACTCACATATACCTTGAACCCGTTTTGAATACATTTGCATTGTTGACTCTCGGGGGGGGGGTACAAGGCTCCTCCCAACCAGCTTTACAAGGAGACGCTCCCACTCTTCCTCTTTCCCTGCACCCACATTGCTAGACTGACCTCTGGTGGCTTCCTGGGAGGAAAGAGGTGTCTTCCTCCCTCCCCAGTCTGTAGAGGCCATTGGTTCCTGCTCCAAAGGCAGAGACGTGGATTGATGCCATTCCATGGTGTGAATAACACACCCAGAATGTGTGAGTAAGGTTATTTGCATTGTTCCAGTAAAAACAATGTGTGAATGACCTTGGGGACACCTATTTTACATAGGTCCGTTAGTAAGCTCATACCACAAAAATACACTTACACAAAAGACTTCTTGGTTCACAGATCAATCTCTCTGCTACTATTTTATTTATGAAGGGGAAAAATTATGGAAAGAAAACTAACAACCAAAGGAATCGTGGATGAGAGATGAACAAGATAGCATAGGTTGCTATACTTGAACATACAATTGTCAGCATTACAGCATAAACCTTAAGTAATACAACCTGATATCTGGTGAATTAAGAAACTGTTGAATAATTCATTAAACTGGCTATTCTAGATAATTTGCACAGAGAATAGTACAAATTTCAGTGCTGAAATAGATTTAAGCAGGATAAATACCCTTTGGAAACATCTTTCTAGGGATCATATGGAATACTATATGCTGGATTCCTTTTGAAGTTTCTTTGTTAACTTGTTCAATTATAGTGGTCCGTTTCTGAGAAAATCCAAATCAAACGAAAGAAAAATATAACATTTCATACAACTAGCAAAGTACCGTCGTGCCCAAACCGATACACATCTACCAAATGCTGAGGAGCGTCAACAGTCAGTTCATTCTGTTAGCAGACAGAGCCCTCTGCTGGGAAACTGAGGACTCGCCTCAAGAAAAGGATCTCCTTATATCCTTTAAGACAGCAATGTTGTAAGAAAAAGAAATCTGGCCCTCCTATTAAGAAAGTATTCAGCATCAGTACTTTAGCTGGAAGACTTATAGTGTCCATGGTGGCAAAAATGGTAGAAACAGACAGATTGTGAAACTAAAAATCTGAGGAATAGTTAGTAATAAGCATTTTTGTGTGATATGGTGTGTGTGTGTGTGTGTATATATATATATATATATATATATATATATATATATATATATATAAAACTATAATGAAATCAAATGGATGTTTATAGATCCTTGTGCAGACTGATCCTAGCAGAGGCCTCTGTGAAATTTACAGCTGTTCTGAACTACTGCATCCTGACATCCTGATGCTCCAGCCACTGGACTTCTTTACAGCTGTATCTTCCACTAGTTCTTCAACATTAGGTAGCTCTTCCCATACAGATGTCTCCCTTTAAGGTGAACATTTCCCAGGGCTATAACTTTTGTCCCTAAATTGCTGTCTTATCATCATCATCATCGTCACCATTAATTTATTTATTTCCTGTCTTCCTCCTAGTATGGCTACCATGCTGTGAAAGCAGGATTACTAGGTTTTCAAAACAGCAATAATGGATAGTTGAAATTCAAGACATGTAGGCTGGGCAATCAGGGAGCTATTAACATGGTTGTGTTCAGCCTAAATATCAAATAGAAATATTGATTTCCATTAACTTAGCTATGCATTCTTTCCAAACAGAAGTTACACAGCAAGTGAATATAATGAAGTGGGGAACAGTTTCGATCACCTTCAGCAGAGATTTTCCAAGCCAGGGGTCGGCAACGTTAACTTACCTGGGGCCGGTCGCTGGTCTCCAGGTCTTCCGGTGGGCCGGAGGGGGAAATGGCGGCCTGCAGGCTGGGTGTGGCCTGCGGGCCGTAGGTTGCTGACCCCTGATCCAAGCCAATGAAAAGGAAGATCTTCAAAGTATAAAGACTTTGCTTCACAACAGTTCCCATTAATGAGGCAAATGATTTTTATAGGCATATTCAAATATTTTCCTTCAACTTTCTCCCACTGCTTATTTGCCTCAAAGGTGTTTTTACTGAATCTCAGCTCATGCAATGTCCATTGTTTTTTCCACAATTTGCTTGGACTTTCTACATAACCTACCTACTTTTGGATGGGTCTATTTCTGGCCTGTGGCACTTTTGCATTTTAAGAGGCTAGCTGCTCGGGGGTGCTTTAGCTGTGTATTCCTATATGGTAGGGGGCTGGACTAGACAGACCCTTGCAATATCATCTAACTGCGAGTCATTCATGAATTTCTTCCACGCATTTCCATACCAACCTGTGATTCACCCACTGCCCCAAATAATCAAAATGTAGATTACGTTAATGATTTTTTCATAAAATATGAAAAATTACCTAAAAATGCTTGTTGTACAAATTTTATCCCAAGATATATCTTTTTGTATATCCTTTAACCTAACATAATTTTATTTAGCAGAGAACTGTACTGCAAAATTCAGCAAAGTGCTCAGTTCAAAGGATAAATGAATTTCAATTGGTGTATTAGTCCAGGAAATGCAAATTAAATGGCTTCACCTGAAAGCATGAGTTGAACAATATTTTGAAACATCCTTGGTCATGCCTTTCAGAATGGACTTTTTTCCAGGTTTTTTTCGAGGGGGGGGGGGACAATCTGAGAATTCTCCAGAGCCATAACTCTATAATGTCATGTGGGGGTCAAGAGCAGAATCTGTAAGAGTGGCAGATAAAGAGCTAAACGCAAAATTTCTTCTCTCCTATGTCTTCTTCCATATTAGAGCCAACTTTATTGTGGATTTTTCATATTTTTTGTCCATGTGTCCAGTCTAATTCTACTCTCATGCAGATGGAAGAAACCACCAGGCAGGGATATTTTTAAAGTCGAAGTCTCTTGTGTATAACAAAACATATTGAACAGAAGGCATGGCGGGGGAAAATGAAAGTTACACTGAAGAAGAGTGAGGGTATGTACCATTCTTTTTAATGTTTTGCGTTTTTATGTTTTTGACATATTCTTTATGTTATTGATTGTATTTAGTCTGCCATCTTCTTTGGACAAAGCTTACTGAAGATGTATTATTCCTGTGAAATGAAACAGTTGTGTTTACCACCAACTTCCAGTGGTGGGGCAG
The DNA here is from genome assembly GCA_020142125.1 of Phrynosoma platyrhinos. Lineage (NCBI taxonomy): Eukaryota > Metazoa > Chordata > Lepidosauria > Squamata > Phrynosomatidae > Phrynosoma > Phrynosoma platyrhinos. The sequence continues at coordinate 243,195,503 of CM034703.1, forward strand.
GGGGAAAGATTTAGTATCTTTTTTGCACCAAGATAGTAAATATTTCTTAATTTGTTATTTATAGTTGAGGACCATAAGGTCCCAGAGGTTATTCTGTCCTACAAGTACAAAAAGCTCACAAGCAGAGGGACAGAACAGAATATGTCCAAGCAAACGTTTTCTAATTTTGGCAGCGGAGAGAAAGATCATTGGAGTTGGAAGTATAGGCAATTCAACAAGAATCCTTGCCAGAACGCAATCAGAGGCACCCTGTTGCCATCTTCCTACAAATTCAAGTGGCAGATCCTCATGGGCTCCTGATTCTTCTTGCCATCACTGAAGCAAGTGCTGAAGAAAGGGTAGAACTTGTGTGCCTGGGCTTGGTGGAAGGAAAAGAGAAAGGCCATGTCCTCAGCATTGTAGAAGGCCACCTTCTTTGTGCTGCAATCCAGCAGGATGCCTACTTTCCTTAGTGAGTGCCGAGGTCTCAGGCGCACCCAGGGGGTGGCTGCAGCCCAATATTTGGTGCCTTCACGTAGCCGTATAGCCCAGTAGCCGTTCTCAGGGCACAGCCTGACTCTAGCTGTCCGATCCACAGAGTGTGCTGCCACTCCCAGGTCCCACTTGGTCTTGTTGCCCACCCAAACTTCCCAGTAATGTCTCCCATTCTCAAAGGATGCTTTGCCCAGGATGTTCACACTCTGCAGGAAGCGCTTGGGGCTTTGTGGCACAAGTTGAGGTGTCTCTCTCTCTGTTACTGAAGTCAAATCTTTGGAGAGGATGAGGTTTGGGTGGGCTGTTTCTGGATCAAAGACTAGAGGGGCTGGAGCTGTTGGAAGAGATTGCATTAGGAAAACAGTAGATGTTACAAACTTCTTGTCTTACCCCTTCATGCCTCTCACAGCAAGAGGCAACTTACCTAGGCTGATTGACTTCAGCATCCTTCTCCAAAATGTGTATTGCAGGGGCCCATCATACAGGTCCTTGTGCTGCTCTATGTTAAAAGTAGTCAATGCTTCCACACCTGTGGCTGGCCTGGAGCAGAAAAAAGTCTGCTGAGCAAGAGATGATGCAGGCAAGAACAATGAACAGTTGTACAACCAAACACAAAGAACAGAAAAGCTCTTCAGCTAAGTTTTCATGCTCTACTGTTATTCTAATTCCACACAAAATGCCTTGCAGTTCAGTGTAACAAATTACTGAATACCCAGTTTCTTAAAAATGGATTAACCAAATGGTTTAATCCAAACAGATCGGAGTGTGTATTCTGGGTAGTGCTTGGAGAGTTAAAAACACAAGCCTCCTTACTCCCATTAGCTTCAGCCAAATCATATGCCCTCCTCATAGATTTCTTAAAAAATGTCTTAAGAGGAGAGATATACAGTTTCAAGATGTACAGTTTCAATTGGGGAGAGGATCCTAGCCCCCCCCCCATACAAACTGAAGAAAACAAAATGATTTTGTCTCCTCCAGTTCTCTAAGTGCCAAGCAGACATAAGCACTCAATTCCCATTTTAAAAAAAAGAAAATAAATTGACTAAGACCAGGAATTGCAATGTTGTGAGATACTGTACTTAACTGTTCCATAAAATTCTACCTACGCTGTAGTTCTTAGATATTATTAATGGTCAGTCCTGAATGTATAACTACTTTAGTTACAGAGATACCCACCCCTTCCCCACAATCCCCACTTTCCAAGAAGCAGTCACTGAGATCAACAGGGGTCTGTTTCCCATCCCTCAGGAAGCAGCTGACTGATGTTCCCATCTTCTCCCATGAATTATCTCTGTTGTGAACAGGCAGAAGTGGGGTCCATGTTGCAATTCTCCCTCACACTGGAGATCACTTGCATGAGGTGTGGGTGGGAATGTAAGCCAGTTGCTTCCCAATAGGAGAATGGACCTCTGCCAATTACAACCACTGCTAGCTCCATAGCAGGGTTTGGTGAAGCTTCATGCTTCCTATGTGATCTCTAAATGAGGGGCTGCATAGAGTATTGGGAATCCCCACACAGTTACAAAAGCCTAACTCCAGTTTACACATTGTTAACTTCCCAATAGAGTTCTGGCCAATATATGTGTGTACAGCAGTGGTGGGGGGATGTTGTTAAATATATTTTATTCATCCATTTAAAAGAACAAATTCCATAATCCCAATTTTCCTCTATTTTTCTGAAACACAAAAAGGCTTCAGAAAAATAGTGACTTCCCCCTAGGCCTTCAGATCTTTATTGAGCAGATAAGAAATTGGAGCATGTGTTGCCTGTAACTGATGGGCGGTCAAAGAGCATCTAGTTCACTCTTTAGTGAAGTCCTTGTAGCCAGGCAGAGCAGTTTAGTGCTTTCACACTAGAAAAGTAAAACAAGACAAGCCATCAAACTTAAAGGAGTCCATTAGGTCACATGTGGTGACTCCTCATGGATTCCTAGTTCTCTCTGACTAAGAACAGAAAAGTTGTTCAGTATCTGGAAGGCAACAGAACATGGCTGCATAGTTGCACTCACACTGGTGGCTTGCAAAATTTGCAGGCCTGCCTTAAGCCCACCAGCATCCCTACCCCCAACTACCACAATGAGCATGTTTTTGAGAAAATATGGGGCAATCCGCAATCTGTACTACATAACTTCAGTGCCTGCAGTTTTAGAGCTCAATCAACCATGAGCCTTCCATGTCTAGTGCCTGGTGTTCACTGATCTCCCCATATTTTCTACAATCAGCCTGCTTACCAGCCTCTCTCCTTGTTTGTTTTCAGTGCTTCAAAGTTACAGAGTTCATACTTACTCCTCCTCCCAACTTAAAAAAGCACAAACATCCATTCCACTGCAGCAGAACAGGTGAGATAAGAGAGAAACAGCTTGTCTTTCTAGACACATACCTAACTGTCACATTTTCCACCTGCAACAAGAAGCAGAGACAAACACTTCACTTAATCCTTATACAGCTGCTCAAACAATTATGCTGTCTTTTTTCTTGCCTCTGTGCGAACATGTGCCTAATTAAAAACAAAATTATGGACATAATTTCAACTGGAAGCTAATTTTGCAAGGGTTTGGGCTGTTGCTGTTGTATGAACACAAGTCTATGTAAAGCTGGGCTAGGGAAACCTGTGATGCTCCAGATGATGTTGAACTCCAGCTCCTACAAGTTCTACCCAGCCTGGCTAATGAGGTAAATAGCAAGAGAGTGGTAAGAGAGAAAATGATGAGTCTTCCAGACCATTCATCTAACACAGAGATATTATTTTCTAATCTTTGAGAAAAGGAGAGACATGGGGCTGACTACAGGGAGCACACAACTCTCTTTCTGCAACAGCTCCACTGGCTGCCACTGTTTCCAGTCATAATTCAAATGGCTGGTTATGGCCTATAAAGCCCTATATGGCTCAGGTCCAAGTTATTTAAAGGATCATATCTTCCTTTATGAGCCTATTAGAGCTCTGAGATTGTCTGCAGAAGCCTTTCTCCCCATCTAACCACCTTCTCAGACTCATTGGTGGGAACATGGGAGAGGGCCTTCTTGGTGGCTGCTCTCAGATTTTAGAACTCCCTCCCTAGAGAGGCCAGGATGGCTTTGTCCTTGCTCACCTTTTGTCAGCAGATCATCAGGCTTTTACAAACTGATTAGGGTTGGACTTTTAATGATGTGCAATGCTGTTTCTAAGGTTTGTATATAATCTTTTAATAAATATTAATATGTTTAATGTTAAATTTTTAACTTTATAAATTGTTTAATTGGTTTGTAAATCTTATATACTCAGCCCTCTGTATCCACAGATTTTGTATCCAGGAATTCAAACATCCAGTTTGAAAATATTTTTAAAATATATAAATTCCAAAGGCAAACCTTGCCATTTGCCATTTAATATAAGGAATACCATATTACTATGCCATTGTATATAATGGGACTTGAGCATCTATGGATTTGGTATCCAAGGGGGATTCTGGATACCAAGGGTCCACTGAATTTATACTGTTATGAATGTTTTTGTGTTGGTTTTAATTTGGATTGTTTTAAATATGTTAGGTCACCTTGAATCCCATTAGTTAGAGAAAGATGGGATGTAAGTGATTAAAATAAAATAAATAACCCCCTTGGGCAAATGTTTAAACTGTACACACACTTTATTTGTTTAAACTGTACCCTGCCTTTTGGCCCTATCAAGTTCCTCCAAGGTGGTATACATGTAAATTGACAAGTCACTACAGGTTGAGTCTCCCTTACCCGGAATTCTAAAATCCAAAATAGTCCACTTGGGTGGGTGATATAGTGACTCCTTTGCTTTCTGAAGTTTCATTGTACACAAACTTTGTTTCATACACAACACAGTTAAAACACCCTGCATGAAATTACTTTCAGGCTATGTGTACAAGATATATACGAAACATAAATGAATGTCATGTTTAGACTTGGATCCCATCTCCAAGATATCTTATTATGTAAATGCAAATATTCCTAAATCCAACACACAAACACACACCCCATCCCCAGAAATCCAAAACACTTCTGGTCCCAAGCATTTCGGATAAAGGAGACTCAACCTGTACAAGCATTTTAATAAAAGGTGATATGGTCTCAACTTCATTCATCATGCAAGAATCTGATCAGCAATGGAGAAATTATGGAAAGGCATATACGAAATCATGGATCATGAAAAATCATATTATAAATTCTCTCTTGAATACTGTCATTGGAGCAGCTCTATGTTTAGAGAAAATGATACTGCATATAAGTGCAAAGAAGGCATGTAATAGAGCCAACTTGGGACCTGAACAGACTGCCAGAAATAATCCAGCTTGAGGCCACTTTAACTGTCCTGGCTCTATGCTAGGGAATCATGGGAATTGTAGTTTTTTCTGAGACATTGAGGCTTCTCTGTCAGAGAGCTCTGGTGCCACAAAAAACTACAGTTCCCATGATTCCCTAGCACTGAGCCAGGGCAGTTAAAGTGGTCTCAAGCTGAATTATTTCTGGCAGTCTGTTCAGGCCCTTGGTGGAGTATGCAGACTTGGCCCTGGCCAACACAACCATAGGAGACTGCTTCAAATGATCCTCTAGTTGCACAGCAGAAAGAAATAACAGAAATCTAGCAAGCATGCAAAGGACCCCAGTTTTTACACCCTCATGCTATTTTGTGAATCAGTTATCTCCCCACCTAGTCAAACATGAGTGTTTCCCTTGAGCAACATCTCAGAACATGAAACCATTTGTGCTGTGGATCTGAAACTAGCATAATGCCCCAAGAATATCCAAGCTTTTAGTTCCGAATCCAGAAAAAATGGAGATGCTCACAGTAGCTGCCCCGAAACCAAGAATTGGGTTGCAACCTCCGGTCCTGGACGGGGTCACACTCTCCGTAAAGGACTGTGTTCGCAGTCTGGGGGTGCTTTTTGATTCATCGCTCCTGATGACAAATCAGGTAAATGTGACGGTCAGAAGTGCCTGTTATCAGCTTTGGCTGATATGCCAGCTGCGCCCTTTTCTGGAAGTAAGGGACCTTGAGACTGTTATGCATGCGCTGGTAACCTCCTGTCTGGATTTCTGTAATGCGCTCTACATGGGGCTACCCTCATTCTTGGTCCGGAAACTTCAGTTAGTACAAAATATGGCAGCCAGAGTGGTCTCGGGAACATCTTGCAGAGACCACATAACCCCAGTGTTAAAATCTCTCCACTGGCTGCCTATTAGTTTCCGGGCCCAGTATAAGGTGTTAGTTATTACCTTTAAAGCTCTAAATGGCTTGGGCCCACCTGATTATTTTTAACAGAGGGGAGGGGTATAAACAAATTTATTATTATTATTATTATTATTATTATTATTATTATTATTATTATGAAGGATTTTGGATTCTAAAGAAGAGATGATCTCATGCTCTCCTCAGTAAATATTTCTCCCCAATAATTTAGTGAACAAACAAATTATAGTAAGTATAACAACCATATAAATATACCATATTAAACAACTTAAATGGAAACAGCTAGCTGGGGGTGTGAGGATGTGGGAAGGCTGAAGGAAAATGGCTGGTAGAAACTGTCTCTTTTGCTGGAGAGGCAGACGTAAGGCTGTTTTGTGGTTGCTTTGCAGATGGGATGGGTGAGTGGGAAAGAAGGAAAATCTAGTCACTGTTTCTCTCCTCAGAGAAAGAGGGAGCAGAAGGTCAAACAGAGCTACAGCTGCCACTAGGATGGAGGGGGAGTACATTTTATGACAGAATTACCTGGAAAACACTGAGACTTATGGCGGTGTAGATAATGTACAGGCGTCTTTGTCTTCTCTCCCTTTCCCTCACCAGCACACAAATATATAGAAGTTATAGTTCATTCCTCCAAATGGTTCCACTTCACCCTCTTCTTTATATTGACCCTTCTTTACATTCTGATTATGTCAGTCTCTCCCAGATGGGGCTTACAATAATGGAAACACAGAAATGGTTGCGTGTTTCCTTTCACTTTTGCAAACAAGCAAGCCAACAATCCAACCCCTCTCAAACCCAACATGTTTGAATGTCCCCCGGATTGTCTGGCACTTCTATAAAAGGTAAAGGGACAGGGTCTGACTATAGGGGGCAGTGCTCATCTGTTACAAAGCCGAAGATCCAGCATTGTCAAAGGTGACTTTGTGATCATGTGGCCAGTATGACCGCACAGAACGCTGTTACCTTCCCACTGAAGTGCTACCTATTTATCCATCTACTTGCACTTTTACCTGCTTTTGAACTGTTAGGTTGGCAGAACTTATGTACTCCAGTTTGAAAACAAAAGTATTACTCAGCTTCCCTACAATACATTTTGTGGACTGCTTCCTCCAGTGACTTGCCTGGTGCCTACATTATGCTCTTTCTGGTGCCAGGGTGCAACCTTCTTATTCTCTGAGTCATTTTAAGAACTGTTTTCAGAACTGCTTTTTATTTTATTTTATTTTAATTTTATTTTATCTTATTGCTGTCTTTCTCCCAGAAAGGGACCCAAGGTGGCTCACAAACAAAACCATTCTGGTTTCATATGCAGCAGTGCTTCTTTCTGATGCTCATTTTATATGGGTTTTAATATGTGATGTTTTCAGTCACTATTTTATTAGCAATGTTTAAGTTTGTATTCCACAGTACCCAGAGAACCATGCTTATCAGGTAGTGTAAAAATGAAATTAGTCACTAATACTTGGAAAAATTAGTTTTTAGACTACAAGCTTCAGAATCCCCAGCCTGCATGGCCACAGAGTTATAGTCCAAAACAGTAACTTTTCTGAGCTCTGCCTAGAATAGATATAAAAGCAAGTAAAAGATGACACACTGGTACATCTCACCAGAAGCTATAGCATGATCAGTTTATGTTTGAGGGTATGCATATTACTGAATATAGTTTTTGTATATTGCACCTACATGATTTTTTGCATATTGTTTGTATATAGTTTTAATACATTTTAATATTTTTAATCTGTAATGTTATTAACTTTTTAAATTGTTTAATTGTTTTTTAAACTTTATGTTTATACTCTATAATGCTTTTGCATTGTTATTAATTTGTACTGTTTTTATATTGGTTCCTAGCTGCCATGAGTCCCTATACTGGGAGAAAGGTGGGATGATGCTGATGAAATGACTATTGTTGTGTGAGTTCAAGTCGTTTCAACTTATCACAGGGTTTTCTTGGCAAGATTTGTTCAGAGGGGATTTGCCTTTGTCTTCTGAGAGCATATGACTTGCCCAAGGTCATGCAAGTGGGTTTCATAACAGAGCCGGGAATTGAACTCTGGTCTCCAGTCGTAGTCCAGTACTCAAACCACTATGCCATGCTGGCTGAGTGTCCAATCCAATAACATGACGAGACTAGAAAGCAAGCTGTAAAGTCCTAGGACGTTATCACACAGGGAGTTGTGGGGAGAAAGTAGAAATAAACCGGACGAGCGGAAGACTTTAATTTACGGGATTTCTCCCGTTCTGCCTCGTCTGATAACTAAATTTGAATTTAAAAGGGGGTTAATTCGAACAAAAACCTGATCTTTTCATTTCAGGTTTTCGTTCGAATTAACCCCCTTTTAAATTTGAATTTAGTTATCAGATGAGGCGGAACGGGACAAATCCCGTAAATTAAAGTCTTCCGTTCGTCCGGTTTATTTCCACTTTCTCCCCGCAATTCCCTGTGTGATAACGTCCCTAGTCTAGCTGTGAAACTTAATGCTCAAGCTGCATCTCCCTCCCACTGCATTTCAAGCTCAATCAGTCTCACCTCCAGAAGCAATGAGTTCCCAAGGTTATCAATCTGTTGCTGTATATGTTTCATGTTCTTCTTTAAATCAGACATCCCCTTTGCTAGTCGTGCAGAGTCTCCTTTCAGTCTCATCAACCAATGTTGCTCCTCCCGGGCTAGTTCCATCAGCACAGTTCTTTCCTCCTCATCTAGGATACGATGAAGATGCTCAAATGCTGCACGGATCTTTGAGTTCAACTCACCAGATGTTTTCTGCAGATGTAATAATAATAATAAGAAGAAACAGCAGAAAGAGGTGTGAAGGCAATACATTAAAGTGCATCCACAGAACAATCTATACTTCAAAACAGATTCCCAAGCCAGAAATATAGAGAGAACAGATAAGACAGCAGGGCTTTGGTCAAGAGAAGTGCAGCCTATGATCCTTCTTATGTAAAGCCTTCCCACCAACATTCAGCTCCATCCTTATGAATCTGTGCTGCCACAAAATTGGGTTGACTTCACACTAGCCATTTGCCATCCTTCACTTCTAAACTGTTTCCAAAGAATGTAGATGTTTTTGGCAACTGATTACAACGCTGCACTTGTATGTTTGGTCATGTCTACTTTCAGATTTGATTTATGTTGGTTTTTCTCACTAAAAATACAATGGTAGAGTCAGTCCCTCCAGAGTGGGCTTGGAAAGCAAAATGGTGCCCCGTGCTCGCGTACGCATGCGCACCACGGCGGGGGGTAGTGCACGTGCCTCCATTGGCATTTCCCACCCCCTTTCGGCCCACCGAAGATCAGGGGACACCAGAACCGGCCCCACCCCCAAAGTTTGCCGACCCCTGGTCTAGGATGTAGATCAGCTAATTCAGAAGCAGCTTCATTTATATACTGCTTCATATCGCGCTATGGGATGTCTAAGCGGTTTACAACTGTTAGCTCATTGCCCCCCAACAGCTGGGTACTCATTTTAGCAACCTCAGAAGGATGCAGGCCTGAGTCTAGCCTGAGCCCTGGCTAGTATTGAACTCACAACCTTGTGGTCTATGAGTGAGTGGCTGCAGTACAGGCATTTAACCACTGCGCTATCAGGGCTCCTAAAAAATGAGACAGAAAAATCTTGCATGATTTTAAATATCTATATATTACATTTAGTTATAACTTTGAACAAAATGAAAATGGATATAGGTTATAACTGCTTTTTTATTTAAAAAAATCAACTCAAAATATTTGGTATTTTTAAGATGAGTTACACTAACATGAAACAGTAGCTAACTTATGAGATTAATAGTCAACACATTTTTTAAAATTTGCATCCTGTTAATTAGACTAGTGATTTTCAAGAATAGGTCCCCAAATTTTGGAATACAAAAATGCTGGCCTGGGTTTCCGGGAATGAAAGCCTAACAACATTTGGCAACCACTGGTTAAGAACCTGCAGACATGGTAGTTTCAAACTGGAGGAAGAAGGGAAACTGTTTTCCTTTATATTCCTCTTTTGACAGAGAAACATCTGGATATACCAAGTTCTGTAGTTCTTTCCAGACAATACTCCACTCCCCACCACATATCTCACAATATATGGCAAGACAGAGGACTTCCTCTCTTGATCCTTTTTCTGCCCCACCAAACCTAAAATGACCCATAGCTAAGGTGCACATAAGAAGATCCCTGTATTTATCAGGATCCCCTTAACCATGCAATAAGCATGTTATGCATGGCTGACCTATATGAAAACCTATGTTCAAAGGTATTTGCAATTCCTCCCTAACATAAGAACATAAACAAATAGGGATAAACAATGGAATATTCCACCTAAAGCCCACTAGATTTAAATGGTCTGCCTTTTTCATCTCATTCACTGTTGTTACCTTCTTGTTGAAAGGAATAAATGGAAGCCTTCTTTTGTATTCTTGACAGCATTGGGTTATTTTGTACACCTTCATTATGGCTCTTATTCCATTGCTTCTCTTTTATATCTACCCTATAAACATGGCAATTCAGCTCTTCTTGGAACTCACTACAGACACAATGAAGCCCTGACAAAGAACTAATCCTCCACATTGTCCTTCTCTGCTCTCCTTCCTCCCTTTTCATTCTGTCCCTTTTTGAACAAGGTGACCAGAACTAAATACATAATACTGATGAACATAATACTAATGAACAACAGCACTAGAAACGGTTTCAGTATCAGACTCTCTCTCTCTCTCATTATTTGGTTCTCTCCATTCCCTTTTTAAAAAAGGCCTACACTGCACACTGAATGTGGTGGGTTTCTGTAATAAGTACCAGTATGTATTATAATTACAGCTAATTGTGAATTCAAATTAGTCCTACTGAAGTGCACATTACTTACTACTCACTGTCAGTAATGAGTGAAGCTTGTTCAATGAAAGCAGCAGTCTTTTTGATGGTGCCAATAGATTATTGTTATCAACTGCCCTGAAGTCAACCTTGACTCATGATGATCCTGTGGATGCGACATTGCCAAGATCCCATATCCCCCACTGCTCTGCTCAGGTGCTGCAGGTTCAGGCCTTTGGCTTCTTTAATTGAGTCCATCCGTCTGTGGTCTTCCTCACTTTCTGTTTTCCCCTGCCTTACCTAGCACTGGCCTCAAACACATAACCCATGTATGGCTGCTGTTGGGCTGATCCGGGGGCAAACTATGCATGCCCCTGGATTGCTCAGAAGCTGCATCAGGGCTGCTGAATGTGGCTCAAAACCGGCTGTAAAAGGAGTGGTTTTTTACCACTCCTTTTCATGGCCCACTGAGGACTGTGGTAGCAGGTGCTCTTGGGACTGTGGCATGTAGCTGCTGCAGTCTCATGGTGGTCCTGGGGTGATCAGGATGGGAGTGGCTTCTGGCCACTCCTTTAGCCCCATCTGCTTGAGTCCATTATTGTTCTTTTCTTATGATTCCTGTCTTCTCATGATGTGCCCTGGAAAGCCGGCAGAAGGGCTGATAGCTAAGGGAAAGGAAAGACCCCAAACAAAGTCCTAATGGCCAATCTGAAGGGGCAGCCAGGCGAGAGTCAAACACGGAATGTGAGTCAAGGGTTTCAGAGAAGCTGAAAGAGAAGGCAGTCCAAGATCCAGGGATGCAGAAGTCTGAGAGCAGTCAGTGGTCCAGAGATACCAGGAGTCCAAGATAGTCTAAAGCAGGGGTAGGCAACCTTTCCCCTTTAAGGGCCGAGGGACTTCAGCTCCCAGAAGCCTCAGCCATGTTGGCCAATAGTCCCATGTTGGCCAATAGCTCCTGAGATTCTGGGAGCTGAAGTCCCTCGGCCCTTAAAGGGGAAAGGTTGCCTATCCCTGGTCTAAAGGGTTCATGGCAAGGAACAAGGAGAGACAGAGACAGAGGCTTAATTGAGTCTATCCATCTGGCACCGAGGCAAAGCTTCCCCACTTGCTTAAATCCCCAAGGTGCCAGAGCTCAGCTGGGGCTGATCACCTTGATGACCTCGGTGTTTTTCATAAAGGCTCCTCGAGTGCTGGAGGCCCGCCCTTTTGGCTCTACACTGACTAAAGGTAGGCACGGTCCCTGGATCCTCCTCCATGTCCGACGGCCCTGTCATCAGAAGGCTTAGCTGCAGAGCCTCTTGAGAAGCCACAGGCTCTGACAAAGCAGAGCTGCTAGGGCTGAGTTGGGGCTCTTTCGCTGCAGGCTCAGGACCCAGAGGAAGTTCTTACACGTCCTCATCCAGGCAGGGCACTCCTTTTCATAGCCCACTGAGGACAGCAGCAGCTTGAGCTTGATCTGCTCAAGAACCCATTTGTTTGTCTTGTTGGCTGTCAATGGTATCCTCACCACTCTTCTTTAGCCCATCTCAAGTTTATTTTCTTTCTGCTAGCTTTTTTCACTGTCCCGCTCTCACATCTGCACATGGTAATGGGGGATGGTTTGGACTATCCTCACTTCAGTGTTCAGAGTTATGTCTTTGCTCTTTAAGATCTTGTCCCCATAGCTGCCCTTTCCAATTGTAGCTTTCTTCTAAACTGCAGTCTCCAATCTGACTGTTTGAACCAAGGCATAGGAACTCTTTGATTATTTCATTTTTCTTGTTATCTAGGATGAATTCTTGCAGATCTTCCGTGGTCATTATTTTTGTTATGTTAATGTTCAACCAAGCCTATTTGGCACTTTCCTCCTTGACCTTCTTCAATATTTGCTCCAGGCCTTTGTTGAGTTCTGTTAATAGTACTGGGTCTAGAAACAGATTATACTCTCACTTTAATAATACTATGATTATGGTATGTCTCCCACAAGTTATACCAACACACAGCTCATCCATGTTCCCACAACACCACACAATCCAGCTTGAATTAAGGAATCTTCATAAGTTTTTACTTTTACCCTAGGACTGATGAGCAGATGGGAAGAACATTCTGGCTTCTGCCATTAGGACCATTGAGAGGCTATATCCTTTACCTCTCAGGAAGAGTTTGGAAAGTCATTTTTGAGAAGCAATTTGTTATATAAATGGTTACAAACCTCTAAAAATAGTGCATTACCTTTAACACTGCAAGAACATTCTAAAACTGCAAGAACATTCTAACAATGTATTATTTTTATTGATTGATTGATTTTTATTTCTATGCCATCTTTCTCCCAAAAAGGGAACCGAGGCAGCTCAAAATATAAAAACACATTAAAACAATTAATCAGTATTAATTAATATGGCATTAATCACTGTATTACTACTTCATTTGTGGAGAGAAATTTAGGATTGATTTTAAAAATGACATACAACTTGAAAATCTTCACTTAAATAAACCTCTGGCTCTTTAAAAGCAGAAAGAGACAACAATTACTCTTTATAACAGAGATGGACTACTGTGGTGGGCCCCTGAAGAACCTCATCCTTCTGGCCCCACACCCATGGGTGGGTTGAAAAAATAACACCCCCATATGGCCTGGGAGGGTCCCACTGGCCATTTTACTGTGAATGGTAAGTAAAATGAAGAGGCACACATCTAAAGGAATTTCTTTTTTCAAAACAGGGTATATCTAGTTACTCCTTGTTTTGGAGGGGAAAAAGAGACCTGAGGCCCCACATGTTTTGGGCAAAGTATTAATTTTGTTGCTTTTGAAATGGAAGGCCTTTCTGCTGTTATTTAAAAAAAAAGTTTATCCTTTACAGATAATAACAGATAACTGCTAAGAAGTAACAAGAAGCCAAAGTACCAGGGACCATTTTACACCACACAATTATACACTATGACCCTTTTACCTGAACTGCAGGGGGTCCTGAGGGGGCACCCACATATTGAATTCAATGGGAAAATTAATTTAGTTCAGTAGGAAGCAGTGAGAGGGCTAGGGTAGCTCTAACCAAGACTTTTAACCTATGCATATCAGTTCCGAACCCAGAACGCCAGAGGCAGGTTCCAAATCAGTTAGTTTCATTTATAACAAGGGCAAATCAACTTTCACTTAAAGGTACTCACACATGCATACAGGAACTAACAATGTAACAGGTGGTAGCTGATAGCAATTCAGAGCGTAGGGTAATACGTTACTGGTTCCAAAAATGGCTCTCCAATCGGGGGAAGGCTATAGAGTGGATTGTGCCCAGAGTGCTACTGGGAACCGAACTGGCTACTGATGCTGAGTAGTCTAGCTGAAATCTGACAAAGATGTCTCCTTGGTTTCAACTGAAACTGAATTAGAATAGTCCAAATAGCCATTTATATAAGGTGGGTCTTTGGGGCAGTTTCTCAGAAATTTTGGAGTGGATTTTTCCAGAAGGAAGAATGTCCAGAGATGTGGAAATGACTGGACAATAAATGCAAGCACCCTAAACAAAAAGGTGTCATCTATCAGGTGGCAATGCCCTTTGATTTCAAACCTTCCTGACAGATACCTCGTGCCTTCCTACCATCACATTCCTATTTCAAGATTATACAGATTCCAACCTCAAAGGGTCTATCCTATCTATGTGTCAAGAAGTAGTTGAGCTCTTCGCCCTAACTCAGTAAATCAGTCCACTATAAGTGAAACAGTCAGGATTTATTTCTGAAGTTGAAGAGATGCTACTAGGAAAACATCTTGGACAGAACTAAGGCTAAGCACACATACATCAAATAAAAGCATTCAAAAGGCATAGGCCCCACTGGCAGGCTAAATTGATTTTCTCCATTCTCAAGAGTTAGTTCACTTTTGGTTTTTCCGAGGCTGTTTTTTCCTGGCTTCTCTGACCGTTAAAGCAAGTTGATAATGAAGAGCTAGTCAGCACAGTAAAATTACTCCTACATGTGCTGACTGCTGTTTCCTTCATGCAAGGCTCTCAGTAAAGACCAGTTTCACCTCACTATCCAATTCATGCATTTTCAATACATAAAATCAATAACCAGTTACTCAGCTATATAATTAATTATTAGCCCCAATACAGAATCTAAATGTCAGTATTGATTTATCTGTTCTTTTGACATATGTCTCAACTGCATGCCTCATCAAACGATGACTGCAATGCAAACCCAATATATCATACCAGCCAACAGGAACAATACATTATATAATAATGATAATAACAACTATATAACTAAGAACATATCAAATATCATATAAAACAAATGCATATCAAAGGACATACACATGCCAGCAAGTATAACAATAAACCAAAGCAGTGACCATCATATGACCAAGTTTATAGCAAATACACGGCAATAACACACACATAACAGAATCTTCTACCACAAACATGTATAACCAAACATCACAGTTAGAATCATGTATATAGGATCATACACAGCATGCACATCATGGTCTCACAGCACAGTAATTATGACAGGATTAACCCAATCCTGACACTACCTGCTCTAGTACTTCCAAGCTGAGTCTACCAGGTTCCCATATTTGGGCAGACTTCTTCCTAGCACTGGAGTGGCCTTCTGTGGCTATGTGACCAAACTTCTCCTTTTAATATTAAGTTGATATCAAAGGTTGACTAAGAGTGATGGAAAGCTGGTCTGTGTGGTAACAATCCCACTTTAACTACCATGGCTGCATCCTATGCAATCTGGGGATTTGTGGATTGGTCAGAGGCACAACATGAGCTCTCTGACTAAGAATTTTAAAATCCTCTCCCTAAACTGCAAACCCTAGGATTCCACAGAATGTTGCCAAGGTAGTTAAAAGTGGAATCATAGTGCTATAACAGTGTGGTGCAGTGGTACCCAAACTTTTTTCCCTTGCCCCCCCTTTACATTTACATGTGGACATTTGAGAGCCCCCCTTGACGTACTATATGAATAAAAAATATTTTGTTTATTTAGCATATATAATCTGGAAATTCATGTATATTCATATTTTAACATTTTATAAGGAAATAACTTCATTTAAATTAGGACAGTTTTATTTAAGTAAATTCAATATTTAACTCAACACTGTTTTTTGGGGGGGGGGGATTTTAGAATACTTGCATATACATAATAAGATATCTGAAGATGACCCCAAGTCTAAACACAAAATTCATTTATGTTTCATACAACATCTTATACGCTCATAGCCCAAGGGTAATTTTATACACAGTATTTTAAATAATTTTGTGCATGAAGCAAAGTTACTGTACATTGAACCATTACATAGCAAAAGTGTCATTATCTCTGCACCCATATGGACAATTTTGGAATATTTCAGATTTAAGAATTTCCTGTAATGACTTGCAAATAATATTGTTATTTGTAACAGGCATTTCACTAATTTCCAAACAGAAAATATTTCATCTCAGTTAAGCTTTAAAATCTTAGGTTCCCTGACAAGCTCAGTGCTTTGTTGTTGTTAGTGTGCCTTCAAATCGTTTTCTTAAGATGCATTTTCACATTTCTTTACTCCTCTATGTTGGTATTTCTCAATAAACTTCTTGAACCACTGTATGTGAACAATCAAGAACTTTTCTTGTTTATCTGCCTAAATGCACTACACTACTTAATAATGCACTGCACTACTTAATAATCTGTCTAAAGAGAGGAAGGCAGGAATAACAGGCTGAGTCTAAGCTGGTAGTAACTTATCTTAACTGTTTTTATATTGTTTCATTGTTTAATACCATTTTAAGGGGTGGGGGGGGGTTATGGGACATATACTATATTTTTATTGCAATGTTAAATGTTGTAAGCTGTCCCGATTGCGCATGCAGAGGGGCGGGATAAAAATATTATTATTATTAACTGGAAGATTTGGTAGCATTACTTCCCTATTTCAAGAAATCCTGAACTTTGAAGAGGCTCTCATTGAGAGTTAGGAATAAAAATAGGCACTAGTGGAAGTGCTGCTACAGCATAAGCAGCACAAGATGCCTCTCTGTCAGTTCTCTGTGAGTGACAGATGCGAATGTCCCTGTGTTCTGTCACGGTGGCAACAACCACATTCCAGGTTGCAAATTCTACAGTAATCAATCATCAAAAACAATCTATGCACAACCTGAGACCTTTTTCTATCACATAATTGTTACTACCTATGCTATTTCTTTCCCCAAAGTATTAGTAATTAGGGGCTAAAGGTGCCTTGATATCTAAATGGCTTGGGTCCAACTTATCTTCAGGACTGCCTCCTCCCATACAATCCACCCTGCGCACTTCGGTCTTCTGGGAGAAATTTGCTGCAGCCGATAAAAACGAGGCTGTCGGCAATCTCCCAGAGGGCCTTCTCGGTAACTGCTCCCAGACTATGAAACGACCTGCTAGATGAAATCCATCAGATTACAACCTTAAGCAGCTTTAAAAACGCTGTCAAGACGGATCTCTTCCGGCAGGCTTTTTCCTGATTAGATTCCCGGCCTCAGGAGCCAGCCCATCTTCTTTTCCTCAACCTCTGCTTCAGCCTTACCTTGTCATTGTTCACTATTGTTGTTATTGTTGCTTTGGGGAGATCATTTTAAATATGTTTTAACATATATTTGTTTAATACTTTTTTAAGGGGTGGGTGGGCCTTGGGATTTTGGCTTGTTTTTATTGTATTGTGGTTTATTTGTATGGAATTTTTAACATTGTAAGCCACCCCGATTGCTCAGCAGAGGGGTAGGGTATAAATAAATAAATAAATAAATAAATAAATAAATAAATATTATCATCCTCATCCTCCTCTATGGCCTTGCCTGCAAAATAAAATGAAGTTAAAAGCAGGAAGGCGGGGTTTATATGAAGTCTTTGAATTAATTTATTCTGATTCAACTTTCAGGGTTATCTGGTCACAGGTTCTTGATGCTCTTTTAATATCAAAATTCCAAGCATTCCCAACTGTTGTTTGACAGCAAACTGTTGCATTGCATCTGTTTGAGTGTTGTTGGAAAGGCAACAAATAAGAAAGAGCTTTAGAGACCTGAACCCTAAAGAGCAGGCACACCTGCTTCCCAAGAGAGTGTTATCTTCAAAGGCATGATATTTTTCCATATGCAATTTTTTTCTAACATGAAAGCAGAAAAGAATAAGAGATACAATGCAGGGATGCTCTTTCAATCATAGGCTGGCAGCTCTATCAAGGTTGCACCTGCTGAGGCTGAATATTAGCTACTTTTAGTCATCCCTGAACCATAATATTTAGTGGAGCCTTCTCTGGAGTATAAGTAGCCTCAGTCACACTAGTATCTCACTAAACTTCCCTTCTGCTCCCAGGATCTTCACAAGAAGCTCACCTATGAATGCTCTGTCCTTGACTGAGAATGTTACAGAAGAAGAAATCAACTTGCCTTGCCTATTTCTCACCAACTAATGGGGCAGAACCCACAGATCTTCAAACTGGGAATTAAAGCAGCTCACCAAGTAAAAATCTGAGTTATAAGCCTGGTATTCCAGAGGGCTGGAAAGGTTTGAGATACTTTGCTGAGCTTTATTGGCATGAAGAGTGCTCTCTCTCTCTCTCTCTCTCTGTGTTGTGTGTGTGTACACACTCTTCCCAATAACTCTACTGCTCAGCCTCCTTTGTGAAAGTTCTGCAATTAGATGTATTAATCTTCCCTTCTGCTGAGGTGACTTAGCAGATCAATGATTATCTGGGTGGATGATTAGCTTGCTCTGTGCCAGCCTTGAAGCAACCATTATTTTTTTGACTGTTTTATTTTTTGGTTGCAATTTAAAGAGGCCATTAAAATGGAAGCTCACAAACAGCAAGACACTCTAGCAACAGCCCTGCTGACTGGATAAGACTTTGAAGCCAAAACTTTTTTCTTCTTCCTTTCAGCTCATTCTTTTAATTGATCTCTTCCAAACTTTTTTGGTAGGCACCCAAAAACAAACAAACAAACAAACAAAACAAAAACAAAACCCCCAAAACAAACAAAAACAAAAAACCCAAAACCAAAAACACACAAACCCCCACTACAATGTGAAGTCGAAGACTTTCATGATCTGCATCCAATAGTTTTTTGTGGGGTTTTTGGACTGTGTGGCCATGTTCTAAAAGTTTCTTTCTGATCTTTTGCCAGCATCTGTGGCTGGCATCGTCAGAGAATACTGGACTGGAAGAGAGTGGATGTGAGACCCTGGGTAGGGAGGAGTGATTCCCATGTAAACTGTGCTTGTTCTATTGTTGATGGCAGGGCCTCAGGATGGGAGGATATGCAAATGAGGATTTTTGTCTGCTAACTGGTGATCATTGTCTGCAGGGAACGTCCCTGACCCTGGGTGGTTTCTCATTTGCATTTGCTGAGTGCTGATTTTCCTATTTTGCAGAACTGGTAGCCAAACCTTGTTTACTTTAAGGGTTTCTTCTTTCCTGTTTAACTTATCTGAGTGTTTGTGGATTGTGATGGCTTCCCTGTGCATTCTGACCTGATAGTTATTGACATGGTACAGAATTTCAGTGTTTTCAAACAGCATTTTATGCCCAGGATGGTTTATAATGTTCTGCTACTGCTGTTTTTTCTGGCTGACCCAGTCTGTAGTGCCTCACATGTTCCTTGATCCATGTTTGGACACTGCATTTGGTGGTCCCTACGTAGACTTGTCCACAGCTGCATGGTATGAAGTAAACTCCTGCGGCTGTGAGACGGTCTCTCCTGTCTGCTGAGTGCAGCATTTGTTGGGTTTTCTTGGTCGGTTTGTAAACCATTTGGAGGTTATGTTTCCTCATCACTTTCCCTATTCTGTCTGTGACTCCTTTGATGTATGGAAAAAATACCTTCCCTTTGGGTGATTGCTTGTCTTCAGTCCTCTGGGTTTTTCTGAGTCTGGCAGCCCTTCTGATGTCTAAGCTGGAGTAACCATTTGCCTGTAGAGCCCGGTCTAGGTGCTTCAATTCCTCTTCCAAGAAGTGGGGTTCACAGATGCATTTTGCCTGGTCTACTAGTATTTTTATTGTCCTTCTTTTTTTTCCTGAGTGATGGTTGGAGTTCTTGCACAGGTACCTGTCTGTATGTGTCGGTTTTCTGTATACCGTGTGACCCAGATGTTGGTTTGGTTTGCGAATGACTAGGACATCTAGGAATGGCAGAGTTCCTTCCTTTTCTTTTTCCATAGTGAATTGGACATTCAGGTGGATGCTGTTCAGGTGGTCCAGGAACACAGTCAGATCTTCTTCTCCATGGCTCCAAATGGTGAAAGTGTTATCTACGTATCAGAACCAAGTGGGCTTTTTCAGTGCTGTTTCCAGGGCTTGCTTTACAAAGTATTCCATGTAAAAGTTTGCTATCACAGGGCTTAGAGGGTTTCCCATTACCTCTCTGCTCGTAGAATCCATTGTCCCACTGGAAGTAGCATGTGATGAGGCAATGTTAGAACAGGACTGTGATGTCCTCTGGAAAGATTTGTCAGATGAGTGTCATGGTATCTATTATGGGGACTTTACAGGGAGACCACATCAAAGCTGTTTAGGTTTAAGTTCAAGGTTATTGATTTTTCCTATGAAGTGAGCTATGGGGGTGTGTGCCCTATATGGGTTTGTAATTGTGTGGCCAGAAACTTGG
>CM034703.1:243260024-243273720 GCA_020142125.1 Phrynosoma platyrhinos
CTCAGAGCAAAAAGATCTTAAAATCTGATGTGACAACATTGTGTCTGCCCTTGACTTTAAACACTAATGGACTCTGGGAATGGCTGCAGTAGCTATGGGAACCAGAGCACAACAAAGTGGCTCCGTCTGTCTTTTTGTTATACAACTTGAAAGCTGTTTCTTTTGGAAATACCCAAAGTCATTTAAATAAATCAAAAATTAAAAGCATAAAAAATGTTTAGACTCAGTAGCAGTTGAAAACAAATAGCAATGAAATATGCATTTAAAAGCAAACAATTTGTCCCTGCTGCTATGTTTATATATATAAAAAAAGCCTTCCTGAACAAAACATTTTAACTTGTTAATTACAAAAATTACAAAGATGGCATCTGAGCTGTTTCTTGAGATAATTCCACAGGGTGATTGTTGGTACTACAAATGTTTAAATACAGCGAGGCCTCAGTGGCTATTCTGACTGGGACTGGAAAGGAGGAGGACTGTTGAAGGAGGAGGTATAAAATGCAGAGCATAAATGGATATTTGTCCCTGCATAAACTGGTTTTGTTTGTTTTGGCCCACCTCTCTAATTTTTTGAGGCTACTCAAATCCTGTCTCTGTCTTCTGAATATTAACTATTATGGCAGTTCAATGTCAACTACAAATTGGATGAACATGCCCTGTATTCCTTCATCAAGATGCTAAACATCACTAGGCTCAGCATAGTGCCTTGCAGCACTACACTTGTTCCCTTTCTCTAGCATGTCATGAAAGCATTTTGCAAGCATTTTTTGGCACTGGTATTCCAACCAATTGCAGATCCACCTGATAGTACCACTGCCTAGTGCACAATTTATCAATGCTTCAAGAATATAATAGGAGACTTTGGGCCTTTACAGACTGCTAGAAATAGTGCAGCTTCAAGCCACTTTAACTGTCCTGGCTCAGTGCTAAGGAATCATGGGAACTGTAGTTTATTGTGGCACCAGAGCTCTCTGACAGAGAAGGCTCAATGTCCCAGAAAAAAACAAAACAATTCCCATGATTCCCTAGCACTGAGCCAGGACAGTTAAAGTGGCCTCAAGCTGCATTATTTCTGGCAGTTTGTAAAGGCCCTTTGTTGAGAAGCTTACTTTATTTCTATGAATAATTTTTTTTAAAAAAATCTATTAAGCCCTATGCCTTTGCATATGTATCTAAGGCAAAGTTAGTAGTTTTGGTGGCAATGCCATATGATCTGTAACACTTTGGTTGCAGCAGCAGCAGGACTCTACATGGGTGGTCACTTAACAAAATATGGTTTGCAGCATCCAGCCAGGTGTCAGTTGAAGTTAGAATCAGTTTCAGTAGCATCTCTCTCCTGCAAACCACAGATGGGCTGAAAATTGACAGAGACAGAGAATTAGGGCGTTTTCACACGGGGCTTTAGGCAGACACAATCCTACCTCCGTCCAGCCCCAGTCCGGATCCTTTGCAAATTTTTCAGACATCGCAGCAAGCCCCGCCCCATCCAGTGCCATCCCCGGCGCTAGCCGGCGTCAGTCCGGGTCCTTGCTCCATGTGTTCACACGACGTCGCAGCAAGCCCCGCCCCGCCCCATCCAGCGCCATCCCCGGCGCTGGGTGGCATCATCCCTGGTCTTTGTAATTCCTTTTTTAAAAAGGAATTAAGTTGCTGCTGCCGGAAGCAATCAAGAGCCATTCCGGAATGCTGCTGCTTTCACAGGTCTGAAGCTGCAGGATCCATTCTGGAATGGCTCTTGATTGCTTCCAGGTGGCTTTGGACCCATGCGTGTGAAAACGTCCTTAGTCACATGTAATATTGCCAGTATTGGGAAAGTATAGCGGTCCCACGGAACAATAATACTGCATTGTAGGAAATATATGCACTGAAAGATAGAAGACAATACAGCACTAGTAGCAAATGAACAGGGCCTGAATTTAGGTAACTCAGGCCTCGAACAGATGGGGCAAAGGGAGCAGACAGAGGCCACTCCTGCCCCAATTGTTGCAGGACTGCAGGGACCAAACACACCTGGCCCTGTTGATACTTTTCATTTTTCTTATATTCTTCTTCTTTGCTTTCCTTTATAAAGCAGCAAGTTTTTCATAAGTTTTGAAATGAGATCAACTACTTAGGACATGTCTGCAGCCCAAATAAGGGATCTGAATGCTACCTTTATTCATTGGTCTATCCATGATTGATCCAACAATAGTTGTCCTGCTGCTGTCACTGACTTTCTGGTCCTTCAGCATAGAGGCATTATCTAAAGCAGGGGTCCCCAAACTACGGCCTGCAGGCTGGACCTGGCCCATCGAGGCCTTCTTACTGGCCCGTGGCTGGTCCTACCACTGCCGCCCCCGCTTGTTTGTTCTGCCGAACACCATTTTGTCTTCCAAAATGGTGTCTGGAGTCGTGCGCATGCACCCAGCGTCGTGCACACATGCACATGACTCTGGGCACCATTTTGGAATACGAAATGGTGCCAGGGATCGCACACATATGCACACTACTTGGGAACCATTTTGTTTTCCAAAATGGCACCTGGAGTCATGCACATGTGCGCATGATGCCGGGTGCATGCGCATGACTTCGGACGCCATTTTGGAAAACAAAATGGCACCCGAGTTGTGCACATGCGCGCGTGCCTCTGGCCCCCCAGAGATCTGGGGGCCAGCGAACCGGCCCCCAGATCAAAAACTTTGGGGACCCCTGATCTAAAGAGTGACATATGGCCTGCTGTTTGAAAGGAAAATCAAGGAAATAATGAATCAGTGTGCAGGATTCTTTGGAAAGCAGCTCTTAATGTTCACAATTTCCATTTACTTTAGGAATTTCAACTGATAACTCAAAACAAGACGAGGCACATTCCTCTTTAGGCCAAAACCCCCACTTCTGATAAGAAATCCTAGCATTTCTATTCTTTTTCTCCCTTCCCCACTTTTAAAAAAAATCAGCCATTTCTCCAAGGCTTCTTTCTACTCTTATAGGCCTGAGTTTACTCTTGTAAATAATTTTCTGGATTGGAGCCCCAGTTAATGCATCCAACTCATACGCTAGTGTATAGTGTGAACTAAACCAAAATCATTCCAGTTCAAAATCTCAGTTACTAACTTTGGGACTAGATAATTCCAACTATTCACATTTCCTACCTGATAAGAATGAGAATAGTAGCTAATCTTGCAGGCATTGTACAAGTTCTACATAAATACAGACCACCCATCACTTGCTTGCATATTTCATTGAAACATGTGGCTGTGGCATATGCCCCAGAGTCTTACATTCCAGAGAGGACCTGATAAATCAAAGACCATGTTGCAATCAACAAGGCAGTCAGCACCTGCTTGACAGACTAGCCATGTTTATTGATCTGAAATATATAATATTATAATGTAAAGAATATGGCCTCAGTTTCAGAGCAAATTAATGACATTGTACTTGAAATAGGAAGATGGGTATATGTATCCCAGATGATAACAAGCTTTATATACAAGACAGGACACACTTTGGATATAAAGCTTTTCACTGCAGCTGTCATTTGTTTGTGCTTCAATTTGACTTTTCATTATGGTGACTCTATCCTAGGCTTTTCTTGGAGAGATTTATTCAGAGGAATAAATATGCTATTGCCTTCCTCTTAGGAGTCAGAGACCCCATGCACATGCACACTCACACACATGCACACAAGACCCCATTTTTGGAAGTAAGAATAAGATCTATTAAATCTGGCTGATTTAGGGTCAAGGAATCTTCAGGGGTATGGAGTCAATGGATTCTATTGTTAAATAGAACATCAATAAAATTGGTGTTACAGTTGTGCAATTGACTTTCATTATTTAATTTCTGGTTTTAAAAAAAGTGGAAAAATGGCACACACTATTTGCAATTGAGGATATCATGTTGATATAACTGTTCAAAATGTCAAGGTAAATGAGTTTACTCTTTGCAACTTGGGGCCTTTACAGACTGCCAAAAATAATGCAGCTTGAGGCCACTTTAACTGTTCTAGCTCAATGCTAGGGAATCATGGGAACTGTAGTTTACTGTGGCACCAGAGCTCTCTGACAGAGAAGGCTCAATGTCTCAGAAAAAAATACAATTCCCATGATTCCTTAGCACTGAGCCAGGACAGTTAAAGTGGTCTCAAGCTGCATTATTTCTGGCAGTCTGTAAAGGCCCTTAAATAAGCTTTGAAGGGAACTTTCCAAACAGTGACCCAAAAGCTTTCTTTGTCTGTGACAAATTTCTCTGCTAAGGCATAAAGAAACCTCTCTATGCACATTGAATGTCAAGCACATTTTCCATTATCAGTGTCTGGAAATGCCTCAGTTCCCTATTATCATCTTTAAAGCCATTTCTCTCTCTTTTCTCTCTTTCTTTTTTCCAAAAAGGGGAGTGGCCTCTGCTTGCATTGAGATCTATTCAGAGCAACTGAACTACAGTAGAAGCAACATCTGATACAAAATGTAGGCTTGTGACTCTAACACCATCACTTTTCTTCTTCTGTATGATTTTTAAACATCTTTTCCCAGGTGAAGAAGCCAGTGGAGCTTCAAAAGCTTGCATGATATATTTTATGCATTTTGAGTAGCCAATAAAAGTATCATTCTTTTGTGGATTTTGGTTTTTCTTGCATTTTGCTGCATGACCAACACATCTATACCTGAATATGAATCCATACGAATGTGGTTGCATGATCTCAGTGCCCGTGGAGGGTGATGGTGGCAGTAGAAATAGCAAGAGGAAAACAAAACAAAACAGTCTTTGAAGGTAGTGGTGGTGGTGGCAGAAGAAGGTTGCCAGCTCTGTGCCACTTGTTTCTGGATTACAGTTTTTGAATTGTTTTTGGATTATAGGCTGTGCTAGTTAGGAGATTCTTGTAGTTCAAAACAGGTTTGGCAGAAAATACAAATTGACAGATCTATTCAGAATTGTTAGCATGCCCCACACTTCCCGTGCTGTATAGGGGGGTTAATATTTTCATATTTTGACATCTATTGCTAGGCATCCTAAGTTTAAGAGGTCATGATCTTTGGAACATTAGGAACTTGCACATGGGAAAGGCACATTGACCTGTAGACATATGGAGGATCTAGATCAGGGGTAGGCAACCTAAGGCCCGGGGGCCAGATGCGGCCCCTTGAGGCCTTTGGACTGGCCCGAGGCCTGTCCTGCCGCCACCGCTGCTCCCTGTTGCCACTGCCGCCCGCCATGATGATATTGATTATTCTTGCTATTACTTGTTCTTGGGGTTTTCTTGGCAAAATCTCCACAGGGGTTTTGCCATCATGGCTTTTCTGGGGCTGAGATAGTGTGCATCATCCTTGCTTGTTTGTGGGCCTGCCTTCCAGTCGTTTCCATGATGATAATGATTATTGTTGTTATTACTTGTTCTTAGGGTTTTCTTGGCAAAATCTCCACAGGAGTTTTGCCATCATGGCTTTTCTAGGGTTGAGAGAGTGTGCATGCATATTTTTTATTTTTTTTAAATTTTTAATTTGATTGATTGATTGATTGATTGATTGATTGATGCTTTGGCCCCCTAATTGTCTGAGGGACAGCAACCCGGCCCCTGGCTCAAAAAGGTTGCCTACCCCTGATCTAGATAATACCATAATAAATGCAGAATGGGGTGTTGATTACTCCATCCTCCCCTCAGGCTTTCTGTATATCCTCTTGCACTGGAGACAAAGGTGATCCCATTGCACTAAGGCAAGTAAGACCATATCTCCTATCTACTCCCTGCCATGTTCCCAGTCAACTTCCTTATCCATCCTACATCTAATCACTATTTTATTAATCTAGAGTTAAGACCATCTTCCAAAACTAGTCTTCTTGTAAATTCCATGGGGAAGCAATCACAGTCTTTGTTCTCCATGTGGGTATGTTAGGTATCCCTCAAGGATACAAAACAGGAAATAAATACTCAATCCATACATGGTCACTCTGCACATGCAGCTGCTACCTACCAGAGCTTTGTCTAACCATCCAGACCTTCCTCTTCCTGTATTGCCTTCATGTCATCTGAGCCACACTCTGCTTTTCCATGGATTCCTCTTCAGGACTTGTAAATATCACCCTCTCTAAATCCTAAGCCTCTGCTATCCAATTTTCAAAACTTCTACTTTTGTTACCCTTGCATGATGTTTCATATTAAATTGGTATTGTATGTTTGGTTGCACTCTTTAATATTTCTAAATAAAATCTTCTTTAATCACCAGATTTGGAGTCCTCCTGCAGTTAGTACTGGTACACACAGATGAAATGACCCCCCCCCCCAGTTACCCACATGTTACAGGCCTCTTTTGAGCTAAGCAATTCCCCCAACATTTAATGAGATACTGACACAGTTGGTAGGGACCTTTTTGGGTAACAGAACTACCCTTTGGATTTTCTTTCACAACTATGCTGTCTGAAGGCAACACTGACGCCATCACTTTGAAGATCTATAACCAGATCCCACAGACCTGTTTGATATCTCTTCTCTTGCCCTACCCCCTTTTTCTCTGAAGGTAGATTTTACCTAGGATCCAGTTCATACTGACATTGCGCATAATAAGGTAGGGCACACACAACTGAAGCTTGTACTTATGTCCTCCTTTATGTACAATCTACCTATATGGCCCTCCAGATGCTGTTGGTATATATCTTCAATCATTCCCATTCATTGCCCATGCTAGTAGGATCTGAAGCTGGGTGCTGATGGGATTTGGAGTCCATGAACCTCTGGAGAAGTCATATGTTACCACTCCTAATATATGCAATAGGGCAATAGGGCACATTGTAACTTGTGCTCGCTTCATTCCCTCTCTCTTCCCTACAAATAAAAATTTCTGCATCAAGGTTTACATCATTTGCTACTCTAAATACTGAAGTTTATATGACAAAGCTCCATGTCTTATGATATATGAACCTAAAAGTGTTTTGCAATATGTTGACTCTGAGAATACAGCACATATACACATGGAAACAGATCTGAAAAACTTTAATTATGGTCACATCTCACAAACCAACATAGAATTTGGAAGATTTCCTGGACTGCTACTTTATTTTGAAATACATAATGATACAAGACCACAAAAGAAATGAAGAAACATCTTGATTCCAGTCCTTAATATATCATGGTGTTCTCATGAGATGAGGGCCTAAATACTCTGAAGTCACCAGATCCCATCTAATTTTGGAAGCTAAGCAGGGTCAACCTTGGATAGGAGACTGCCTATGAATACTAGGAGCTGTATGCTGTATTTAGGAGAAAGGAATTGGCAAAACTACCTTTGAGTATTCCTTGCCAAGAAAACCTTATGAAATTCATGGGGGTGCCAAAAGACAACTTGAAGGTGCGCACACACATGCATGCACACACACACGTACGCATGCACACACACACACACTTATGAGATGACTAGAGAAAAACCACCTGTGCAGACGCTTTTCTTACCATGGAGAAGCCCAGGAATATGTTATATAGCAGTGATGGCGAACCTTTTAGGGGCCGAATGTCCAAACTAAAAGGCCTCCAGGGGCCGGACTACCAGGGCCAGACATCTTCCCCCCCATCCTCCTGAGCCTTCAGCTGCCTCTCCAGAGACAGGTGAAGGCCCGGGTGGGGTGGAGGGGAGAAGAGGAGGAACAGGCACGTGCCTGTTCCTCCTCTCCCTGTACAGATCCTGGCCTTTGGCTGCCTCCTGGGAGGCCTTTTAGTTTGGGCACTTGCCCCCTTAAAAGGTTCACCATCACTGCTCTCTGGAGAGGCAGCTGAAGGCCTGGGATGGCCAGGAAGGAGGAGGAGCAGGTGCACGCCTCTTCCTCCTTTTCCCTGCCCTCTGTGTGCTGGGGAAAATGGCTTCACATGCTATCTGTGGCACCTGTGACATAGGTGCACTATCATAGTTATATAGCAAGGAAGGGGAATGCATGGTCTTCTAAATGTTGAACTGCAGTTCCCATCAGCTCCAGCCAGAATGGCCAATTATGAGAGATGATTGGAAAGGAAGTTCAACCATATTATAGTCTCCAAATGGCACATGTTATATGGCACGTGTAGGAATGTCATAGAAAAAATATACACTTGTTCCTCCACATTTGTGGCTTTGACTTTTGTGGATTTGATTATTCATGGATTTTATTAATATATTCTCTCTGGGAATATCTAGGTCCTCCAGTGCAACTCTATGGTCAACTTTAACCAAAAGTTGCACTGAAGGACCTAGAGATTCCTAGAGAGGACACTCCACTAGTCATTTGTACCTCCTCCAGCACAATTCTAGATCCCTAGAAAGGTGTTCTCTCAGGTAAAAACATAGTGTTTTTGTTATTTGCGGTTTTTCCATATTCATGGGGGTCCTGTGCCTCTAACCCTAGCAAATGTGGAGGGAGGAGTGTATAGACAATCTCTAGTTGATTGGAATTTTATCAGAGACTTACAGGGGCTCTTCATAGGAAATGAATGAAAATTGTGTAGCCATTCCTTTTTTGCTGCATTTGCTGACTATGTTTGTACATAATCATAGTTCCCCACATTTGAAATCAATGAGTTTCTCAGATCCTCACTCAGTGCTAGATTGCCTCCTATTTAGGCATGAAAAAGTCAGCCTTTCAGAAGACACCTGTTCATCAGCAGTTCCCATTGCCAGTCTTTTACTCCCGCCCCCCAGCACAGAAAACTTGAGAGACAGTCTCTTTGATAAATCCTAACTCTCTGGCAGTTGAGCAGCTTTCTTCAGCTGTGGAGGATCTGGAAGATTCATCAAGTCATACTTCACTAATAATTGTCTTGGCTTTCAGCCTCCATAGAGTTGTCAGGCAAGTTTTATGCAGCACCTCCTAGTCTTCCATTCCACTGCCAACTGCATTGTCATTACTCTTCTGCACAGAGCAATCTGCTTTGCTGCCTTACAATAATTGATTTGTTATAAAATCTGCATTCAGGGATGAAATACACCCAACAGATTAGAGAGAGACCTTGGTGAGCTTTCTTCAACAGTTAAAGGCTAGGATAACAAATGAAAGAAAACTCCACAAGAGAGCAGGATGGGGGTCTTACAGCAGATGATGCTATAGCTGATGTAGCTAGCAGGTTAAAGCTGTGCTGTTCCTGCTCTTTTCTTTCATAGAACAGGACAAGAGAAAAGGTAACCAATGCATGTGGTGGTGGGGATGGCTTGAAGCTGTGCAAGGAAGGCACATCCGAGGAAGGGTGGGGAGGAGTATCCAGGGTCGATTCTTCAAAAGAGTTCTTTACCTCTCAACCGTCAGATTGAGGGCTCATTCCCACTATGATTTAAACCGATTTACTGATCAGTTTATATGTGCCTCATTCACACTGGAAACGATTTCAGATGTGACTGAGATCAGTTGGAATCATGGAGAACTGTGGTGAAGCGAGGCAAATGCAAAAGAATAGCTTTTTTGAAGACAGATCATTTGGTGGTTCTTTTGAAAAGAATCTCTTTGCAAGTGTGTTCAACAAATTGGAACAATGTTCGGATCTCAATTGCATTGCACTGGAGGGGAGGGACTATGGAAGGGGGTTGGCAGAGGGGTGTAACCCATCCCACCCCAAGTTTTGGGGAAATCTGCCCAGGTGCCAAAGTTAGGAGTTCGAATCCTGCATAGGGAGGGGAGGAAGATGCTGCCGCCACCCACAGTGTGGGGATTTCCACACTTGGCTGGATTCCCCCTTCCTCCTTGAGTCCATCACCAACCTTCCCCCACCACCCAAAATCACCAGGTACCTCTTACCACACAGAGACAGCAGTGCAGCCCAAGTGGCCACCCAAAGCCCCCAGCTCTAAGAGCCCTTGCAAGTCATGCTGGGCAAAGGAAAGGAGCTGCACGAGAAGCAGCAGCAGCCACAGCAGCCATTCAAGTCCAGCCAAAATGCTGCTGCCTGGCTCTCTCTCCTATAGAGATGGAAATGCATGCTTCTCTGCCACGCTTAGAATGGAGGCCATTTTGGAATCCCTCCTGGTTTTAAATGGACGACCTGTCCTGGAAAAGGAGGATGCCTGGGGAGGGGGAGAAAGGTGGGAGACGGAAGGGCTCTTGAGGGGTAAGTATCTCACTACAGGACCCACCCTCCATTTCAACCTTTTGTCCCACAGGAAGAATTCCATAATGGTCCTCCATTTGGAGCCTGATGAAGAAGCATGCATTTACATTTCTTGGGAGTGTTTTTAAGGCTTTTTATTGGGTCTTGTCCTTCATTCCTCCCCCCCAGAATGTCCCCCATTTTCCACTGCCTTGGTCCCTTCCCTTCTCTTCAGTCCATCATGGCTGAGGGTGGACTGCCCGCTTTTTGCACCGCCTGCTCCCTGGAAGGCTTGGGAGCTCTGTAGCCCAGAGGATGCAGCCCAGGTTGGCACTGATGATGTGTAGATGTGCATTATATGATTGACATTTTTTTTAAAAAGACCAGCTAGCGTGAATGACAATCGTGTCAAAAAAGACACAAATGCATGGTATAATGAAATAATTTGCTTCTAAAGTGGAAACTACACATTAGCCTGAATTGATTCAGTGGCCCGGTGTCAATGCAACTCATAAAGCAGATTAAATGCAAGTGGGAATGAGCCCTGAGTGTCCTTCCTCACTAGGGAGAAAAGTGAGAGCCAGCTGCACCCCTCTCCATCCCTGCAAAGGATTGAGAGTTCTTCCTCATTAGAGAGAAGCTTTTCCCTTTGTACCCGGCCAACTTGGGAGCACCAACCAAACATCTGGCTGAACAGTGACTGAGAAGCATCTTGCCCAGTGTGGATTCAACCTTTGCCGTAAGACGGGCATGGGTGAGAAACTTCTCAGTCACTAGCCAGCAAGCTGCCCAGTTGCTACTCCCAAGGTGACTGGGTACAAAGAAAGCAGTGACTGAGATTGTTTTGTATTTGTAGTAGGCTTAATATCAAGACATAGGCATAGGGGCTGCTACAGTTGTTACCCAAGAGGAAAGGGGGTGGTAGCCTGAAAAGTTTGGAGGCCACTGCTCTAGACCATCTTAAATGACAACAGAAATAACATTAAGACAAAATGTAAGCCTGTGACTTTAACTTAGGCTGAATCCACACTGCAGAAATAATCTGGTTTGACACCACTTTACCTGCCATGGCTCAATGCTATGGAATTCTGGGAACTGTAGTTTGTTGTGGCACCAGAGTTGTTCTCTGCACTGAGCCATGGCAGTTAAAGTGGTGTCAGACCAGATTATTTCTACAATGTGGATACAGCCATTGTCAGTTTTCTTCTCCTGTATGATTTTTAAAAAACACCTTTGCCTGGTGAAGAAGCCACTGTATCTTCAAAAGCTTGAATTATGTATTTCATGTATGCTGGGTGGCTAATAAAGGTATCACTCTTTTGTGTATTTTGTATTTTATTGTATTTTAGTAACACATTTGTAACTGCCCAAGTGAATTCCAGACTATATTTCTAAATGTCTTACAATGATACTGTGTTTCTACAAATTTAAATATAAATGTAATATATTTCATCATAATGGAAAGACAGGTGACCTGTACAGCTGCTGTCTGGTGTGCTGTCCAGATGTTTAACAGTTGTGCAGATATAACTGGGCCATGTGGCCAGCTTCCAGAGACCCCAGTCCAGTCCACCCACCAACAGCAATCCAGAGGAGGTTAGATGATGGGGAAAGTAGTAAATAACCTCGGATTAACACCTGGGCTGGCATGAGTGTGCTACTGTGTCATGGGCAGTCACAGATACCCACAGTACTGGCATAGATCCTGCACTGGGATGTGTATTGTAAAGTTACACACAGGCAAAATAACAATATGTCTCCCCTCTCCACTCTCTCAGCAGTCACCTTCCTCCTGCAGCCTCCCACCCCATAGCCATTTAGTGGTAGACAGAAAGCATGGGGATACATGTGGCTATGTGGCTAGAGCCAGACAGACAAACATAACATCTTTCACAATCTCTGGAGGACCTCCAGAATTTCTGGAGTATAATTTGGTTGTTCTGTATCTGTTCTGCTCTCTTCCCACCACTAAACAGCCATGGGGGTGCAGTTTAGGTGAGTCTAGTAGGTATTAGGGTCATCACATGAAGGCGGAGAAAGCTGACCTGAAGACAGTCAACTCATTTGAAATGTGTGCTAAAGGAGAATTTTACAGATACCATAGGCAACAATCGAGCAAATCGAGTCTAAACTCTTCCCTAGAAAGCAAAATGACCAAACTGAAGCTATTGTACTTTGGCCATAACATGAGGTGACCTGTCTGATTAGAAAAGAAAATACTGCTTCGTAAAGTGGAAGGCAGTATGAAAAGAGGAAGACTGCATTACAGGTGGATAGACTTGACCAAGGAAGCCACAGCTCTGAGTTTTATGACAGGGTGTCTTGGCGGTCTCTCATTCATAGGGTCCCATAAGCTGAAGCAAACTTGATGACAATTAATAAAACAATGACTAAGAAAGTTCAATAAACAGGTATAGCTTCCAATTAAGCTTGCATATCTCACCAGAAGGATGCCAGCCCATTCTTTCCTCCTCCTGCTCCTGAAAATATCCTATTTTATAGTTAGGAATCTTCTGGACAGACGTGTAGAAAGATGGGCATTTAATTTTAATATATATATTGTCCTTTTTCTATAACAAAATATTGGTTATTCCCCACTAAATGCATTTAACATAAGTGATGCAGAAACAAGTTCCATTTCCATCCTGTAATCATGATGATGCTGTGGTTTAAGTAAGTAAAATAAGCAAAAGAGTAAGCAAAACACAAACCTGTACTCAGAGCGCTTCTCTCTTTTCTTTAAATCATAGTTGGTAATGTATTGTTTGTTTATATTTTTGCTCCAATGTATTAGAAACAGAAGCACAGTTGAAGGAATGCATATGGCCATCTGAATGGGATGGGAGATGCAAACTAAGGGCCTTTGCAGACTGCTAGAAATAGTGCAAATTGAGCCCACTTTAAGGGTTAGGGTTAGGGAATCATGGGAACTGTATTTTATTGTGGCACCAGAGCTCTCTGACAGAGAAGGCTCAATGTCTCAGAAAAAAAAATTCCCATGATTCCCTAGCACTAACCCTTAAAGTGGACCCAGTTTGCACTATTTCTGGCAGTCTGCAAAGGCCCCAAGTCCAGGGTAAAAAAATGCACTGCTAGTGATAAACATAGGCATCTTCAAGGTCTCTATTCTACTTATTTATTTTTAAAATTTGTATGCCAACTTTAACTGCATAGACTTTCAACCAGAGGACTTTTTCAAATAGATAGCTTACCTCTGTTAAAGAGGGGCATATGGTCACCTTGCAACAAAGAAGGAGACTGATGCATGATGCAAAAGTGACATTGAAACTGCAACCAATTGGAATATTGCCTCTTCCTTTTCCATTGGGAAAATCTGATATCTGTTCTGAGTGTGTGCCAGAAAGAGTGCTCCCACAGTGTGAACGATACCTTTAGTTCCCTTTCACTGAAAAAAGTCACCAAAATGTATGTAGGTGGATGGACAGAAGTATCTTGCTTCCTTTACCAACATAAGATGTGAGAGGTATAGCTTGAATTGAGAACTTCATTAATGAACATTCCATCAATTCCTTTTTTTTTATTGAGAAAAGGAAAAACACAAAATAAATGCAAAGCAAGAAAATACAACCAATAGTATCACACTATATACCTAATATAGACTTGTTTAACATATAACCATATCACATATGTTACATCAATTATAGCTCAATTTTCCTATATTACATC